>JAMPIV010017823.1:47500-437776 GCA_024509875.1 Oreohelix idahoensis | reverse complement strand
TCTATGGCCTGAATTTATGTGTATTGTTTGTCTGAGTAGGACGAGTCTGTCTTATATCTGTATATCTTTACATATCTAAGTCGAACTATATGTTCTGTTGTCTCTAGAGAGGTCGAAGGCTATTCGGCGGATGTGTCGCTAGAGGGTGGTGTGATTTGGCTTCGTCCTGATAGGGACTGTGTTTCCATGTCGGCCTGTCGCCGGGGAAAAGTGATCTCAGTATTTGTGGGGAAGGTGATAGTCGTCTAAACCTATCGTGTATGCTTTACCCCAGTGTTTATTCGTATTGCCAAGGAATGGCAGTTTCATATTTCCTATACCAAGGTAATCAAAGATACTCTTATGAACTCTCGATCGAAGCCACCATTTTCGATAGTTACGATTTGAATGTCTAAGAGAATATATTTGACTCGATGAAAACGACTTCGATTCCTAGCAGCACTATATTCTGTAGAATGCAGTCAATTGTTCATGATCAAATCTACAGAGCAATGAAATGTTTTATGAATGACTAACTTTAGGACAGATTCATTATCTGTATCCAAACGTGAGTGACAGCTCACGAGTGAAGCCATCTTGGAACCAAAACATGTAGTGACTTTCAAGAAGAGAAAAGGGATGCCCGTATTATCGCTTGATCAGTCCAGAGATCTCTGCTACACATGAGAACCCATTGCTAGCGGTTCAATATTATTATATGGAAAAATATGTGCTGAACATTATGTTGAAGAATCGTCGCTAGACGAGATTAGGTTTAGAAGCCATCTGAAATATTGTTTATAAGCTGACGTGCTCAGTCAGTGAAGTCAGATGATATATATGTATGGGCGATACTGAGTGCTTGGCTACTGACAGTCCATTATACACTTATTCTACATGAGTGCCCATGTAACATTGCAAGACCATTTATCCACTGTACTATGATGTATTATGGCAACCTGTGATTTGTCACTATCTGTGCTGTTGAGTGTGTACGTCCAATTAAACTTTAGAAAAGGTACACAGTCGTTGGTGTCGATGACTTCCAGCAATACATGAGTGTGAGAAAAGAACATTTTTTGTCAACACCACGAACCTTTATCATCATTCGCACATTATACACTCAATCCATGTCTACACACCACTGCGTAGGTCAAGTTGACATTCCATACACTACAGTGGAGCAAACAACACCATAGAGATCTTATCAACTGATGATGATGATGATGTCTGCTTCCATCCACTTATATCTATCTTTTGGTGGATATCATTAACGGGAATAAAAATCCAACTTTATCAACTTTATCAGTCTGGTAGTTCTCAACAAAGCGATGTAGGAAACACCACTCAGGTGGTGGCGCCGAGTTCCATAACCTTTCAATTAGATGTTTACACTGAGGCTTCAGAGGAAATTGACATCTATCTCTCTAGGTTTGAATCCTTAGCAGCTACATATGGCTTGGAGAGAGAGAGAGAGAGATACAGCATAAAGCTATCCCAGAGTCTTAGGGGATCTGCCTATGATGTGTTTCTCAAGATGCCCACGGAAGACCAGAACAACTACGATATGTTGAAGAAAGCTCTGCTTCAGCGTTTCACGCAAAGACCTTCCGTTGTAAACTCTGTGAGGCTAAAAGACAGAAAGATGAATCTTTTCGACAGTTTGCTAACAGGCTAGAAACGTACTTGGAGAAGTGGGGATCCCTCAGCATCTTCGATGAATCTTTTGAAGGGCCGAAGGAGATGATTCTCGTGGAGCAGTTCAAGGACTCGGTCACCCCCGACATGAGAAGGTTTCTGGCTGAACACGGGCCGAAACTCTTGAGCAGGTGGTTGTTACCAACAGATTACTGGTGGCAATGAATATATATATATATATATATATATATATATATATATATATATATATATATATATATATATATATATATATATATATATATATATATATAGGAAGATATTTATTTGTTTGTATACTTGTTATGTTTGGAAATATTTGGTAATAATATTTTGGGTCTAAGATTAGAACTCTAGTCAAAGGACGAATACTCATTTTTTGCTTCGAGTGAAAGTAAATATGTAGTCGCCCCACTTGAATATAGTCAAAAGGCATTTTCTGCGCATGCGTCGATTTAGGGTGTCGACGAAGAAGGCTGTCCTGTCATGTCTGTTTTTTTGGGCCGGTCGTTTAGAAACGTTGTAGAATGATCTCTGTGAATGATTCTAGGAAGGAGATGGTGTCTCTGCATGATTGTATGATCAGAGATTCTCCTAATGTTCTTTGTTAACGCCAAGGAATGGCGTGCGTTATTCGCTATTGTGTTTATTCCTAAATCAAGGTAAAACCAGACCCTTTTGCTGAACTTTGTGTATTATCGCACATTAGAATTGTTTGAATGCAGATGAAGATGAAGTGTAATCCAGCAGCACTGGATTACTTGATGAAGCAGCCTTCATGGGTTACAGATGACATTCTAAAGTTATGTGATACACGGCGGGAAATGAAAAAGGTTAAGAAAGAGGTTCCTGAAGCAGCATGGCAATACAGTATGGTGAACAAAAATATTAGGAAGAAAATGAAACAGGCCAAAGAAAAATGGGTAGCTGATCAATGTGAGTCCATTAATACGGGGCTAACAAAAGGTAACAGCAAGGCAGCTTTTGACACATTAAGAAAACTATCAAAACCTCAACAGCCCAGGGTAACTGTCATAGAAGATAGCAATGGGGCTCTGCTCAATGAAAAAACAGCTGTAACGAGAAGGTGGACAGAATATTGTAAAGAATTATATAACTGTAAACTTGACACTGACTTAGGCATATTAAACAACATTAAGTGCGAAAACAGGGAACTCGGAAATGCAGCAATATTACGGGAAGAAGTGGAAGAGGCTATATGTTCGATGAAAGGAGGGAAGTCACCGGGTGTGGATAATATACCAGCAGAGCTCTTGAAATATGGAGGACCAGATATAGTAAAAATCATGACAACAATTTGCCAGAAGATATGGAGTACAAAAAAATGGCCAAAAGAATGGACGCAGTCATTAGTAATACCGCTTCCAAAGAAAGGAAATCTAAAAATGTGCAAGAACTACAGAACCATTAGCCTTATTAGTCATCCAAGTAAGGTAATGTTAAGGATACTTTTGAACAGAATAAAACAGAAATCAGAAGAAATCTTGTCAGAGGAACAGGCTGGCTTTAGACCAAAAAGAAGTACCTCAGAACAAATCTTCAATATTAGATTACTTATCGAAAAACATCTCCAACATCAACACGATTTATACCATAACTTCATCGATTTCACAAAAGCCTTCGATCGAGTCTGGCATGAAGGCTTATGGCAAGTAATGAGAAAATTCAATTTTGATACCAACATCATAGATATCATTGAAGCACTATACAAGGACGCAAGCAGTGCTGTTTTTGTAAGCAACGACATTGGAGAATTTTTCAAAACAACTGTAGGAGTTCGCCAAGGATGTATCTTGTCACCAGTGCTCTTTAATATATGTCTAGAACATATTATGCAGGAGGCTCTCTACGATTATAAATCAACCATATCGATTGGAGGCCGACCTCTGTGCAACCTACGTTTTGCTGATGATATTGATCTGATAGCTGGATCAGAATCAGAACTTCAAGACCTTACCTCTAGACTGGAAAAAGTAACAAGAACGTATGGGATGGAAATTAATATAGAAAAAAGCAAGATATTGGTGAATAGCCATAAGAAACATGTTCCGACTAACATTACGTTAAATGGGCAAACGTTAGAAGAAGTTAACACCTTTAAATATCTCGGGTCCACTATATGTAGTGATGGAAGATCAATTAAAGAAATCAAGACAAGACTTGAGATGGCCTCAGCTGCCATGACAAGGTTGAATGTGATCTGGAAAAGTAACATCAGTTTTCCTGTGAAGATCAAATTATACAAATCACTTGTATTATCTATTCTCTTGTATGGGTGTGAGGGCTGGACACTCACTGCAGATACGGAGCGAAGGATTCAGGCTTTCGAGCATAAATGTTATAGAAGAATTTTGCGCATTTGCTATAAAGAGCACAAAACAAATGTCTATGTTAGAGAGAAGATAAACACCTATGCAGGTCACCAAGAACCACTTTTGTCAGTAGTGAAACGTCGAAAGCTTGCCTGGTTTGGGCATGTAACTCGTCATGACTCCCTTTCGAAAACGATCCTTCAGGGAACAGTCGAAGGTAAACGGAGAAGAGGAAGGCAGAGAAAATCCTGGGCTGATAACATCAAAGAATGGGCAGGACACGGTTTTTCCACACTTGTACGCATTGCTGAGGATAGAGAGCAGTGGAGGACCCTGTCTGCTGATGCTTCCACCATGGCACCCCTACGACCCATGACGGGTTACGGGCTGAGAGATGAGAGAGATGGAAGCCCTATGAGAACATTTATGCTCGAATTATGAATTAATTCTGATTATCATTTATCATCCTGGGTGAGCGAAGCTCAAGGAGGAAAGCCATTTTGAATTCCCGTCATTGTAACGGATCATTGTCGGAGAACAGAAAAAGGTCTTATTATCGGACAATGGTACAGAGATCTACATATTATGAAAACCCACTATTGTGGTCTCACATTGGTACTATCAAGTTTTGATAAACTTACGGCTTGTGAAACTTAGCCAAAAGAAGGTTCTGACAGTGAACCATTGTGATGATGTATTTACCTTTACTGACGCGATTAGTCAGTGGAAGCATGTGGCGATAGACCACCAGAACATTGAGTGCTTGCCTACTATCGCCCCATTGTATTTATATGCTACATGAATATACAGCTGATGTTGCCACCCATTTGTCAAATATATGATGATATTTTGCCAACCTGTACTGTGACTGTAACCGTGATGTCCGAGTGTGCGTCCTTATTAAACCATAGAAACGTCCACAGTCGTCTATGTCATTGACTTCCAGCTGAGTGAGTGTGTGTCAAGTCCATTTGTCAACTCTACAGAACATTCCATCATTCGCGTACCTTGCACTCTCACTCCATGTTTACACAACCCTGCGTCGGTCGAGTTGACCTTTATTTTCCATCACACGCCCAGTCTTCACCTACTTACAACACCCATCATTAACACCACTGATTGTTGGTTTGCTGTACACTACTGATTTTGGGATTGTTACACTGGTAGCCAGATTCCTGGGTCTAACCTTCGCAGAGGACTGATTTGGAAATCGACTACTGATGGTTCCCTGACGCCTCATACGACACACTAGCAGTACAACTCTACACTTTGTCAGTATTTTGCCACGTTACCTGTCAGAAGCAGTAACTAGGTCAGCGTTTGTTAACATATGCTATATAAAATATATTTGATCATACACTACTAGCTGTGTAGTGAACTTATGAGAAAGAATCAACTGATGATTAATTGCTATTATTAGAGGTACACAGTTGATTATACAAGACCTTATTTAAAGGCTTGTTTCCCACAGAGATTGGGATATAGGGAGCTGATTATACAAGTTTTTGTTAAAAACTTGCTCCTGTTTGGGTGAAATAAATTTGTTATTTCAGTGATAATAGCCACATATTATTAAATAGTATGGCAACTTTAGACTACTTCATTGAGCAAGGGAGAGCCCTTGGGATGACTCCTGAGGAGTTAAAAGAGTTTGCACTTTCTCATTATGCCAAAGCACAGAAGGAAGAGGAGAAAAAAATGGAATTGGAAGCTGAACAAAAGAAATTGCAGATGCATGTAGAGGAAAGGAGATTCCAGATGGAAATGGAAAAAGAAGAAAAAAAATTACAAAGAGAAGCTGAACAAAAGAGATTAGATCGAGAAAACTGAATGCTGTAGAAAGGAATTACTCGGTTTTAGACCGTGAACTATTGGCTATGGTCTGGTCAATTCTCAAACTACAAAGATCCCTTCTAGGCGCACATTTCATAGTAGAAACCGACCAGAAAGCTCTTACGGCTATACAGAGTAAGAATTTGAAGAGCTCGAGGTCTACTCGATATGCAATTGCTCTTCAACCTTTTCATTTCTCGGTTCGAGCTATCCGTGGATCAGATAATGTGATGGCAGACATCTTGTCTAGATGCCCACATGATTCCACCTAACTGTTAGGTCTTGGACTTCTTAACACATCTAAGTCTATAATAGTTCCTTTCTATATCAAGATAGATACACATTGTAATTTGTAATATAGTGATTGTATCACTACTATCACTACGTTCATTGGTGTATATTCACCGCTGGTCTTTGATGATTTTTCTTCTTTGTCAATCATGTACTTATAGTGCTTAAATATGAAATTGTAATATGAAATTGTTATATGTATTGTGTCATTGCCAGCATTGTGGTATACGTTGGTGGCACCTCCCTGGAAATATGTATACTTAAGAGAAATGCTTTCTCTGAGATGTTGAAATATATTCTCACAAGTCGATCTATGCTTCGACTTTACCTTAATTTGACATTATAAATTGCTCTTATTAGTCATCTGCGCATTATTCGTGCGTTGTGAGCCTATTGTATGTTGCTCTCAGATGAAAAAAAAAATTGCATTTTTTTTCCCGGGGGTTGCGGTAGTCTGTTACCAACAGATTACTGGTGGCAATGAATGTGTGTGTGTGTATATATATATATATATATATATATATATATATATATATATATATATATATATATATATATATATATATATATATATATATGAAGATATTTATTTGTTTGTATACTTGTTATGTTTGGAAATATTTGGTAATAATATTTTGGGTCTAAGATTAGAACTCTAGTCAAAGGGCGAATACTCATTTTTTGCTTCGAGTGAAAGTAAATATGTAGTCGCCCCACTTGAATATAGTCAAAAGGCATTTTCTGCGCATGCGTCGATTTAGGGTGTCGACGAAGAAGGCTGTCCTGTCATGTCTGTTTTTTTGGGCCGGTCGTTTAGAAACGTTGTAGAATGATCTCTGTGAATGATTCTAGGAAGGAGATGGTGTCTCTGCATGATTGTATGATCAGAGATTCTCCTAATGTTCTTTGTTAACGCCAAGGAATGGCGTGCGTTATTCGCTATTGTGTTTATTCCTAAATCAAGGTAAAACCAGACCCTTTTTGCTTAACTTTGTGGCTAGGCCTAGATGGCAGATGTATTATCGCACATTAGAATTGTTTGAATGCAGATGAAGATGACGTGTAATCCAGCAGCACTGGATTACTTGATGAAGCAGCCTTGTTGATAACAATGTATGGAAGCCCTATGAGAACATTTATGCTCGAATTATGAATTAATTCTGATTATCATTTATCATCCTGGGTGAGCGAAGCTCAAGGAGGAAAGCCATTTTGAATTCCCGTCATTGTAACGGATCATTGTCGGAGAACAGAAAAAGGTCTTATTATCGGACAATGGTACAGAGATCTACATATTATGAAAACCCACTATTGTGGTCTCACATTGGTACTATCAAGTTTTGATAAACTTACGGCTTGTGAAACTTAGCCAAAAGAAGGTTCTGACAGTGAACCATTGTGATGATGTATTTACCTTTACTGACGCGATTAGTCAGTGGAAGCATGTGGCGATAGACCACCAGAACATTGAGTGCTTGCCTACTATCGCCCCATTGTATTTATATGCTACATGAATATACAGCTGATGTTGCCACCCATTTGTCAAATATATGATGATATTTTGCCAACCTGTACTGTGACTGTAACCGTGATGTCCGAGTGTGCGTCCTTATTAAACCATAGAAACGTCCACAGTCGTCTATGTCATTGACTTCCAGCTGAGTGAGTGTGTGTCAAGTTCATTTGTCAACTCTACAGAACATTCCATCATTCGCGTACCTTGCACTCTCACTCCATGTTTACACAACCCTGCGTCGGTCGAGTTGACCTTTATTTTCCATCACACGCCCAGTCTTCACCTACTTACAACACCCATCATTAACACCACTGATTGTTGGTTTGCTGTACACTACTGATTTTGGGATTGTTACAGTGGTACTGTTTGCCGATAGGTACCAGAGCGCCCAGTCGGAAGTGAATCCGTCTAAAAGGCGCCACCACGATAGTCACCCCAAACAGAAGGATCACCCAGATGATAACTCCAAAAGTACGGAAAACACAACACACAAAACAGCCCACCAACCGCAACAACAACCACAAGATCATCAGAGGCAGAAACCGAGCAATTCAGCCCAGGGAACTGGAAGACGATATTGTAAATCGTGCAAAACTGACTTCAGTTGAACCACGCTGAGCTAGAGAAATAAACACCTCTTGGTAAACAGCAAAAGAACGGTTTTAAAATGCTTGTCTGTTATCTGAAAATGGCGCCGACCTTATGATTAAACTATCCACGCAATTCCAGAAACGTGATAGGTCTTGTTAGAGAATATTGTTCCTTGATTTATGCGAATGTACGTTTTTTTTAAGAAATTTTTGTTAAAATACAGATTTTCACAGGAGTACCAGCACCTAAATCTATTTACGGATCGTATCATTGTTGCTTTAGTATTTATATTATAACTTTTTGTCAGTGGAAGTAAGAAAGAGATTTCTTCAGTGCTACATAGAACCAATCCTGACATACAGAAGTGAGTCATGGACAATTAGTAAACAAGTAGGGAAAGCACTAGAGGCCACAGAGATGTGGTTTTACAGAAGAATGTTAAAAATACCACGAACAGCTAAAATAAGTAATGAGGATGTACAGAAAGCGGCCAGTGCGCAAAGGAAGCTTATTCCCCATGTTAGAAGGGAGCAATCCACTTTCTTTGAGCTTGTTATGAGAAGAAGGAGGCTGGAGTATACCGTGACAACAGGGAAGATAGAAGGAAAAAGAGATAGAAGGCGACAAAGAGAGAAGATACTGGACAGTCTGAAGTCATGGCATGGAAAGAAATCTACAACAGAATTGATAAATAGTACTGTAGACAGGAGGTTGTGGAGAGATATAATCGCCTACGCCACCAGGTATGATACTTGAAGAAGAATCATTTTTATTAATTTACTAGCAATAACTCGTCAAACTTGACGGGTTTTTAATTATAGTGTGCTGTTTCCGTTCCCGGATGAGCAGATAGAAGTACATTCTTAGACTGTTTTTGGTTTCTTTCCATTATACAGTGTAATCACACTGTTCATGAACACCGTCATTTGAACGCTTTTCTTTGTTGATTTTAACTATTTTCGGGAGAGTATATATAATGGAAAAAATACAATTTTTCAACACGGTTGCATTCCTCAGCAGTGACCAACGTACACACGGCGAGAATTATGTTATTTTAGATTCAATTTAAAAGTTCTTTGATGACAACATTTCGTGTGAAAGTGAGTGGATTGTTTTCAAAGGGTTTTCCCTGATAAAGTGGTGTTAACAAAAACTTTCAAGTTTTCATGATTTGTACATCGGGTGAGGGATCATGCACACCAATTTTTATGCACTTTTTCTTTGTCGAGCGCTACTAATTTCGTGAAAGAATAAAAACAAAAATAAAACCAAAGTAGTGGTTACCACACCGCTCTGGCGACCGGGTGATGCAGGATCAAACCCGGGCGACGGCATTTGAGGATTTTTCGTCGACCGGGATTTGGACTGGATTAACTCGAGACCTGCCGAGGACATTTTAAGGAGTGTCGTCGACCAGGGATTGGCGGCTCCTGAGCCGACCCAGCTCTAATGGGTACCTCCGAAATCGGCGAGTATCTGCCTGAATGGCGAGGGACACCTGTCTCTGTACAAGAAAAAAGGGATACTCACGTAAAATCAATGTCAGGTTAGATAGACATTAATAATAACCTGAGATTTCGCCTCGAGTATTAGCGGGCGTACGGAAAAAAAAAAAAATATATATATATAACACCCACGCCGCGCAAGTTGCACACCATGCGTTGCGCACTTTTTTTCTGGCGCGAGTTACTATTTTGAGTGTGACGGACCGACGTAACATACATCGGTAATTATGTTAGTTGTAGGATATTAAATTTTTAACTTAGTTCTTGTTTTCTTCCTCGTCCGTCTTCGTTCGTCCCTGACGTTGGACTTGGTGCCGTAACCGAGGCAATTCTTATGCTCTTTTGTCCCAGTATGACACGCCATCTGTTTTTGTTGGTTCCGTCACTGCTGTGCCCCGGTCGCGTTTTGACTGTTTCTTCTCTTCAAGAGTCAAGTTGTTTTGGCAGCGGCACGTCCCATGCTAGGCCGGGGTAACTACTCAGGTTGTTCGTCAAGTGTCCTCAAGACCCGTCTGTTGTAGGTGTCTAGCATAGACATCTGACAACTGGTACCAAAAACTGAGAGAAACAAATGTCTCCTTTAAGTCTCATGTCTCGTGATGTAAACATCAGGCGACATCTGCTTCCCTCCACCATTTCATCTTCCTCAGAATTTTGCCATGATGCCCCTGAGTACTAAATCTCAACCCATCGAGTCGAAGAAGTTTTAGGAGAGCGGAAGACGACAAATGTATCATTCTCACTCACACACACGCAAATATATATATATATATATATATATATATATATATATATATATCTATATATATATATATATATATATATATATATATATATATATATATATATATATATATATATATATATATATCACCCGTGTGTTACCGGGGCCCGAGAGGGGAGCAAAGAATAGTAACACTGCACCCTACCATGCATGTCGTAAAAAGCGACTAAGGAGGGTATGGGCATGGGGCTGTTTACCCCATCCCGTAAAAACTTCGCACAGTGGGCTGATCACCTGCTTGCCAACCAATCTGATTACGGAAACAATGATAGATTGTTTGGTCTGTTTTTGTTCCACAAAGACGCCACTAGGCGTGGTGGAAACAGCGATAGATTGATCAATTTGTTGTTGCCCTAAGACGCCACTAGGCGTACTGGCCACATACTGCTTTGCCGGTTGATGGCTAAGGATGGAAGAAGAAGAAGAAGATATATATATATATATATATATATATATATATATATATATATATATATATATATATATATATATATATATATACACACATATCATGATGTTATCATCATCCACTCCCTGCTCCCTATGGAGCCTGGGGCTACCTCTGCTATTGGTTCCTTGTGAGGGAACCCGCACGAAGCAGTCACCAGCTCTTGCAGTGGTGGCTTATGTGGCAAGTTATTTTATGTGATGAGGTTGCCAGCACCATGTGCAACTGTACATCAGTAAGCAGTATGCACATGTCAAATGCAAATATAAAATATACATGTTACAACTTACCTCAATATACTGGGTGAATTTATAATGATATATCCAGACTTTGCTGCAGAAGATGACCGAAGTAAGTACTGCAATTGTTTAAGATGCAGACGTCTCTCTGTGAGTTAGGTTCCTAACTGTCGACACGCGAGGAAAGTTCCTCGCACTTGAGACGCTAAGTATTAAACTGAAGTTTACTCTTTTTTAATTCTAAAAGGTCCTCCTAGTTCTTTCGCCTGTCCTCAAATGGAATCCTTAGTACTACTCCTTATCCTGGCTGTCTGCGATCTCCTGATGGAGATGAGGAAATGTAGTGTGGAAATCTGCGAATCACGTTAGGTTTTAAGCTGAACTTCTGCCTACGCACAAATATCACCTTGTGAGGTTCTGTTGGGGGAGACCCAATCATGATTT
Source organism: Oreohelix idahoensis (assembly GCA_024509875.1). Taxonomy (NCBI): domain Eukaryota; kingdom Metazoa; phylum Mollusca; class Gastropoda; order Stylommatophora; family Oreohelicidae; genus Oreohelix; species Oreohelix idahoensis. Next base: position 426,136 of record JAMPIV010017823.1, on the reverse strand, counting down.
TAGTCTATTTTCTAATCTTAAACCAAACCTCAAGGTAATGTGTCTTATTTTTTTAGTAAACATTACCCCCACCCCACTCATTACTACCTGACCATATAAGATATTGCCCCTTAAGTGTTAAATTTACGAAAGTCATTACATCACTCCACCTGCCCTAATTTACATCTGACAAATCTCTTCCAATGTTGTTATAATTCCATCGTTGTTTACTACAATAAGCCATCTGCCGAAAATCGTTACGTGGTATGTCTGTCGTCCAGGTGGTTTAATCACAATAGACTTAAAGATAGGCTGTGATTTTGCACGTCGCTTGCGCGTTATCTCTTAAATGACAATATGATTTACCACTATTAGACTCATCACCTGATGAGCAGACGTAGTTATGCAATATAATGCGTGGATAAACAGCTTAATCCGTCTGGCTTACACAATAAGTCTGGCGACAACATCAACCAATTCAAGGTGGCTTTGTTCCCCTTCTTGCTAAGCGCCGACGGGGACAAAGAAGAATAAATAGGTGACACGGGTGGCAAGCCGGTAAAGTACCTGGGGTCAACTCAGCAAGGTGAAGATAATATCGATGGGTGAGGGCGTAAGCAATCGATAATGAACGGATGTGTAGGAAGAAAAGGAATGGCACAGGGCAGGGAGAAAAAATTAGCGACTGTACCATGATTCGTCACATACATCATCATCGTCATCAACATTATTTTCCTTTGCGCTTCTTAATGAGCATGGCACCACCACTGCAGCTGGTCAGTCCACTTGCAGGAAGCCTGCACTAAACATTCACATGATCTTGTAGTGGTGGTTTCTGAGGCAACTTATGTTACTTTATAAGATTGTTAGCCCTATGCATACCCTCATCTTAGTAGCCTTGTACGACATGCCTGATGGTAGAGTAGTCCTATTCTTTCTTTGAATCATTAGATTCCCTCGGAAACGGCACAGGTCAGGGCATCATTAGGCTAGCGAATACATACTATTAGTCATTTTTATGACTCCCACTTATGAGAGAGTCATAATGCTAGTGTGACCGGTGGCTTGGGACAATAAGAAAGAGAGTGTGGAAAAATGGTTTAAGAAAGTTAAATAGAGTTGTTGATAGACTATATGTCTTTGTAAAGGGGAGGTGAAATTGGCAGAAAATTGTTTTGAGGGAAGAGAGGTGTAATGTTATATCGTCAAGATTTTGTTTTAACATAGCATGATCAACACCTAGCTGCCTACTGTCGGGTAGTGAGACGAGTCCCACTATACGACAAGTACCATCAACACTAACATCATCCACTCATCCGCTGTAACGATCACACTAGCGGATACATACTATTAGTCATTTTTATGACTCCCACTTATGAGAGTCATAATGCTAGCGGATACATACTATTAGTAATTTTTATGACTCCCACTTATGAGAGAGTCATAATGCTAGTGGATACATACTATTAGTCATTTTTATGACTCCCACATATTTAATGCTACTCCTATTAGTCATTTTTATGACTCCCACTTATGAGAGAGTCATAATGCTAGCGGATACATACTATTAGTCATTTTTATGACTCCCACTTATGAGAGAGTCATAATGCTAGCGGATACACACTATTAGTCATTTTTATGACTCCCACTTATGAGAGAGTCATAATGCTAGCGGATACATACTATTAGTCATTTTTATGACTCCCACATATGAGAGAGTCATAATGCTAGCGGATACATACTATTAGTCATTTTTATGACTCCCACTTATGAGAGAGTCATAATGCTAGCGGATACATATACAGAGTCATAATGCTAGTCATTTTTCATTTTTATGACTCCCACTTATGAGAGAGTCATAATGCTAGCGGATACATACTATTAGTCATTTTTATGACTCCCACTTATGAGAGAGTCATAATGCTAGCGGATACATACTATTAGTCATTTTTATGACTCCCACATATGAGAGAGTCATAATGCAAGCGAATATATTTTATTAGTCCTTTTCAGAGCTTTGGTTTGGTTTGGTTTGGTTTTAGGACCATCTTCATTGCACACGGACAACTCCATCAGTGCTCCGATCTCCTCCCTTAGATCACAGAAGGAGGATCTCAGCACAGTGCACGAACTCCGTAGCACAGGCGAGGATCCCAATGTGTGTATACAGGAATCACATTCTATATATATTTTTGTGGTAGGTATGTTTCCCAATGTTTAAATTTTGCTAGGGCTGCAGCTGTATGGCCTACTCTTTACGATTTCCAACTGCCGAGGGATTTTTAACGTGCGCAACTTGCAAATGGGACCTTATCCGAGAAGGCTAGGCATCCGATCTCACTATCCAGGAGATCGGGGGGGGGGGAGGGGGGGGAATATGACATCATTATGAACTACTGGTTCTGAAAAAAATTTTCATCAATTATATTCCCTGTACCGGGAGCGAACCCGGAACTTTTAAAATTAGAGGCGGACGCCATACCTCTTCGCCACTCCGTCCTCCAAGAGTTTAGTATTTATCAACGCTGCACGTGCCAGCGGTCAATTGCAGCACTTAATCCTTATGAGGGCATCATTAAGCTGGCGGGTAGATACTATCAGTCCTCTTCATGGCTCAGTATTTGTCAATGCTGCAAGTGCTAGCTCTTCCTCATCACAGCTAGCCCTTTTCAGGGCTTGACCATACTAGCCGATAGAAACTAGCAGTCCTGTTCATGGCTTATTATGAGTCCAGAAGGAACGGGACAGCGGGGTCACCAAAAGCTGAGTTGGCGGAGAACTGTGGAGACATAAATGCAAAGTATGAATCAGATCTGGGGCACCACAAGAAGCATGGCTGCCGACCGAGCAAGGTGAAGGCAGTTTGTTGCTGTCCTCCAAGACGCCACCAGGCGTGCTGGTCACTGATTGCTTTGTCAGCCAGTGGCAAAGTACCAAAGACGAAGAAGAAACACCAGACTTGACAGAGCTCACTTATTTTTTTTAATGGAAATTGTTTTCTAATATAACCAACAGACTTTAGTCTAGGTTGAAAGGGCCGTGTGTCGTCACAAGAAGCAAATACCTCATCGAAATAAAAAACAAACCAAAACGGATACGCTGACATGATAATTATATTTCGCTCCCAACCTCTCCACATGTAAGCCTACCTTGCCGTGGTTGGAGAGCTTGAGCGCCTCAATGATCCCGGGAGCTATGCCGGCGGGAGTTTTACTCCTGGCAGGGTCACCCAAGCCGGACAGGTCCTGGGTGAGGGGCCAGACTAAATGGGCTGAGGAGTGGGTGGAACCCTATAGGTGTAGATGCAGAACCCACCGGCGAGTGGTACATGCTCTGGTCTGCACCAATCCACCCCCACTTCATGGGTTAAATGCTTTCTTGCCTCATTCTTCACTGTTTGTCGTCTATCACGCCCACGGCGACCATTGCCTCAATTGGCTGTGTGTGGTGTACCCGGAAACGGGGCCTCCCAGTACTGAGGCACAGTTAAGTCCCCGATGTCACTTATCGGTGCAGAATTGAGAGAGATGGCTGAGCATCACAATCCCTCCTGTGTTGCAGCATGATGAGAACCCAGCATTGCACACTGAGCTTGGGGGGATCACTTGGGCACCAGACTTAATACTGGCTCTTGACTGGATGGCCGCATGCAGGAGATTTCTACAATGGAGGGTTGGCAGGTGGTGGGTATCGGGAAGTGGCTCTGTGCAGGACGTGAGGATTCCTTGGGAGAGCCCAGAACCAGAGCACAGCATTGTGCAAGCTCTGCATAGTTGGAGAGCCCCCTGGATGACGGGGAATGCACAGTGTGCTACCCCACCTATCCCCAACTGCTAACTTAGAACCAGAAGTGGGGTCCTCTGTATGCGTGCCAGGCCAGGATAAAATGCCTGGGAAAGAGACTGGAGCTCAGAACTCCCTAACTCAAAGTTGCAGGATGGCAGAAAAGCCACGGGAAAGACAGGGCTATTTTGAAGATAACGCAACCATATTTTCACCATACGAGCTCGGACGCCGCCTCGGTAAACAAGGTCCGCGCAGAGCAGTGACACCCCCAGGCTGCTTGCGAATAGTCTACTACTGGGAACATAAACAGATTAGGGATGAGCCCACTCTCCCGTTGAACAGGTGCTAAAGTCGTAGATACTGGGCCAGAAGGCGCACCGGAAACCACAGTATCATGCAACTCGCTTTTTTTTTTTTCTATGGAGAGTACACCGTCAAATAAATCTCGTTCTGGTGCTCGCCCTGTGGAGCTCCACCAGGCAGGTGCAGTGCCGGGCTCTGAGCCTCGACAGAGCCCACCCTCAGCTACTGGAGGACCCTCTAGACCGTCTTGTGGAGTCAACAGACGGCGGAGGAGAACTACTGACCAAAACAAAACAGAAAAAGAGAAACCCAGAGTGCCACTTGTCATGATGCACTGGAATGCAGAGGGAGTGAACAGCAAGCAGGCTGGATACAGCAAAAGACAGAGCTGGAAAACATCTTGTATGAGAAGCAAGTCAGTGTTTGCTGTATCCAAGAGACTCACTTGAAAGCAGATCAAACCTTTAAAATAAGGAGATATCAATGCTTCAGATCCGACAGAAAAGATAGACGAAAAGGAGGAGTACTTACTCTTGTAAGGAATAACATTCCTGCACACGAAAGGAAAACCTTCATGGATGGAGCAGAATATCAGCTGCTGCAGCTAAAGGTAGACAAGATGGAAATAGAACTCCTGAACTATTACTGTCCGAACAACAAACCCCTGAGTCTCAGCTCTATACAGGTACCAGCCACCAACTTTATAGCAGTTGGAGACTTTAATAGCCACTCCCAGAGCTGGGGCTATAACCATCTGGATCACAGAGGTGAAGAGGTTGAAACTTGGCAAGATGATCACTCCCTAATCCTAGTCAATAATGCCACAGATACTCCTACCTTCTACTCCAGAGGATGGCACACAACCTCAACACCAGATCTTGCCTTCTCCACACCAGATATAGCTGGATCTATTAGTAGAGAAGTAGGAGACCAACTAGGGGGAAGCGACCATCGCCCAATCTTTCTTACTGTCCAGAGTGCAAATCTCAGTACAGGCCCAGCCATTACAAGATGGAACTACAAAAAAGCCAACTGGGGTTTATTCAGGCATCAGGTGAACACGCTGCTGTCTACCCTCAAGGTACAGAACAGAGACATTAATGAAGTGGTAAAAGACTTCAACAGATGCATACTACAAGCTGCAAAAGAAACCATTCCCAAAGGATGCCGGCGTAACTACATACCATACTGGTCCAGCACACTCCAAGAACGTCAGGAAGCTATGGACAAGGCTAGAAAGGATGCAGAGTCTCAGCCTTCACTTGAAACTCACAACAAATGGAAAAAGGCTGTAGCAGAGTTTCAGAGAACAAAGCTAGAAGAAAAGCGGAAAAGCTGGAGAACTAAAACGGCATCGCTGAACCTTGAGAAAGACGGCAGGAAACTTTGGAGATTAGTCAAGTCTCTAAATGAAGAGCATTCCTCACCAAGGCAGACTATCACATTGGATGAAGGTGGCAAACTTTTCAGAGGAAAACAAGCTGCAGACTTGTTTGCTAGAAGATACAGTTCAGAAAGCAACTTACCCATTAACATAGACCATCAGAGAGAGATAAGAAAAGAAATACTGGCAACCATGGGACAGACAGATACTCCTGCCCCAATGAGGGAACCCATCACACTAGGAGAACTACAGAAGGCTATTTCCAAGCTTAAGTTTCAAAAGTCACCCGGCCCAGACAAAATCAGCAACGAAATGCTAGTAAATCTGAGCTCAGCAGCAAAGACAAAACTGCTTGAGATATTTCAACCACAGCTGGTTGAAAGGAACGGTACCCCAAGTATGGAGAGAAGCCATCACAATACCCATACTAAAGAAAGGGAAATGTAAGACCGAGGCTGCAAGTTACCGGCCAATCAGTCTCACAAGCTGTGTTGGGAAGACTATGGAGCGAATAGTCAACCACAGATTGAAATGGTATTTAGAGTCTGAGCAGATCCTGGTGCCGGAACAAGCTGGATTTAGAGAATGCTACAGTATAGAAGACCAAGTTACTTACTTGTCTCAAGCAATAGAAGATGCCTTCCAGGAGAAGAAAAAGGTCCTAACGATCTGGGTCGACTTCAAGCAGGCCTTTGACAAGGTGTGGAAAGATGGCCTCATTGCAAAACTTAGGAGAAGTGGAATCCAAGGCAACATGATGAAATGGATACAGTCATACTTGCATAACAGGAGAACTAGAGTCACTCTTGACGGTCTGCAGAGCAGAAAAGTGTTGCTCCATCAGGGGGTACCTCAAGGAGGAGTAATTTTCCCCAACACTCTTCCTTATTTACATCAATGACCTGGTGAAAGATCTCCCTGCAGGAGTGAAAGCTGCCTTATATGCAGATGACCTAGTACTCTGGTGCGCTGATGAAAATGTCACCACAGCAAATTATAGAATGCAGCGGGCAGCAGACATGCTAGTGTCATGGGCAGAGAAATGGCTTATCACAATAAACACAGACAAAACCTCCACAACACTGTTCTCCCTCGCCCCCAAGGACAAATCAGCTAACATACACCTAGGGACAACCATGATCAAGGAAGAAAGCTACCCCACCTATCTTGGGGTGACATTTGACCAAAGGCTTACATGGAATAAGCATATTGAAAATGCAGAAGGAAAGGCCCGAAGACGACTAGGCATACTCAGAAAATTAGCAGGTACCAACTGGGGAGCAAATGAACGAAATCTAAAGAAGATTTATAGTGGAGTAATAAGACCACACTTAGAGTTTAGCTCAGCAGCATGGTCATCAGCTGCTAACTCACATCTGCAGTCCTTGGACAAGGTGCAAAATCAAGCTCTCAGGCTCATTACAGGAGCCATGAAAACTACACCAATAACAGAGATGCAGAAGGTTGCTGGATTACAGACATTGTCCCATAGAAGAGACACAAAAACCATGATCCAGATGGAAAAGTACAACAGTATGACAACGCACCCAATGAAGGCAAGACTAGATGATCTGGCATTGGGACGTCTAAAGCGTAGCAGCTTTGTGCATCGGGGAAAAAGACTTATAAGACAGCATCAAGAAGACCTATCCATGAAGACAATACCACTGAAGCCCACCCTATACCCTGTACCATGGGAGCAGGCCAGCAGTGCCCTCCAAATTAATACATCAGTCAGTGGTCTCACAAGTGGATGTGAGTATAATGATCTGCAAAAACGAACTGCTACATTGAGTATGATCCAAGAAAGCTATCCCGATCAATCATGGATACATGCCTATACAGATGGATCAGCAACTAATGCTGTTAGGAATGGAGGTGCCGGTATCTTTATCTCATATCCTGACAACCACTATGAGACTAGGCACATTCCCACTGGTAAATTCTGTTCCAACTATACAGCTGAGGTTCAAGCTCTAGAGCAAGCTGCAAATATGATTTATAACACCAACTCTGTCTGCCACCAGGTAGTCATCCTCACAGATGCACTGTCTGTCCTGCAAGCTCTCAAGGGTGGTAAACTCCCGCATCTGAGAAATGAACTAAACAAGGTAGCTGCCAAAAAGAGAACCATACTCCAGTGGGTACCATCTCATTGTGGTGTACCCGGAAATGAAAAGGCAGATAAACTTGCAAAAAAGGGAGGAGAATGTGAACAAGAAGATAATGAAGTCACATACTTTGAGAAAAAGAGAGCTATCCAGACTATCAGAAGAGAACAGAACCAACCCAAAGACGACTATCACACTGTCGACCGGCAGGGACAGATAACTATTTTTCGACTCAGGACAGGGCATAACAAACTGAATAAACACATGCACAAGTTACGATTGTCTGCTTCACCACTGTGCACATGTGGATTAAACGAACAAACTGCTGAGCATGTTCTACAGGACTGTCCTCTGTATGACCAGTTAAGAAAGATATACTGGCCCAATGACTCAACACTAAACTCAAAGCTATATGGAGTTAAAGAGGAACTTCAAACAACAGTCGAATTCACCATGAGAACTCGTCTGACGGTGTAATCATCAAAGATGCGATCGCAAGAAGAAGAAGAAGAAGCTCCCAACGAAGAAATAATCAAAAAAAAAAAAAAAAAAACGTTTAGTAATTTGAACTTTACACGTGAACAATGTATTTAATAAAACATGGATAGGACACGCATCGAGGAATCTTGTTGATAGCATTACCATTCAGTCCGTTTTCTGTAATTGCTCAAACATGTTGTTCTGGAAGCTGGTTGATTTAAAAGTTATTTATACTGGCTTACACCCATGTGTTACGGGGGGGGGGGGCTAGAAATGGGGAGCAAAGAACAGTAACACTGTTCCATATCATGCATGTCGGAACAAACGATTAAGGAGGGTTGGGCATGAGGCTGGTTACCCCAACCTATAAAAAGATGTGTTAAACAATAAATACTTCAAAAAACAAGATGGACAGATCAACTAAAGAAAAAAAAAAGCCATTACAAGGCAGTCCATGTTCTGGTGTCCCCTGGGCCAAGAGAGGTCGAGGGGGACCAAAGAACACACGGAGACGAGAACTGGAGACATGAAGGACCTTGGGCTGATAGCACAGGATAGGAAGAATTGACATACGTTTGTTGAAGGCCTTTGCTCCTTGGGGAACTGATGAGGGATGATGATGAAGCTCAGAGGTTAATGTAGTCCGGTCCCAGCGAGGACATTAAACGGGAAAAGTTTACGAATTTAAACTTTGTATACGAGCAAAGTATTTCTTTTTACATTCGTCTTCTGAAATCTTATTGTACCTTATGGTCTGAAAATGTCACATCATCAAAACCACAGTCAAGCGATAAAAGAAAGGGTACAATTTTTGGACGGTTTAGTGATAATAACTTGTAAATTACATGTATCGCTGTGTACTTATATGGCAGGATATCAGACCAATGACCGAAATCTGGCCTTCGGGTCTAAACATTTTTATACAGTGAGTAATGTCACAGGAAGTCATTCACTCCTGTATAGTGCTCTGCTATCGCATTGCGCATTCCTTCTTCGTTGATTAAAATAGAAAAATAAATAAATCTCTCCATATTCATTCATAAACTAGAACTGGTGTTTTAATACATGTATTAATGCTGTTTCCAGAGCTAGATTCCTATCGTTTCATACGGAAGTGAATCAAAGACAATGATTTAACAAGCAAACTGAAAATGGTGACCACAAAGATAGTGTTTTACAGAACAGTTTTAAGCAGTCAACGGACAGCTTCAAGAAAGTGAGCAGGTTATGAAAGAGATCATTAAGCATAGTTAACTGCGAAAATAATTAGTTTATGAGCTCTAATCACATCTTAAATAAGGGAAAACAGAACATGATGTGACAACTGGCAAACTCGACGGATAAAGAGATACTTGGCGACAAAGAGGAAAATACTGAATACATATTATAACAGTATTTCTCAACCTTTTTTTTTCTTCTTGTGCCGTGGATTGTCCAATGAAGGCTACGGACCTTGTCTTAGAAAAATGTATATTTAAACGCATAAGTAACGAATTTACATACAAATAATAACATTGATTACAAAGAAAAGTCGTTAAACTGACACACAGCCATACTGAAATTTAAAACAATCTTTTTAAACAGAATATACTTTTTAAATACAAAAATATATGTGAATGCCCCGAATAAAATTAAATATTTAAAAATCATATAAATTAAAAATGAAGTATTAATTTTGTTTAAATTTTAACTAGGACCCCTACAACAGACTTTCTCAACACTTTATCCTGGAGGAATCCTTGAAATAATTTTTAAATCTCAGGGAACCCTTGCACAAAAATTATTTTATCTACGGCTGACGGTACGTTAGCGTGGTCAGTAAGTAGTAGATATAATAATCCAATAATAATTATCATTTCCCTTTTGAGTAGAGAATGGTTTTTTTGGCTGTGGATATGTTTATTGTTGCCAACTTAACAGCTTACTCTTTTAGATATGGTTCCCCCTTCACACAAAAGATATCAACTCTAATGCAAGTTAGTTATGTAGGTAGGTCACTTCAGTTTTTAATTTTTGTAAATTTCCTACTTCATTTTTTGTTACCTTATCCACGTAGGCCTAAAAGTCTTATCAAAAATGTCTACTATACAAGATGCTATTGTAATATGGAATGTGCAACAGTAGTTATCTTCCCTGTTTAAAACTAAAGACTTTTTAGCCAACTCTTCTTGAAAACACAGACAAACAAAAAATCAGGTAGTTAATCTTAACTTACCTTTCTTGAAATTAATCTCTTTCTTTCCTGTTCATAAATTTAAAAAACTCATAAGGTAAACATATTAAATTTCTGTTAAATAACTGGCTTAAGCCAAAGTGGGATTAAATTATTCTAAGATAGGCTCAGCAGATTTAATTTTAATAAAGGCTGCAGATTAATTTTAATTAATGATATTTACCACATTAGAATTTATTGATAATGTTGAATAGTAACGCGGGACCTAAGACGCGTCAACAGTGAGGAATGCAGTTAGCGATCGTTAGCTAGACTGCTTGCGTCAGGGTCAGAGAACCAGAGCTGACCAAGACCCTACTCCACCTCCAAGTGGTGGTCCTGGAAACAAGCTGCATCACTGCAGTCTGGCTGTGTGAGTAGGGATCGAAGAGGGAAGGCTAACCTGGTCCCAAAAATGCCGTGCTGAAGTCGGATGTGTCGGCCGAAAGGCGCAAATATCGCAGCTTCGCTGTAAACGGACACAACGGAACCAACGTCCTTTTCAGGACGAACAAAGAAGAAGAAGAAGTATAGTAACGCTACTAAAACCCATAGGCCAAAGCAATATGAATAAACAAAATTTAGCATGCTCCGTCACTGCCCACGACTGCGTGTGCTAACTTCGCCCGGCGCGCCAAGTTAAAAAAAAAAAAACACCACATTTTAAAGTTTTTTTCAACCACGATCTCTAGCGGAACCCCTAGCGACATCTCGTGGAACCCTTTGATTCCATGGAACCCCTGTTGAGAAACCCTGCCCTATAACACATTCACGGAAGGTTCCATGTACCACGGTTTAAGAAGCCCTGCTTTCTAACAACAGCTAATAGAGAACAGTTGGGACCGCGGAAGTAACTGAAAGATGATCGCCTAACCCAAGGGTCGGTAACCGGCCCATCTTGATTTACCGGTAGATCTGAGTGCATCATTAGGTAGATCTTTAGGTGTCGCAGGGGGTAACAAAGAATCTTTAACCTAGGTAAATTTCGGACTGGCCCTTTAAATTATATGCTACTCCGTTCCATGCTGTTTGTTGGGCAGGATTGCAGCAGGCGTTGCAATAGTATTAACTTACTTTTCATTGTCCGTCTTACTTATATGGGGAGCCGAGGTAGCACAGTGGTTAGTGCACTGGCTTCCTAGCTCGGTGGTCCATGGTTCGATCCCCAGTGGAGGTGGGATTTTTTTAGACCGCAAACGGCTCCGGGGTCGACCCAGCCTCATGAATTCGGTACCAGAGCAACTCTGGGAAGGTTAAGGCGGCCGGCGTGATGCTGACCACATCACCCCTAGTGTGCCGATGGTCAAGAAAATATGGGCCTATTCCCCAATATGCCTCAATGGGCGTGTAACGGGGTTCTTATATGGTCATCTCGTGTGCTCTAGTGAGGGGCCATGTTGGACACTTATAACAAACATTGGTAAGAATATACTATTCAGTTATATCTTATTTCAATTTCTCTGTCAAATCTTCCATTTTCTGTGAAAGTGTTTCCTAGGTTCTCAAACTGTGGAACCTGTTTCAGCTTAATGCGATTACCATGTATGTTCAGTGGCAATTTTAGGTTCTGTGGGTCCCCCAGGCAAGTGTGAACTTGCGAGGTCCTTGTTAATTAAATTCATTTATACATTTGTGTGTGAGGCCCTAGGCAAAAGCCAAAGGTGCCTACGCCTAAAGCACGGGAGCCGCTCTTGGACGGTTGCGACTGCCGATGTTTTTTGTCATTTCCACAGATTTTAACTTTTTGACAGAGATGGAGGTCGGGCGAGGGACAGTGGATTAATGTTTGTCATTGATTATTTTTGGGGTGATGGCATAACTGAATCATCGGCAAGGTATGGTATTAATTTGTAATACCCGGGCCTTGTTCGAACATGAAATACGCAGAATCATTGAAAAATTAAGTCACTTATAAAACAAGATCGCAAGGTGTATTATATTTGGACTGAATGTGACGGACGGACAATGTGTCTAGGTTGAATGCGATGCGCCTCGCCAATTAACTGCGATTAAAAAAAAAAAAATTGTCATGTAGTGTCTGTTTCTTCTTCTTCTTCCTCGTTCGTCCTGAAAAGGACGTTGGTTGCGTTGTGTCTGTTTACACCGGAGCTGCGATATCTGCGCCTTTCGGCCGACACATCCGACTTCAGCACGGCATTTTTGGGGACCGGGTTTGCCTTCCCTCTTCGATCCCAACTCTCTCAGCCAGACTGCAGTGATGCAGCCTGTTTCCAGGACCACCACGTGGAGGTGGAGTAGGGTCTTGGTCAGCTCTAGTTCGCTGACCCTGACGCAAGCAGTCAAGCTATGGGTCGCTGACTGCATTCTCTATTGCTGCATCTTTGGGTCCCAGTGTCTGTTTGAAGGCATAGGCAACCTAGGCCTCGCGCACAAATAGCTATATTTTTGTCGATACAACTGGAATTTATTTCAAAGGAGGCCTCGCAAGTTCACGCTTGCCAAGGGACTCGGACAACCTAAGACCAACCACGGCATGACAATCTCTGGCAATTATTCATCATCATTTCAGTTTTTGCTTCAGATGGAGCATGGGGGTCACAGCTGGTCGCCCGGCAGGAAGCATTCACGAAAGTGTACGTATGCTCTTGTAACGATGGCGCCTGTAGCAGTTTGTTTTAAATGACAGTTTCATATTAGTCGCCTTTTATGAATTGTTTGAGTGAGTAGGAGGCATGTTATTTCTTTGTTTCCTCAAAGAACCCCCCCCATCCCTGGCATTTCCCGGGGCCAATCTATGGCAGCAGAGTCGAATCTACTATGAAAATAATGAAGCATGAGTTTCAGGACCCCTAAGTCCAGTTTTCTCTATAATACGTTTTTTTTCCCCATCCCACAACCCTTTTTTTAAAACAAAAGGGGCCCCTCCAAGAGTTCAAGCTTAACGGCCCTAAGTCCAGTTTTCTCTATAATACGTTTCTTTCTCACCCCCCCAACACTTAAAAAAAAAAATAAAAGTGGCCCCTCCAAGAGTTCAAGCTTCAGGGCCCCCAAAGTGTAAATCCGCCACTGTATGGCAGTAAATATCTATACTTTTCCCTTCAAATTAATGGGGGGGGGGGAGGGGGAAAGAGAGACAGCGAAGACATCATTAATATCAGATAAGTTAGCAATGAAGGAAACACGCAGCCCAAATATCAAAACTGGAAAGAATTATACCTACATTGTATATTTCGGTCATATAATTGAATGTAAAAGGTGCGGTCCGTTTCCACAAATAGTGAACAAGTTCTTAAATTTTTCAGATTCCTAATAAGCCTACAAATTATATTCAATGAATAGTTAAATTTAAGGGGTGCCAGAATATACGCATCAGATAAAAAATAAAAAAAACCGCACAAGTGGTTTGTGCGGGGGGTGTGTTTGATATTAGTGTTATGGGATGGTGATAGAAAACTAAAGATAGGTAAAAGAGATTGAAATTGTAGACAGTCGTTGAATATTTTGTTGCTGTGGGATGTTTATGTCTTTTAGTTGTTGGATGTGTGCTTTATATTTATTTGTGAGGCGAAGCTGTCGTGTTGTTAAGAAACGGCTGTAAACATATACTGAATAATTTTCTTGCTGTGTATTAATGGTGAATGCGTTAATTTCTTTACTAGAACAGTAAGAACATCAGACATAGTGAATATGCAAATATGATTCTCTCCCCCCAAATCTTTGTGGGCCATGGACGACAAGCCTTCACGGAAAATATTTCGTGCCAGTCATAGAAAGGAAATCGATTAAAAACTTTGTTTAAATAATTCAAAGTGCAGAAGGGAATATGCCTAAGGCTACATTAGAAATTACAGTAAGGCTACACTACCACTGGGAGTTTCTTTCATCAAAACTCTCTTTGTCCAGGAGAAAACGGGGGCAAAATCCAAGGGAGCACGGGGACCCAGCTGATCGACTCATCGCTCCCGTCTTTGTGTCTCGCTCGGACCTTCCAGGGACAAAGGAACCGACAAAATCTCTGGAAAAAAAGTGGCGCTTGTTGTACTTATTAACTTATATATTATCTCAATGGAGGTCGGAATGCCTACAGATTGCATACGGATACACGTAGGTCAAGTTTTAGCTACAAATTCCGATTCATTCACAAAAATCCGAACAATGAAGTTTTACGCTGTCGGAGTAACGACAGGCACAAGTGAGTCATCGGCCATTCTCGTAGCTTGCTCGGTTCTTTTCGCGATGTAGGAAGAAACAAACCCGTACGAACCAATCGCCATCCAATATTGACAATCAAAGCACCCAATCAAAATGCTCCAAACATACCTCGTGGTCTTTTCCAACATGGCGGGTGAGTCCACCTCACATCATTTACTTTGTTTCATAAAAATTTGAACTTATTGCGCCAAATTCATTATTTTTTTCATATTTTTCAGATTTGGAATTTTATCAAGATGATTCGGATAACAATGCGGAAGATGGTAAGTTTTTGTCACTGTAAACAAATCATTTTTATTATAAAATACAGCGTCACCAAGAATGAAAGAAAATGTGCTTGCTGTGAACGATCGTCCTGCCCTTTTCGCGCCGTCCATGTTTTTTTTTTTGGTTGTGTCTTCGATCGTAATTTTCCCGTAAGTTTGATGTTTCAGTTATTTTGTCTGCGTTTGTAGCAGCTGTGAGAAATACAATTTAATGTTGAGATTCATGAAAGAAGTCCACAATTTTGGAACAAAATATCCTAAATATTCTTCGAGGGACCGATTCTCGATTGCATGCTGGGCCGAGTCATGTGACCAAAACGAGCCTTCGCGACCTTTTCAACTTGGCCCGCTTTTCCATTTCCCGCCATCGTTTCTGTTTCGAAAAAGATGTTGGTAGTCGGCGTTGCACGCAGAGTCAAAACGGTATTCTTTTTTTTTACTTTGAAGTTATGATTTTCTTGTTATGTTGGGTTACTCATGTAACAAAAAATGTAACGTAAATAACTGCTCAATCAATAAAATGCGCGTAGATCTTGAGTCATGCGTGACTAAAGTAATCGGGCCAAATTAGCACGAAAGCGTGGGAACAATTTGACTCACGACCATTATCTTAGCTTTTAGGTGATACCTTTTCACAGTCTGTTCATTTCTGCTTGAAACTCAACATGTAACACGTGGATACAGTAGTAGATAAAATAACAAATACGTCCTTATTAATTTTCCAAAACGTGTCAGCAAAATGCTTTTTATCCCATGATGACGAATTCATCTAATCGGCTTACTGTCTAGTACACAGGCGTGTAACACATCGCATATATTTATACTAGCTAGTTGTCTGCATAGAATGTTGATTGCTTACTAGAAAGTAGTATAACACATTGTGTTATGTGTTGAAATGGACCATAGTACACATACTTTACTGGTAAATATGTAAGCTTGTATGTATAAAAAAGAACCTTTGAAAAAATCATGTTTTTTTATTTTTAAGATCATCGACATTCAGATACTGACAAATAACTTGTATTAAATAGGCCAACCGTAGCCACATTTTTTTCATAACAGTTGCATTTGTTCTGTTCAATAGGCAAAGCTATTTGGCGACTTATAATTTGGCTAGCCTATGTAGTTTTATAAGTTTCATAGTTAAAATGTGTCACATTATTGATATTAGGCCTATAAAAAGTGGCATTTCATAATTAAGTTGCCATTTAATTTAGCCTATGAAATATTTAATATTAATTTTATATTTGTAACTTCAGGTGACTATGGCTTTGATGTTGGAATGCGTGAAATGGAGGATCTTACACAACTACAAAGACTGGAAAAATATCTTGATAGCGATAACATTTTTAATAGGTTAGTTAAATCATTTTATCTCAAATTTGTGGTTGTAAAATGTTTCTGGCACGAGGCTGGCAACCTGTAAGCCTAATGTAAAACCAGTTGCCATAAACCACGCCTGCAAGAGCTTAGAAATACTTTGATGCAGGCTTCCTGCAAAAGGGACCTGCTGCAGCTGTGGCCTCTTGCTCCATAAGGAGCAGAACAGAAGAAGCAAATGTATCGTGGATAAACCTAAAAGTTTGTGATAAGTCATAGAAGCCTACTTTTTGCATGATACATTTAAATTGAGAGCCCTGAGTAGTTTCCAGTGGGCATCTGAAGAGACAACTACTGCACCCTCAGGCAACTAATGAGGTTGTGCATGGAGCTGGCAATCTCATGTCAAACAAATTGCAACAGAAACCTTTACCGTAAGAGCGTGTGAAGGCTTGGTAGGCCTACAGGGTTCCTGCAAGGGGGCCAGCCAGTGTGGTGGCTCTATGCTCCATAGGAAACGCAGAGGGAAATGATGATTTAGATTAATAGCAACCTTTCTCATAGCAAGTTTTGAATTGAATTTGTTAATGAAAAAGAAAGCTGGTCAAATGGCATAAATATGGTTATTGGGGTACGGTAATGTTCTTTTGTATAAACACATATATCGCTGACAACTTAAACATAGGGCCATGTATTGATTGTAAAAACCTGTATAGCCTACTTATATGTACCCAGCTTAAGAAAGTTACAGCATCAGGTTTTCTCACTCACTGTGTAGGCGTACGTGTTGTTTAACTAGGGCTGTTGAGCTTTTTGCTCTTTTGCAGCCAGTAACAAATCTTAAAGAGTTCTTTGTATTATCTACACTGTTGTCTAGGCTTGTCCTGTGGCTTTTCTGCCATTCCAAAAAGTGTTGAGTTGAAGTCATGAGGTCCAGTTTCTCCAATTTGGCATGCATTTAAAGGATCATCACATATGGTCCCAAGCTAGGAAGAAGCATGTGGCATTCTGTGCATTTTCCGCCATCCAAGGAGGGGTCTCCAACTATGTAGAGCTAAAATACTGTGCTCTGGTTCTGGGCTCTCCCAAGGAATTATCACGTCCTACACAGCCACTTCTCAGCTCCATCTGCCTATCATAGGGTACATAAAGATATTGTCCTGCATGCAGTCAACCAGGTCGAAGCCAAAGAATCATGTCTGAGGCTCAAGTGACTCCTCCAAGCTTAGTGTGCAATGTTGGGTTCTCAAGTTTCACCACTGCGGGAATCCCTGGAAGTGTGTGGTTGATTTGAATAATCATTGAGGGTGTAATGAGCCTCAGACAGGTTCACATACAAATCTACATACTGTAGCATTGTGCATAGCTGGTGGTCATATAAGGATGACTCCAGATATGCCTCCATACACATGTACCTGTTAACACAAGCCAAGTAAGCAATTATTTAAGTAGCAATAAAGATGTGACCCATGTGAGAAATTATTGTGTTAAATTTTGTTATACAGGCAGATGCTGGCTCGTGGTTTGTTGGACACTTTGCGATCTGTATGCCAGACAAATGATAGTTGTGTCGCAGTACTTGATGCAATGGTTAAGCTTTCAGAGGACCCTGGTAAGTTTTATTGAAATGTTCTTTAATAACCATAAATTTATCAGATGTTTCCAAGTCAGTAGTTTAAAGAGTAGGACCTATTTGTGAAACATTGTTTAGTTTTGAAAAGTGAACTTATTTGAGCGTCACCATTGAAATCTGTGGAATTTGTGTAAAATATGCTAGCCAGTGAAGTGAGATGTAGGCCCTAGGTCAGGAAAATAAACTTGATATGGATAGGACATATACATTTAAATTGAGAGCCCTGAGTAGTTTCCAGTGGGGGGTATCTGAAGAGACAAAGAAAGGACTACTGGCACCCTCAGGCAACTAATATAAGGTTGTGCATGGAGCTGGCAATCTCATGTCAAACAAATAGCAACAGAAATCTTTACCGTAAGAGCATGTGAAGGCTTGGTAGGCCTACAGGGTTCCTGCAAGGGGGCCAGCCTGTGTGGTGAAAATCAGAAAGACCCTGAGCTGATCGCTCATTACAGTTGTGAGTTTGTTGAAGGTTTATGCTGCTTCTTTTGTGAACTAAATGTTATTGAACCAATGATTGTATTTAGGAATTGGTTTTGGGGCCTAGGAGCTCTAATTGAGCTCCCTGTATCCATGTGTTGTCTTCGCTCCCTGTGAACACTAATAGTTATGTGGAAATACATGTTATATTTGGTGCTGTAACATTGCTACAATTAATTCAGAACCCTCTGTTCGATCTGAGCTTATGGAGCAAGTACCTCACATAGCTGTGTACTGTCAAGAAAACCCTCATGCCTTTCCTAACGCTGTGCCTAAATACATTCTCCCCATGGTGGTGAGGTATCTCAGCGATTCCAACAGTCAGGTATGTAAACTAATAGTGCATTACCACACAATAAAGACTTATGTTGACTTACGAAAACCATAATTCTGCATTGAAAGAATTGACTAAAATATTTTAATGCTTTTATAAAGATTTAGCTTCTACTGGCTGCTTGTACAGTTGAGGTATCCACAACGCTGTAATTATAAATTCATATGAAAGGGGTTAAATATTGTATGTTGTATTCAAGACGTATTCAGATTGTTGCAACCTTATTTTTGTAATTCTCCCCCCCCACTGAATTTTATGTTGTTATAAATTTTCATAGGCACATGTATGTTTTAATCCTAATTTGATATGGATACAGCATATATAGAGCCTTGTGTTGTTCCAGGGGAAGGGGGTCTGTGACAAAACAAAGAATAACCTCACTGCTTTCTCAGGCATGTTGTACCAGGCCACTAATATAAGGTTGTCTGTGAGACTCGGCCTCATCATGTAAAACAATTCGCTATAGCAACCACTTCTGCAAGAGGATGTGAATTTTTAGTCCAGGGTTATTGCAATGGCTCCATGCTTCGTAAGGAGCGAAAAGGAAAACAATTGATGTATTAAATGATACATTTTTTGCTGTCAGTGTAAAAGAAATGTTAACATTTTTGCTGTCAGTGTAAAAGAAATGTTAACAAAAAAAAAACCACTAAGAGCTTGTTGTTGAGTAACTTAGACTAGAGAAAATAATGCAACTTGTGTCAATGTTATCAGGTTAGGAAAACAAGTCAGGCAGCACTGTTAGTTCTTCTAGAACAAGAACTGGTTGACAAATCTGATATAGAGGAGCAGGTTGTGCATGTTATCTTGGAGTTGGCATCACCTGACAGCCTTGATGATTACCGCTCAGAGGCTGCAGCTGTAAGTTGCACTGTTGTTTGATGTGCCTGACCGAAGTTAGATCTGGGATACTGGTTCGTGCTTGAAATGTGGATGTGGTTTGATTCATGTTCAGCACAGATATGAATGTTTGATTCATGTTCAGCACAGATATGAATGTTTGATTCATGTTCAGCACAGATATGAATGTTTGATTCATGTTCAGCACAGATATGAATGTTTGATTCATGTTCAGCACAGATATGAATGTTTGATTCATGTTCAGCACAGATATGAATGTTTGATTCATGTTCAGCACAGATATGAATGTTTGATTCATGTTCAGCACAGATATGAATGTTTGATTCATGTTCAGCACAGATATGAATGTTTGATTCATGTTCAGCACAAATATGAATGTTTGATTCGTGTTCAGCACAGATATGAATGTTTGATTCGTGTTCAGCACAGATATGAATGTTTGATTCATGTTCAGCACAGATATGAATGTTTGATTCATGTTCAGCACAGATATGAATGTTCTAGTGGAAAGAAAATCATGTTTTGATAAGTTTTTCATTTATGTTGTCTGTCCCGCACATCTTAAGCCAGCAGTTGTATAGACCTTGAAAGGAGATGTGTATTCAGAACTGTGGGAGTTTGTTTGGTGTGAAAGACATGGGTAGTGAGATGTATATATTAAAACCATCTTACTACTCTGTCTTTTGCACTGATGAACAAAAAGCATCCAGTGGGTGAGCAGTTTAGGAAATCTTGAAACTCTCGGGAAGGAGACACTTAGTCTACCGTTGATTTCTCACACCTGAGTGTATGGTTACCAACGGGCTGATCACCCGTTTGCCAGACACTTCGATTACGGAAACAACGGCAGATGGGTTGAATTGCCATTGCCCTAAAGACGCCACTAGGCGTGATGGGAAACAATGGTAAAGAAAACCTATCTGCTGTTGCCCTAAGACGCCACTAGGCGTAATGGCCACTGACTGCTTTGACGGTCGGTGGCTAAGGACAGAAGAAGAAGAAGAGTGTATGGTTGGGCCAACAGCATCAATGCTGGATGTTATAGCAATTTCTCGAAAGCCTATCACAGCCAGCTTTGATGAGCGTTGTTCCGACTGAACTGAGACACAATAGACTTTAATAGACACCAGCCTGTATGTACCTATGGAGCATTTCTGATGTGAGAGAAGTGGCTGTTGCACTGACCAGGTGGCTGGGATGTGTCCTTCAACCATATCACAGCCTGCTTGGATCAGTACAGTAGCATTTTAATGTCATCACTCTTTGCAGGCTCCCTCACAATAAAAAATCACAAAACAAAAAACTGGAGGACACAAGAAAAGTCAAGGCCAGAATATGACTGGCATCTACTTTTAGATCAGCGTGAGATGAATTAGCAATAAGGAGGAAATGAGCCACATAGGGGGGTGGCCATTCACAGGATTTGTGGACAAGTGATCATTGACATAAGACATTGATACTGTGCCTATTATGCCTAACGAGTTACTATTGTTACAGTATCCGAATCTCATGCACAGATAAGTGAGATGCATGGGACATGCTTGCTGACCATTGTAGCACGTCAGAGTGACTGTGATTTGTTAACAGTTTCATATCACAGCCAGCTTTGATGAGCTCAAAGGTTTTTGCTTATTCATCATCCTTAGCTTTTAGCTCCCCATGAAGTAAGAGTTTTTCAACACATATACAATCCGGTGTCTCTCAAAGTCTTTATTGCTTTTACATTCATTCTCTTGTGTGATTTTTGGGTCTCTTACCTAAGGTTCTCAGAACAGGGACTGGCCTGTAATGCTCTCACTTGGTTTCTCAGTGTGTATCCTATCCGGCATGTCTTTTTTTCTTTTCTTCGTGTATCTTGTTGTACTGGTAGTTTATGTGTGCCAGTTTTTATGTAATTTCATCCTAACATGTTTAACTTTGTCATGTCTGGACACTGGTAATAGTTTTTTGTTGTTGTGTAACTATCTTTAGATGTGTTGTATGTATATGCACAATGAAATGTCCATGCCTGAGGCATCATAGTGATTGTGATGTGCTTTTGTTGACCCATATCACAGTCAGCTTTGATGAGCTTAGTTTTGAGACAGAGCTTTTAATACTTTTGTTGGCAAGTGATGATAGTGTCAAGTTTTTTATCACTTTGTTTCTCCTGGTTTGATTTTTGTTGTGTGAGGTATGTAAAAAGTTGTCATCTCTGTCAAATCAAAAGATGGGATTCCAAGCCTGAATTGACAAGGTCAAGGCCAGGCTACCCTGACATCAATGCGGTTGTGATGTGGTGAAACTTGCACATATCACAGCCAGCTTTGATGACAGGGATACCTATTAGCTGCAGACAGAAGTAGGGTGCGCCTTTTTTGTGTGTGCTATGGTTGATTACTGTTTGCTGTTGTTGGGAATAACATTTTTGCTACCAGGATGTCCTCAACACTGATCCAGACTGTTTAGCAGGATCACTTTGTCCCAAGAAGGGACACTTGTTACTGTAGAAATATTTGTGCAGTTTTGTTTTCTATATGTATTTACTGTTAACAAATATAACCAGACTACAATGTCTTTTATATTTGGGCATGCGTCCTAATATAATAGACTGACACACTGGTGTCTTTATTGAACGGGGCGCCTCACTGAAATGAGGTAGAACTATTTTTTTTTTAAAAGATGTGTTGACACTGCTGATCATGGCATTTGGTTGCTGATGCAGCTCTGAAAAATATAAACTGTTACATTGTGCATCTCTTTAAGTGTACATATACACATTATCTAGCTTTCCTATTCCTATAATATGTTGCATTACCAGAGTAACTTTCAGGTGCAAAAATAATTACGTTATGCAGGTTCTTTTTGAAATGTTAATGCTTATGGCAAACAAGGAAAACACTTTAATTAAAAAAAAGCCATTGAATTCCGTGTTCATATTGATTGAACATTGCTGATTAATATTAATGGGAGTTGCCATTATATACTTCAGATTGACAAACTGAATTTTCTTAAATATATCCTTCTGAAATTGTAATGACCGTCAAAATTTAAAATTATAAAAATAATATATCCAGCAGAGAAAGTATGTAATGAAGAAGCTTTCATTTCAAACGATGTCTTGTTGGCCAGTTATACTCCTTGTTTATTAATAGCATAAGACATTTTTGATAATAGATCAAATGAAACTAAAGCATAAATGGTAGACACAAGTTATTCATTGCATTAGTCAGCATTGAGCAAAATTGAATTATTACAGAACATGAAAGAATTTTCACAAAGCGTTAGCGTACATTCAGTTGAAAAGATTTGGTAGGATATGTTTGATGGCCCGAAGCTTGAAACAGCTGTAGTGTTTGTAGGTGAAATTGACAATAGAATTGACTAATGGAATATGTTGTCTAGAATCAGTGCCATGGCATCAAGTACCATGCCTGCTGGCATAGATGATCATGTCTCTCCACAACTTCCTGTCTGCAGTACTGTTTATTTATTCTCTTATTGGCTTCTTTCCTGGCCATGTCAGACTGTCCAGGATATTTTCTTTGTCACTCTCTGTCTCTTTTTCCCTTTTATCTTTTCTGCTGCCAATATATACTCCAGCTTCCTTCTCATAACATGCCCAAGGAAAGTGGATTGCTCCCCTTTATTGTGAGGAATATTTTCTTTTGGGCATTGGCCTATTTCAAGACATCCTTGTGGAAACTACCGCCATCAAGGTTGCCACTCAAGTTCTAGAGATAAACCCAGATTTTCTTCTAAAAAACCCAGATTATTTTATGCCTCAAATACACGGGATAGACGATGCTTACACAATCTTTTAGTGCAACTTTAGTACAATTAAGCTGTGTGCTACCAATTTTGATTTATTTCTTCATTTTTATTTGATTTTTTTATTACCAAAAATTCATCAATTATATAAAAATTATTTTATTAGCACCCCAATATATGAACTCTTTAAAATGAGATATTTTAACAGTAACATACTTACAGTATTTACGTTAGCAAAATGATCCTCATATCAAATATAAAATGTTAGTTGTAACTTGTTGCTGTTGAAAATTGTCACTTGTCAGTGACTCGGCATCCATGTCGACAACTTTTCCTTCGTCAAGATCATATGCATGAATTGACAACGTGGAATCTTGATTGTGGAGTTCCAAAATCTTTGCATATCTCTGCCGACAACGTCCTTCACGCACATCTTCAACCACGTTTTTACTAGGATTAAACTTATGACAAACTCCCATCTTTGGCAACTGCTTGCTTGGCTAGTATTCGATTGGAAGCTTTCACACAAAAGCTTGTTGGTTTGTTTAGTTTTAACTAAGTTAACCTTCTAAAACACTCTTTCGACGCATGTGAGGTGACGTGTGTCGTCATGCTGCTACAACTACCTAGCGTACCTTCATCGTCACTCATTTTATAATCTTATAATAAAAAACAATGCGCAGTTTATCTGCTTAAGTCTTAACATTTAAAAAGAATACTTTAAAAACATCGCAAAAATGACTGAGAATTGTAGTTGACAGCCATTAACAGAATAACAGGAAAAAGATAGTTGATGTAAACGAATAAAAAACGTCATTGATGTGGTTAAAAACAAGAATTAAATTTAAGTGGAATAAAAAATATATAGCACATAATTTTTTACATTTAATTATATTATAAATATAATGTATAATGCTCAGTGCTCAGAATATACAAACATTGTAAATGCCAATTGTCAAATTTACCCAGATTAATGCAGACTTGGAAAAAACAATACCCAGCTGTGGCCATATTTAACCTTGTGCAATCATGAATCATACATTTCTTGCTGAGGGCATGACATACCCATTATAACTAAGTGCATGACAAGAATGAGCAGTATCAAGCCTGAAGTGAAGCTAAAAATATTCCTAGCCAAAATGCACAAACTACCTCTTGATATATAAATCTTATATAGTAAAATGCTCATTATTGTGATGAGTGTGTGCAGGACAATCTTTTAATTACAGGTGTTGACATTTTTCCCCCCTTGTGTACCATCATATATAAGATAACATACAAATGAAATGTCTTGATGTGCGTGGCACATTTATGTGAATTGCGTTACCCATTTTGCTCCGAAAACACTAAAAAATTTACTTTATCTTTTGGATTGTTGTCCCCAGGTGAATAATTTATTTTGAGTGAATGTCGGTTTTTCAGAAGGCATTCAGAAAGTGATTAACCCTTTGAACCCTGGCCACCCAGCCTGTAAAACCCCATTCCCCTGGGCTCCTGAGCAAAAACTGCAAAATAAAGACGTGGAGAAATGGATTCTGGAATATTCTTGGGGCCTGGCATCTGTTCCACAAATGTTGTGTCTACCGTAGACATAGTTCTGAATATATTTGAGGGAGACCAACCTGTATCAAATTTACTTAATATATTATGTGGGATACACGCCCCTGTATCGTAGCCTGATCCCCTGAGGGGCCAGGAACAGGACTAGAACTAGCTTGATCATAATCCGATTGACACGTTTCGTCACTCAATTCAATTTCAGAATAATCACTCATCCATAGAAAAGTCTGTAAATGAAGAGCGTTCCTCGCCTAGGCAGACTATCACATTGGATGAAGGTGGCAAACTTCTCAGAGGAAAACAAGCTGCAGACCGGTTTGCTAGAAGATACAGTTCAGAAAGCAACTTATCCATTAACATAGACCATCAGAGAGAGAGAGAGATAAGAAAAGAAATACTGGCAACCATGGGACAGATAGATACTCCTGCACCAATGAGGGAACCCATCACACTAGGAGAACTACAGAATGCTATTTCCAAGCTTAAGTTCCATAAGTCACCTGGGCCAGAAAAAATCAGCAACGAAATGCTAGTAAATCTGAGCTCAGCAGCAAAGACAAAACTGCTTGAGATATTCAACCACAGCTGGTTGAAAAGAACGGTACCCCAAGTATGGAGAGAAGCCATCACAATATCCATACTAAAGAAAGGGAAATGTAAGACCGAGGCTGCAAGTTACCGGCCAATCAGTCTCACAAGCTGTGTTGGGAAGACTATGGAGCGAATTTAGAGTCTGAGCAGATCCTGGTGCCGGAACAAGCTGGATTTAGAGAATGCTACAGTATAGAAGACCAAGTTACTTACTTGTC
The DNA here is from genome assembly GCA_024509875.1 of Oreohelix idahoensis. Taxonomy (NCBI): domain Eukaryota; kingdom Metazoa; phylum Mollusca; class Gastropoda; order Stylommatophora; family Oreohelicidae; genus Oreohelix; species Oreohelix idahoensis. The sequence goes on along the minus strand of JAMPIV010017823.1, from coordinate 400,695 downwards.
TCAAGCAGTAGAAGATGCCTTCCAGGAGAAGAAAAAGGTCCTAACGATCTGGGTCGACTTCAAGCAGGCCTTTGACAAGGTGTGGAAAGATGGCCTTATTGCAAAACTTAGAAGTGGAATCCAAGGCAACATGATAAAATGGATCCAGTCTTACTTGCACAACAGAACTAGAGTCACTCTTGATGGTCTGCAGAGCAGAAAAGTGTTGCTCTATCAGGGGGCACCTCAAGGAGGAGTAATTTCCCCAACACTCTTCCTTGTTTACATCAATGACCTGGTGAAAGATCTCCCCGCTGGAGTGAAAGCTGCCTTATATGCAGATGACCTAGTACTCTGGTGCACTGATGAAAACGTCACCACAGCAAATTATAGAATGCAGCAAGCAGCTGACACGCTAGTGTCATGGGCAGAGAAATGGCTTATCACAATTAACACAGACAAAACCTCCACAACAATGTTCTCCCTTGCCCCCAAGGACAAAGCAGCTAACATACACCTAGGGACAACCATGATCAAGGAAGAAAGCTGCCCCACCTATCTTGGGGTGACATTTGACCAAAGGCTTACATGGAATAAGCATATTGAAAATGCAGAGGGAAAGGCCAGAAGACAACTAGGCATACTCAGAAAATTAGCAGGAACCAACTGGGGAGCAAATGAACAAACTCTAAAGAAGATTTATAATGGAGTAATAAGACCACACTTAGAGTTTAGCTCAGCAGCATGGTCATCAGCTGCTAACTCACATCTGCAGTCTTTGGACAAGGTGCAAAATCAAGCTCTCAGGCTCATTACAGGAGCCATGAAAACTACACCAATATCAGAGATGCAGAAAGCTGCTGGATTACAGACATGGTCCTATAGAAGAGACACAAAAAGCATGATCCAGATGGAAAAGTACAACAGTATGCCAACGTACCCAATGAAGGCAAGACTAGATGATCTGGCATTGGGACGTCTAAAAACAGCAGCTTTGTGCATCGGGGAAATAGACTTAGAAGACAGCATCAAGAAGACCTATCCATGAAGACAACACCGCTGAAGCCCACCCTGTACCATGGGAACAGGCCAGCAGTGCCTTCCAAATTAATACATCAGTCAGTGGTCTCACAAGTGGATATGAATATAATGATCTGCAAAAACAAACTGCTTCATTGAGTATGATCCAAGAAAGCTATCCCGATGAATCATGGATACATGCCTATACAGATGGATTAGCAACAAATGCTGTTAGGAATGGAGGTGCCGGTATTTTTATCTCATATCCTGACAACTATGAGACTAGGCACATTCCCACTGGTAAATTCTGTTCCAACTATACAGCTGAGGTTCAAGCTCTAGAGCAAGCTGCAAATATGATTTATAACACCAACTGTGACTGCCACCAGGTAGTCATCCTCACAGATGCACTGTCTGTCCTGCAAGCTCTCAAGGGTGGTAAACTCCCGCATCTGAGAAATGAACTAAACAAGGTAGCTGCCAAAAAGAGAACCATGGGTACCATCTCATTGTGGTGTACCTGGAAATGAAAAGGCAGATAAACTTGCAAAAAAGGGAGGAGAATGTGAACAAGAAGATAATGAAGTCACATACTTTGAGAAAAAGAGAGCTATCCAGACTATCAGAAGAGAACAGAACCAACCCAGCGACGACTACCACACTCTTGACCGGCAGGGACAGATAACTATTTTTCGCCTCAGGACAAACTGAATAAACACATGCACAAGCTACGATTGTCTGCTTCACCACTGTGCACATGTGGATTAAACAAACAAACTGCTGAGCATGTTCTACAGGATTGTCCTCTGTATGACCAGTTAAGAAAGATATACTGGCCCAATGACTCAACACTAAACTCAAAGCTATATGGAGCTAAAGAGGAACTTCAAACAACAGTCGAATTCATCATGAGAACTCGCCTGACGGTGTAAACATCAAAGATGCGATCGCAAGAAGAAGAAGAAACAACATGCACAAGCTACGATTGTCTGCTTCACCACTGTGCACATGTGAACTAAAGGAACAAACTCCTGAGCATGTTCTACAGAATTGTCCTCTGTATGACCAGTTAAGAAAGATATACTGGCCCAATGACTCAACACTAAACTCAAAGCTATATGGAGCTAAAGAGGAACTTCAAACAACAGTCGAATTCATCATGAGAACTCGCCTGACGGTGTAAACATCAAAGATGCAATCGCAAGAAGATGAAGAATAATCACCATCTAAATCTAATTCATCAGCCTCCGAATCATTGAGCACATGTTGAACAGCTTGTTCCGTTGTTAGCCTTTTATAACGGCTATTTCCTGGATTTTCAACACGCCTTTTCATAATGAAAACAATTAACAAATTGCAAAATATTATCACTTCGTCGGCGCCTCCATTTTAGTGTAACATTCCACAAAACGAGTACTTCCTGGCGTCATTATTTTTCACACATTTCCATTCCGGCCCCGTAAATCTAAGATAGGTGTGTTAGACTGAGATATCGGTCTCTCTGGGAATGGATTATTTACACACGGATCGAAATTTCGGGACCTCGGTTCAAAAGGTTAATGAAATGATTCTTTTGTGCTGAATTATCAGTCGTTTTGTGATGAGTTACTAATGCTGTAAACTAGTTTATTATATGTTATTACAGCATGAGTGGTTTGAAGTATCTGCTGCATGTCTAGGTTTGAAATTTTAAAGGTTTCTGTCTTTCAGTTAATGAGCAAAATGGCCCTGCTCTTAGGGAAAGACATAACAGAGAGGCTACTCCTACCACGGTTTAGTGAAATGTGCACAGATCCTCTGTTTCACGTGAGAAAGGTAAGGTCGCATCATGGCATTACATTTTTCATTGTCTATAGGCATCATGTCCAGGGTGTGAAAGGAAATCTACCAACAGGATCTGTTTTTAATAGATTATATAGCATTAAAAAGCTTATCTCGCATTTGTAGTCGGTGCCATAGATATAATACTCTTACCAATAACTACTTTGGTCCTTGGCCATTGACTGACAAAGCAGCTGTTGTTGATTAACTAGGGCTGCTGAGCTCGTTGCTCTTTATTGAATTGGCTGTTTATTGCTGTAATCTCTGCTTAGTACAGAATTCTCTGCACAGTTCATGTATTTCTAGTGTGCTGCCATTTGGGTATTTCACATGCACTCCAAGTCCAGCATTTATGGTGGCCTTGAATGCTGAGCCATCTGTATACATGTATTGCAGTGCTAGGGTAGCTATCTATAGTCTCTAAAGTAGCTGTTTTAAGTATTGTTGGGTTTGTGTCTCTTCTTTTTGATCCATAGCCGCCGACCGTCAAAGCAGTCAGTGGCCATCACGCCTGGTAGCGTCTTGTAGGGCAGCAACAAATTGATTCCACTTTGGTCGGTCAGCGGCCATCCTTTGTACATTGCCCCAACTCTGGTTCATTCTTTGCATCTGTAATTAAAGGTAATTGAATGATCCCATCTTTCTCATGCAAACAGACCATTATTTGTGAATTTCCGAGTGATGTACAACGCAGTCCAGTCAAACTGCGTCAGGACCAGCGAACCAGAGCTGGTCAAGACCGCACTCCACCTCCACGTGGTGGTCCTGGAAACAGTCTGCAGCTGTGCAGGCTGGCTGAGCGAGTGTGGATCGAAATGGGAAGGCAAACCCGGTCCTAAAAAATGCCGTGCAGAAGTCAGATGTGTCGACCGAAAGGTGCAGATATCACAGCTACGTTGTGAACAGACACAACGCAACCACCGTCCTTTTCAGGGCGAACGAAGAAGAAGAAGAAGAAGAATTTCCGAGTAGCGACTTGTCAGCTGTTTTATTTTTTTCATCATCAAATACGAAAACACACAGAGAAGAGAAATGGAGACATGCATGAAAGAGATGAATAAGCCAGCTGATGGCACGGGAGAGGAAGACTTGGCATGAGTTTATTGAAGGCCTATGCATTTTTTAGAGTTACAGGGTGACAGTTAAATATCTTGTTAATGCTTGTGTCTCAGGAATTCATAAATTTAGCAGTAGTCTTTGGTTAGTTCTTTCAGATGCAGTAAATGTCACTCATAAGTAATTAGCTAACATCTTAATGAGGCAAGAAATTAATTGAGTATTGCACTATTTCTATTCACCCCTTTGGGTGCCCAAGTATTAGACAATTATTTTGTATTCATGGACAGACATGACAAACAGAAAATGGAATGTAACAAAACTTTCAATCATCAATACCCTTTAGCTCCCCAAGGAGCATATGCCTTCAATAAACACATGCCAAGTCTTCCTGACCTGTGCCATCCGCTCAAGTTCTTTCCATGTTTTCCTCATCATTTTCACCTCTGTTTCCAGTTCTCTTCTCCGTGTGTTTTTTGGTCTACCTCTGCCTCTTTCCCTGTGGATTCCAGAACAAGGACTGCCTTGTAATACTATCAACAGGTTTCCTCAATGTGTGTCCTATCCATCGTGAGCGTCTTCTTCTCAACTCTTGTTCCACTGGTTCTTGTCATCAATTCCACATTTGTGACTTCGTCATACCATTTCAGTCCTTCTATTCTACGCAAGCAGCCATTTATAAAAATCTGTAGCTTTCTGGTTGTTGTTTTTGTTGTTCTCCATGTTTCAGAGCCATACAATAGGACTGACTTGACATTTGAGTTGAAGATTCTTATTTTCGTGTTGGACTTGATTTCTCTTGTTCTCCATGTTTCCCAATGCAATGAAAGCTCCTCTTGCATTTTGTATTCTTATTTTGATATCACTGTCTGTCCCTCCAACTTTATCTATATTACTTCCAAGATATGGGACAGAAGAACCAAGTCATCTGCAAAATCCAGATCATCAAGCTGTTTAGTCAGATTCCACTGGATTCCATTTCTGTTGTGTGATGTCATGTTTTCATAACCCAGTCTATTGCTAGTAAGAAAATAAATGGAGACAAGAGGCATCCCTGTCTCACTCCCGTTCTAATCCTAAACGGTTCTGTAAGTTGTCTGTCATGAAGAACTCTGCATGTCATGTCTTCATAGGTCTTAAGTTAATGATCTTCATGGGAACTCCATAATGCCTCATCAATTTCCAAAGCGATTCTGTCTACACTGTCAAATAAACAAAACTTTTTCATTGGAATATTAAAAATGTTATTTTGTTATGTACGACCATGTGGATGTAATCTGGATGGTGAACAAAGAGCACTGGATATATATATAGGGATAAGTTTCTTATCCTGTAATGTTTACCACGAAGAGTACTCCATTTTCATTTGACCGGTCCTGAGAGGAGGAAGAAAAACTGACATGAGGTAGTAATGTAAGAAATAAGTACATAAAGTTTGTGATGTCAGATTAACAGAAAGTGTTAGACACTGGTATATTGACAGAAATGATAGAGAACATGCAGTTAAAAGGATATGGAATTTGATTGACTGGGCACAATGTATGGGTGAAAGAGCTGTCATTTCTGTAGACTCCTATGCAAGGTTTGTCAGTGTGGCACTGTAATAAAACAAGACCAAAATTAATATTTGATATGTCTGCATCTACTTGTACACATGTGGCTGCTATTTTTATTTTATTTTACTGCAGGTGTGTGCAGCAAATTTTGGTGAGGTTGCAAGTGTTGTTGGTGTCAAACTTTTTCACGTTGTAGCTTTAACCTAATTTTAAATAGTAATTACTTCATTAATTTCATTATCTCTGTGTGTGATGGTATTGCTAATAAATACTTATTTTGAAAGCACTTTGAGCTGAGAATTGTATTATTGCATTGCACAAATGTAAAAAGGTGGTAATGTCTATTTCTATTCCCTGGTGAAATAAAGGTTTCGTTCTATTGCTGCCAGATAGAACGATCTCAGCCCTTTTCTTGCAGTATATTCTCCCTAATTTCAATCTTTAATAATGTGCAGCACAAACTACTTGCAGTTAATTCCAGATTTGTAGGTCAGGAGTTTGCACAAATTCAGTGGCAGTAGGCAAGGTAAAATGATGCAGTAGGAACAAGAAATTAAATGTAGACCTTTTTTTAAATATACCTAGTCTGAAAGTAGTGGTATCTCCTCAGAAATTGACAGCGATCATGTGAGTCCTTTTCTTGTGATGAGAAGCATTTGAAAGAAAACGGTGGTGAGAAAAATTTATTATTGAAAAATGTATAGGCAGTAAGAAAGTGGACATATACATGGATGCAGAAAAGGAACAATTTCAGCTGAAATTTGTGGGGGTGGCCATATCATTTTTAAGCCATGGAAAGTTTGATTTAACTTGTACCCACTGCCATTTAAAAGCTTCGTATCCACAGGTAAGGGTACGAGGCAGCTTTCATGTTTGTCGAGAAAGGTTAACATAGGAGACTTTTTTAAAACTTTCCATTATATGGTTGAAACTGATTGCCACCGACTTGATTTTATAAAGGTAGCTCTTTGAAGACTGGTGTTGTTGAGTGTTTCACCACGTGCACCCATTCTTGCAGTCAGTTGCTACGTTTAATAATTGTCGGTTTTCTGTGGATTTTTTACGCCTACTTGCTGTGGCTTCTCAAGCAGTATCCTCATTGTGTTTCAAGTGTCGAATGTGGAACAGAGGGAGGAGGTCCGTGGCAAAATCTATTATGTTCATTTCTGTCGGCTGTCATACATATAGCCAATAAGAAGAGAGATGGTGATTAGAGGGCATCCTGCTTCACTTCAGGGCTTGTCTCAAAGGGTTTAGTAAATTGTCCTTCATGAAGAACTTTTCATTGTATGTCTTCATGTGTTTTAATGAATATATCGAGGGCCTACAAAGGCCCAGAAGTTTCCATAATGATTCTTTGTCACCTATCAAAAGCCTTGTCATAGTTCACAAAATCCAGTGTCAAGTGATGAGTTCACTTCCAAGCTTTTTTCTTCTTAAGCAGTGTTGATAATGTGTGTCTGTGTCCAAATAAACCTTTTTTCCCCCTCCCTCAGTTATATATATTTCTGTGGCCTCTTTTAGTCTCCATGTCCCTTATTTTTTTGTTCAGCTGGAACTACCTCAGCCTCTTTTACCATCTTGTCGGCGTGTATCTTGATTTCTGAGATATCCCACAGCAAACTGCTTTATGTTGCTGTATATCTGTGCTTTAGCTAACAAATGATGGTAATCTGAAGTCGTATCTGCTTCTGTATGTTTGTGACATGTGGTCATTCTAGTTCTTCCCTTCGCTCAGGAGAAAGTGCTGCTGTATATTTTCTTTTATGTAGAAATATGCTTCCTCATTAGCTTTTTTTCTGTTCATTAGATTATGACATGGTTTTCAACAGCAGATATTTGTCTGCACAGAATGGGAATGTATGAGAGGAAGATGGGGTGTATGTTTTTAAAGCCTTCTCTTATTGTAGGTACCACAGACTGATTTATATTTGTTAAATAGACAATTCAATATGATATTTAGAAAGTACATAAAAAAAACAAAATAAAAAAAAACATTAAAATCGGTCTATAAATAAAATAGTTATGAATTTTTTTTTTTCTACTTATAATTTTATCGCTCCATCTGAAAGTGAAAATGGGCCATCTTTGACATCTTCAAAGGATCACAAATATGTATAAGCACTTATAAGGTCAGGTTTGTGTTAAAAACTACTTGTAATTGTAAGATATGGAAGGCATGGATGACATAAAAAGGCCAATATACTCTTTTCAAATTTAAAGAAATTGTGGTTAGTCATGTGTTTTTGGTTACAAAATCAGCTCGACACACATTTTTAAAGTGTCGATGCTCAAAATCTATGCACTGTAGACACTCAATATCTATTATATGCAATGTCATAGACATACTTCTTGCGATCGCATCTTTGATGATTACACCGTCAGACGAGTTCTCATGATGAATTCGACTGTTGTCTGAAGTTCCTCTTTAACTCCATATAGCTTTGAGTTTAGTGTTGAGTCATTGGGCCAGTATATCTTTCTTAACTGGTCATACAGAGGACAGTCCTGTAGAACATGCTCAGCAGTTTGTTCGTTTAATCCACATGTGCACAGTGGTGAAGCAGACAATCGTAGCTTGTGCATATGTTTATTCAGTTTGTTATGCCCTGTCCTGAGTCGAAAAATAGTTATCTGTCCCTGCCGGTCGAGAGTGTGATAGTCGTCTTTGGGTTGGTTCTGTTCTCTTCTGATAGTCTGGATAGCTCTCTTTTTCTCAAAGTATAGACATACTAAGGAAGCACAATTTTTTCTAAACATGTCACATTATTCTGAACAAGGTTATTATGAGTTGAAAATGACAAGAAAGCCACACAAAAAAAAGATTTCCGCAGAAACCTCTCAATTCATCAAGATTGCTACATGTTTACAAAGAAGAGAAAAGATGTACTAATGAAGTTACAGTAATGATCCATGTATCATTTTAAAGCTTTTTTCAAGCACTTTCTACAGTACAGAAATAAGCACATTTACTTTGACTTGTTAACAAAGTATAGGCCCAAAGATGCCTTGTTTAAAGAAAATGCAAAATTTTTCATATTTTTTGTCGCCCACAAAAATTGAAAAAATATTAACCATTTTAGGTATATTTATATATCATACATCATTTTAAAGCCTTTTTACAGCTCTTTGCAATGGAATTCAAATAAACTTTGTTTATATGACATATTCTGCTATGTGGCACCTTTTAGAAATGTCTTATTATTCCCAATCTCGTTAAGAAAGAACCCAACAGTCCGTTCTCGCAGACAACCGATGTGTGCAACTGCCGTGGTTGTTTGCATCGAATTAGGTCACCAAACTGATTGAGTTTTTGAGCGATTGGGGCATTAATCATGATTAAAGAGTATCTAAATACCACATTCGATGTGCACGACACTTTTGAAACTCTGCTAACGATATTAAAATCGCCCCCAAATAATTAAATTGCAAAAACAAAAGCTAAATCGAGCGATTGACATTTTGGCTGTTCCAACCTTCAATCTTCTACCTGTACTCCCCTTGTTTTTATTTTAGTTATCACAGTCGTACATATTTCATTATAAATTAACTTACGCAGGTAGTTTCTCTCATTCGTGTGCTCAGTAGAATCAGCCCGATAGTTTCTCTCGTTTGCATCACGCTCAGCAGGGGGTTGATCTTTCTCGGGTGGTACAGCCTCCGGGACCAGACACAAGCGCTAAACACTTGTTGGGTTGTTCGTCGTTCGTGAAAGCTTGCTCTTTCGACAAATCTCAGAAAATGATAAGAATTTGCACACTGATAACACTGACAAACAACATTTTTCTTTCTTATATAAGAATAAGTGTTCTTAGGTCAGTTTCTTGCGCTGATTTCAAATCTGAAATCCGTTTATCTCTATCACGTCGGGTTCTTAAGATATTTGTGATTAAATATATTTTTGGGAAACTGTTATTTGCTCCGTTTCATTTTTACTATATAACTTATTAAAAATTAATAAAATGCAAAATAATTCTACTTTTTATACCGCTAAAAGATGCATGACATATGTTACAATATGTTTCAAATAGTTACTGTATTTTGAAATAATTCTGAGCGAAATATGGCTTCTAGAAGTTGTAGAAATTCGGCTGATCTGTTCTGTTACGTGTGTGGATATTTTACCGATCGTGTTCACCAGAAAAACTTTACACCATTACTAAAGAAAGCATATGAACTTTATTTCGATTCGAAAGTTGATGATGCAAATAAATCTTAGAAGCCAAATGCTGTTTGTTTGACTTGTGCAAATACATTGGCAGGTTGGTTACGAAAATCGCCGAAGCATAAGTCGATGCCTTTAAGAGTGCCAGTAATATGGCGTAAACCGACAAATCACGCTACTGATTGTTACTTCTGCTTGACAAATATCCATGGTTTCACTTTTAAAACTAGAAAGTCTGTGGTTTATCCAAATATTGAATCGGTTTCGAAACCAGTGCCTCATGATCCAATCACGTGTCCGATCCCAGTTCCACCAGAACAACATCCTTTGGACGTGAATGAACCATCAGAAAGTGATAGTTTACCTGCTTTAGAAACTAATTCTGACTCGGATTATATACCGGTGAATGATGGTGTTCACTTAATTAACCATTCAGAATTTTCAGATCTAATCCGTGATATCGCTCTTACCAAAGGACAAGCGGAATTACTCGGTTCGCGACTCAAAGAATGGAATCTTTTAGCGCCCAATACTCCGATATCTAAATTTCGTCATAGACACAGAGAACTTGTTCAATACTTTGAGATGGATGATGACATTGCTATTGCAAAGATGTAAACGGTCTAATGGTGCACCTCGGTCATGAGCACATAGTCAACGAATGGCGACTTTTCATCGACTCTTCCAAGACTAGTCTAAAAGCCGTGTTATTGCATAACGGACATTTATTTTCATCAATTCCAGTCGCCCACTCTGTTCATATGGAAGAAACTTATGACAATATGGCTATACTTTTGGCAAAAATAAAGTACAATGACTACCAATGGCGGATTTGTGGAGACCTAAAGGTCATTGCAATTCTCACGGGCATGCAGACTGGGTATACTAAATTTTGTTGCTTCCTATGTGAATGGGACAGCCGCAACAGACAGAACATTATGCAAGAAAGGTGTGGCCTATCAGGGATCGTATGCAGCTCGGGCATAAAAATGTAATACACGAGCCATTAATTAACAAAGACAGCATCATTTTACCACTGTTACATATAAAGTTGGGGCTCATGAAGAATTTCGTAAAAGCGTTAGATAAAACGAGCAAAGCTTTCACTTATCTTCGAGAAAAGTTTCCGCAAGTTAGCGGTGCAAAGATAAAGGAAGGTATCTTTGTAGGACCTCAGATTAGGACAGTTATTGCAGACAACAATTTCGAGAACTTGTTACATGGTAGTGAACTTCGCGCATGGATGGCATTCAAATCGATCGTCGATAACTTTCTGGGAAATCACAAATCTGTCGACTATGTGCATATTGTTAAGCAGTGCATAGATGCATACAGAATTATGGGCTGTAACATGTCCCTCAAAATCCATTTGCTCGATTCGCATCTTGACTTTTTCCCTGACAACCTTGGCGAAGTCAGCGATGAACATGGAGAACGATTCCATCAAGATATCGCCGTAATGGAGTCACGTTATCAAGGACGGTGGAGTGTGACCATGCTTGCCAATTATTGTTGGATGCTTCATCGCGATGTACCACATGCCATTCACCGACGAAAGTCGACTGCAAAGAAATTCAAGCCTACATAACTGTTGTACTTCTTGTACAAATGATGTTGTAATACTGTATGCTTTGTTAAAAAACTTCAATTGCGTATTTCTAGAGATCCCGACCTGATAGAGAAAAACGGTTTGCAGATTTAAAAACAGCGCATTAAAATTGACCAGAAAAACATAGAAATGTTAGAGAAAAAAAAAAATTTTTTTTTTGTTAGCCAGTGTAATCAAATAGATGGCGAATCTATGAATGTAGCACAAGCAGGGATCCGGCTCTTGAAAGCACACTTAGAAAGACAACTTTGTCATTACTTCGAAATTTGTGTAACTAATTTGACACAAATTGGGACTTGTGTTAAATGAAACTTAGGCTCAATAACTCTTCTTTCCATTGAGCGTAAATTGAAGAGAATAGCTCTTTCTTGATATAGCAACGTGTGCTTGAATGACGCGTGTGTAACTCCGGAGTTTGCCGGCGCATCAGAAACCCCGATATACTGATGTTTTTCGTTGCAATTTTTCTATCATTTACAAAATACATTCCGTTTTCAAGTTTACATATTTTGAGAAAGAAAAGAACACAGAATTATCTTGTGTAAATTTTATTACTTTAAATATCTCGGAGCTATGATAGACCGAAAGAGAGGCATCAAAGAAGAGTTGGCCACTCGAAAAGCAGCGGCTGGGAGACTTTTTCAGGCCATAAATCGTGGATTCCTCAGCAAGAAACAGGTTGGTAAGAAAACGAAGATGGCTGTATACCGCTCCACCTATGTCCCAGTTTTGACATATGGATGCGAGTCGTGGGCAATGACTACAACCCACAAAAGCCAGATCCAAACCTCAGAAATGAGGTATCTGAGGAAAGTGGTTGAAGTAACAAGAAGAGACATGGTCCGCAACCAGATGATCCGTCAAGGCCTGAAATCCCATCCACTGCAGACCCAAATAGAACAGTCCCAACTAAGATGGTTTGGCCATGTCTGCAGAATGGGAGAAGATCGGCTACCACGACAAGCATGGGAAACAAAGAGCCAGGGATCCAGACCTCCAGGACTACCCAGAGTTCGCTGGGAGGACAACATTAGACAATCTTTGAAGGACCGAGGACTAGAATGGAACCAGGCCAGGAAGAGGACATCTGATAGTGTAGTGGTGTTTGATGGTATTGTATGATGGTGATATTACTAAATGTAATGTATGAGGCCAGCTGTGAAGGCTCCTGAGATAAAATGTAGTTGTGAATTGTCAGAAGGCCTTTCTTGCTACCACTACGACCTCACACTATTTTTTTTTTTAAGGAATGTAGCTACGTAAAGTGTCTAGGGTTATGATATGTAGTGTGGTGTAATAGGTTATAGATATACCCACAGATATTTAACAAGACTAATAATATTAATAAATGTTAAAATACACTGAACTAACTCACGTGTGTAAAATTTTTTGATAGAATTATATTACATTTATTTTGTTCTGGATCAATTTTTTTAGATTGACCAGAACTTAAAAGGATTTAGAGATTATGAAAGAAATGCATGGAATATTATATCATAAATGCAATAGTGTACATATATATGTACTATACTAGTTAGTTTTATTAAAATGTTCTAGTAGTCATCTACTTGGGAGGATAGTTAATGTTTGTGCTGTTGGGGTAGCCTCATCACACCTGTATATATTGACTACACAGTGTCCAGAAAATGGTGGGAATTTTTATGGGGGTATTAGTAACTACAAAGCGTTGGTGAATGTCCAGCAGACCAGAGGCTCACTCATCTTGTAGTTGTAGCTCTGGTGCTGAAATCTGGTGGTCCCACCTCTCCATGCTGGCGGGCAATAATGGTGGTCTCTGTCACAAGTACTGCACAGATACACTCGAGTAAAGTCACCAACTGAATAGACACTGCTTTGTTGACAACAGAAACTCACAGCTCTGCAATCAAAGTATGGGCCATGTGTCAAAATCTATTCTCTACCCACGTCTGGACACAACACTGACACAACAACCACATCATACAGACAGGTCAGATCTCTCTGACCAAACAGCACATTTACCATGGTGGTTTTACATCAGATAGATCCTCCCAGACTATAGATTCTGAAAAATATTTATTAGTTTTCTGCCCTAAAAGAGGATAGGTAATATGTTTCATTATTCTCAACACTTGATCTGTCTTGCCTAACCCTTGCTGGAGTTTATGTACATTGTTGGTCCCTAGACCCTGACTAGGGCGGGGGGTCTAGAGCAAATCCCTACTTGTTTGTAAGGCTAGATTTTGATATGGCAGTATCAAATCACTCGAACATTAAACAATATTCAAAACATATAAAGAAATAATTTCAATCTTACCAGATTATGAATAAATAACACAGAATTGCTAGCAAAACTCAGCTGAGCTGCTGGCTATAGTATGGCGTCCCTAAACTTCTTTCACTTTCTTTCATATGGAAATCACCACACTTTAAAATCTGTGTCTATCACTGAACAACTATTGAAGAATGGCCCCACTTTCGCGTCTGAGCGCTAATAATATGATTGTCTGTGGCCAATCACTGCCTAGGTTTATTTTAAATTCAAATTTCCTACCCTAAAGTCATTTCAGTCATGCTTCAGTCAAGTATGGATGGTTATCTGTTAGTCTGTCCGTCTCTACTTGTGTTTCTACAAAAATGTACTTGATTTTTGAACCAACCTTTCTCTCCCCTCCAAAATTTTGTCGTTAAAAGTTATTTTTAGACACAGCCACCACAAAATCCCTTCTCTTCCATACTAAGTAGATTTGAACACCTGCGTCTCGAGGTCGTGTTTTTTTGTGCAAATAGCGACACTTTTAGATTCAATACAGTCATGTCGCTGATGTGAACAACACTGTCTTTTGTCATTATCTTCAATATTATCTATCCGTCTGTAAAATTAAGAACATATTAGTTCACTGCTCAGAATGGGCCATCCGGCCAGCTAATTTTTATATTCCTAACATTAATATTAAGAAAAAAGTACTTTTTTAAATTTTGTAATATTCCAAACATCTGCGTTTTAGCCGCTGAATTCAAATCAAGGGCTTGGTATTGCAAAAGCGTCCAATAAATGACTGTGGCGTAACATATCTATGGTCCCTTCTGTCGAGTTGCTTACTTTTTATGTCAACTTGGGAAACGTGACTTTGCTCCGTGCCCGCGCCCTCCCCCCCCCCCCCCCCACCCCCAATTGCGTCTCCTTAGCCTTTCTAGTCTCACGCAATCTTTCCAGTCATATTTTTTTCCTTTTTGATCCGCCGTTCCCCTCCTGTCTAGCAAGTCAATTTTTATGGAGGATGATGACCCGCGGTCTAGGCGATCATGTACTATTCGCAGCCTACGCATTATGTTTTTATCCTTAAATGTTATCTTTGGAGGTATTTTACCGTTGTATCTCTGTCAATTTCACTACACATCTCCCCACTTGAAAACATGCCTATGGCAAGTTCCAAAACCAGCGATACACATAGGTAAAATTACTCCTCACGTCTGCCACTACTCTAATTTTGATCACAGGGGTGCCGACTGAGGAAATCTGCACCGACATTCAATTTGCCTGGGATATATTGGATACTAAACTGATAAGGTTGAAGCAATAAAGACCACCTCAGCAATCTTGCGTTTTCATGCTTAGCCTGAGATAAGAATACGAGAGGCTGATGGTCCGTCTCCACCACAAAAGTCCTACCATACAGATAGATTTGAAACTTCTTTATTGCCCAGATTAATGCTAAACATTCTTTTTCGCTTGTGGAGTATCCTTGTTCCGCCTTATTCAATTTGCGGCTTGCATAAGCGACTGGTTTAAGTTCCCCATCAGGTGAAGATGATCTTTGCAACAAAGCCCCTCCGAGTCCTACATTACTTGCATCGGTTCTTAAGACAAAGTCCTGTGTCAAATCAGGCAGTTTGAGAATAGGCTTGCTAGTGAGTTTTTCCTTTAACTCTTGGAACGCTAGTTCACATTGTGCAGTCCAAATAATTTTATCTGGAAGTCCCTTGCGAGTCAGATCAGTCAGAGGAGCACAAATAGCGTTAAAATTGTTGATGTATTTCTGATAAAATCCGCATAACGACACGAATGATCGCACGTCCTTTTTTGTTTGTGGCCTAGGTGCTCTCTGCAGTTTTTCCAAGTTCTTAGGATCAGGGGTCATATTACCCTGATATACAGTGTGTCCCAAGAATTCCAACTCTTTGCATCCAATACAACATTTTGTTGGCCTAGCAGTTAAGTTCGCCTCCCCAAGTCTATCAAACAACATCTCCAGAGCTTCAATGTGTTCTTCAAATGTCTCTGTGGCGACGAGAATATCATCCATGAAATTCGTGATACATGGGTTATTCAGGGGATCCAACAATTTTCGCATCATCCTTGAAAACACACTCGGAGCATTTTTCAGTCCGAATGGTAGCATATTGAATTCATAATGTCCATCCGAAGTGCTAAAAGCCAAATAAGGTCTCACTTCAGGCTTCACTGGGATCTGGTAATAGCCTTTACTAAGATCCACCTTTGAAAAGTATTTTGCCTTGTTCAGTCTGGCAAATAACTGTTTTGTGTCTGGTAATGGATCCACTTGTCCTTCTGTGACAGCATTCAGTTTCCTGTAATCTATGCACAGTCTGTGTTCCCCAGACGGTTTCCTCAACAAAACGACACTAGAACTAAAAGATGATTCACTGTGCGAAATAATCCCCTCCTTCAACAAATACTCTATTTCTTCCTTCAATGCCTTCTCCTTCGCGAACGGAATAGAATAGGCTCTCATACAGATTGGGTTTGAGTCTACCAGTTTCATGTCATACTGTAACAAATTTGTATGGCCTGGTTTATCTGTTAATACATCTGTATGTTCCTCCAGAACCTGTTGAACTCTCTCCCTCTGGTTTTTAGTCAGGTGCTTACTGACTTTTACCTGTGCTGCTGTTTCACAAGGATGTAATGGGTATTCATGTGAGGTGAGTGGTTCTTTTTGCATCTGGGTTGCAATAGCCAAGGTCAATAAGGGGGTGCTTTCCTGGAGTGGTCTGTCCAGATACTTCTTTAACAGGTTTACATGATAAACTTTCTCCTTCCCCTTTTTGTCAATTTTATAGTTTGTTCTAGACACCTTCTCTAGAACCGTATATGGACCTTGCCAACCAATTTGTAATTTATTCTGGCTTCCGGGTAGTAGAAGCAGCACCTTCTCTCCGACTGCCAGTTCCCTGTCCTTTGCCTTCCTATTAAAATATGCTGCATGTTTCTTCCTGGCTTGTTTCAAATTATCATTTGCCAGTTTCCATCCAGCTTTCAAACGAGTGGTCAGTTCGTTCACATATTGATACGATGAGGTAACAGTCTCTTCCGCCTTCTCATCTGTCCAGGTCCTTAATAAAGTTACATCTGGATCTTTAATTTATCATACGTATTTTTCATGGAACCCGTCTGGTCCCGTCCCTTAGAAGCTTTATAATGAGGACTTTTCTTCCTAGAATCATCACTCACAAATCGACCACTACCAATTTTTTCTCTGGGGTTTGTCTCCCCACTTAAGATTGCTTATGAGAGATCTTCGCTCTCTTTTCTGTTCTTCCAGTTTATATAAGTCTGACCGAGGGATTGTCATCTTATCCTGGGTAAAATTTCTTCTTTGTACTCTTCGCATAGTGGCCATGTTAATCCATTCAAGTGAAGACTGGGTGTGAAAAGGGGGCTCCCATTCCACTTTGTCTACCCGAGTATAATTAGTTTTCCTTTCAGGCCTAAAGTTGCCCCGTGGCGTTTCTAGGTCCTGCACATATTTTCTCTTTGTGGGTGTTCCCTCATGAAATACGCCACATGCTTCTACAAAGTTTTCAACATCGACATTTACGTCGGGCCAATAGTATTTTCGAGCAATCTTTTGGCAGATGGTACCGACTTTCTCATGGTCACCATCTTTTCCAACATGTAAGCTCCTTATTAAGTTTGCCCTATATATCTTGGGAAGAACTAACTGTCCGTGACCAGTGGATCTAGTTCCTGTCTTCCTGTATAATAGTTTGTTCTTCATGAAATATTCCCCCTTGCTCGGAGGTGTGTGGCATTTGGGCAATTTTTAAAAACAGGGCTTGAGTGTCCTATCCTCAGCCTGCGCCTTCCTCATCTCCTCTGGATGAGCATTTATAGGTTCACCTTCTTCCTCCTTCTTCTGTGACCTGGTCTGCACTGTCGCCATGATCACCGGTTTCTCGGGATTCCCCAAGAAGACGTATCTACACCCCAATATCAGAGGGTAGATTGGTTCATCTATCACTGCTGCTCTGATTTCTCCTTCCACATAGCGAGTTTTCACCGTTATCCTTGCGATGGGAAGTGTCATGAGTGGTATGTCCTTAGTCGCCCCTTGTATTTCCACTGTTTCTGTGGTATACTGACTTGGGTCCACTAGGCTAGACTTCACAACTGAATCATAATCCAAACCTGTATCATAAAGGCACCTTATGGTGACCCCATTACAAATAACATCCTCACAAACTGGGGGGTGATAAGGTTCCTGTTGTCCATTAGGATTAACCTTTAATCTTTGCGTCCCCGACTTCATTGCAGCAATGTTTGAAGGTTTCCTTCTACAAAATTCGGTGTTATGGTTATCCTTCTTGCACCATTTACACCATCTTTCTCCTTGGTTCAACGGTTTTCTTTCATTGAACTTTTGGTCATTGAACTGTGAGTTTCTGTCGCGATAGTCATTTCTTGGCCGCTCAAAGTTTGTCCTACCTTTATTTCCCTGCTCTCTATTATCAAATTTATTAAATTGCTGTGGAGCTTTAAAATTGTCTATGTGCTTCTTCTTAGCACCACTTACCTCTGCCTGGGCTGCCTGATACCTCTCAGCAACATTTAAAACTTCCCCCAACTTCTCTGCACCTTGTTCCATGAGAAATTTTCTCATGTCTGGAGCCATGGACTCTCTCAATTGCTCAATCATGATCATTTCTTTAAGATCTTGGGTCTTCCCCAGAGCCGTCCATTTCTCCAAATAGGTTTCTAGTCTGGCAGAGAATTGGTGGTATGTCTCCCCAGACAACAGTTTGGCATTTCTAAATTTCTTACGATAAAATTCACCATTCTTCTCGTACCTTAATAACAAAGCCTGCTTTAACATGTCATAATTGTCTTGGTCTTCCCTGTTCATTTTGGCAAATACTTCATAAGAAGTACCTCTCAATCCCTGTGATAGCTTTAAACTCCACCTCTCTCTCTCTAACCCATATGTAGTAGCTAATAACTCAAAACGTCCTAGGTACCCCTCTATGTCATCGTCTTTTTCAACAAAATGGTCTAAATGAAACCCCATAGCTGAGTTTGAGGCTCCCAGACTGGGCGTAGCATCTGAGGCAAAAGGGCTGGCACCATTTTCAGGGGCCGGGCCTTGTAATTCCAGCTCCCTTAGTCGTAATTCGTGCTCCCTTTGCAACCTTCTATCTTCTGCTTCCCTTTCGGCCTTTTTTTCTTCTGCCTCCCTTTCGGCAGTCAACCTTTTTTCTTCTGCCTCCCTTTGCTGTCGTTTTTCTTCTGCCTCAATCTGCAGCCTCTTAATGTCTCTATCAGCCTCAATTTGTAACCTCTTCTCTTCAGCTAACCTTTCAGCCTCTAATTTTCTTTCAGCCTCTTTTTCTAATCTCCTTTCTTCCCGTTCAATATATTTATCACATTCAGCCGTTACATATTGAATTAAAATTTGACCATCCATTCCCATCTCCTTCGCGGTGAGCACAGCAGCTGATCTAAATTTTGCCAACTCCGCCATACTTTTTAGACAATATAATAATATACAAGCTAAATCTCTAACCAGTAAATACACTAAGTACTTCTAATTACTATATGACTATAGTCTAACTAATTCTAACTAACCAGTTAACTAATTAATTATTACTGGCTGTGAAGATTCACCAACTTTTATCTGTAGGGACACTTTTAATGTTAAAGGGAATTTTACAATTTATTTCCCTACTTTTATTTCTCCCACCAGGAGATCCTAATATTACTGTTGGGCTAATTATCCCTGGACAAGACCCCAATATATGTAGTGGTGTTTGATGGTATTGTATGATGGTGATATTACTAAATGTAATGTATGAGGCCAGCTGTGAAGGCTCCTGAGATAAAATGTAGTTGTGAATTGTCAGAAGGCCTTTCTTGCTACCACTACGACCTCACACTATTTTTTTTTTTTAATGAATGTAGCTACGTAAAGTGTCTAGGGTTATGATATGTAGTGTGGTGTAATAGGTTATAGATATACCCACAGATATTTAACAAGACTAATAATATTAATAAATGTTAAAATACACTGAACTAACTCACGTGTGTAAAATTTTTTGATAGAATTATATTACATTTATTTTGTTCTGGATCAATTTTTTTAGATTGACCAGAACTTAAAAGGATTTAGAGATTATGAAAGAAATGCATGGAATATTATATCATAAATGCAATAGTGTACATATATATGTACTATACTAGTTAGTTTTATTAAAATGTTCTAGTAGTCATCTACTTGGGAGGATAGTTAATGTTTGTGCTGTTGGGGTGGCCTCATCACACCTGTCTATATTGACTACACAGTGTCCAGAAAATGGTGGGAATTTTTATGGGGGTATTAGTAACTACAAAGCGTTGGTGAATGTCCAGCAGACCAGAGGCTCACTCATCTTGTAGTTGTAGCTCTGGTGCTGAAATCTGGTGGTCCCACCTCTCCGTGCTGGCGGGCAATAATGGTGGTCTCTGTCACAAGTACTGCACAGATACACTCGAGTAAAGTCACCAACTGAATAGACACTGCTTTGTTGACAACAGAAACTCACAGCTCTGCAATCAAAGTATGGGCCATGTGTCAAAATCTATTCTCTACCCACGTCTGGACACAACACTGACACAACAACCACATCATACAGACAGGTCAGATCTCTCTGACCAAACAGCACATTTACCATGGTGGTTTTACATCAGATAGATCCTCCCAGACTATAGATTCTGAAAAATATTTATTAGTTTTCTGCCCTAAAAGAGGATAGGTAATATGTTTCATTATTCTCAACACTTGATCTGTCTTGCCTAACCCTTGCTGGAGTTTATGTACATTGTTGGTCCCTAGACCCTGACTAGGGCGGGGGGTCTAGAGCAAATCCCTACTTGTTTGTAAGGCTAGATTTTGATATGGCAGTATCAAATCACTCGAACATTAAACAATATTCAAAACATATAAAGAAATAATTTCAATCTTACCAGATTATGAATAAATAACACAGAATTGCTAGCAAAACTCAGCTGAGCTGCTGGCTATAGTATGGCGTCCCTAAACTTCTTTCACTTTCTTTCATATGGAAATCACCACACTTTAAAATCTGTGTCTATCACTGAACAACTATTGAAGAATGGCCCCACTTTCGCGTCTGAGCGCTAATAATATGATTGTCTGTGGCCAATCACTGCCTAGGTTTATTTTAAATTCAAATTTCCTACCCTAAAGTCATTTCAGTCATGCTTCAGTCAAGTATGGATGGTTATCTGTTAGTCTGTCCGTCTCTACTTGTGTTTCTACAAAAATGTACTTGATTTTTGAACCAACCTTTCTCTCCCCTCCAAAATTTTGTCGTTAAAAGTTATTTTTAGACACAGCCACCACAAACATCCCTTCTCTTCCATACTAAGTAGATTTGAACACCTGCGTCTCGAGGTCGTGTTTTTTTGTGCAAATAGTGACACTTTTTATTCAATACAGTCATGTCGCTGATGTGAACAACACTGTCTTTTGTCATTATCTTCAATATTATCTATCCGTCTGTAAAATTAAGAACATATTAGTTCACTGCTCAGAATGGGCCATCCGGCCAGCTAATTTTTATATTCCTAACATTAATATTAAGAAAAAAGTACTTTTTAAATTTTGTAATATTCCAAACATCTGCGTTTTGCCGCTGAATTCAAATCAAGGGCTTGGTATTGCAAAAGCGTCCAATAAATGACTGTGGCGTAACATATCTATGGTCCCTTCTGTCGAGTTGCTTACTTTTTATGTCAACTTGGGAAACGAGACTTTTCTCCGTTCCCCCCCGCCCCCCCCCCCCCAATTGCGTCTCCTTAGCCTTTCTAGTCTCACGCAATCTTTCCAGTCATATTTTTTTCCTTTTTGATCCGCCGTTCCCCTCCTGTCTAGCAAGTCAATTTTTATGGAGGATGATGACCCGCGGTCTAGGCGATCATGTACTATTCGCAGCCTACGCATTATGTTTTTATCCTTAAATGTTATCTTTGGAGGTATTTTACCGTTGTATCTCTGTCAATTTCACTACAGATAGAATGGTCTGGCGCTCTCTCTTCCAAACCTCTACACCTCACGGTAGAAGGGGAACGACTAAGTAAGTAAGTAAGTAAATTTTATTACAATGCATACAAAGATACAAGAACAGCAAAACAACAAAGAAGACCTAGTTTCCCCTTTCTGCCCCGTGAAGAACATTTTTCCAGTTAAATATCCGGGCAGTTTGTGGTACCTACTTATTGTGATGTTTAAACCAATTTTTCCAGCAGAGTTAACATTGCATCTTTAGAAACATTTAACTTTTACAAAATTACCAGATTCTAAAATGTTTATATGGTCTCAAAATGATATGTACATGTAATGCAGTTGTTCAATATCAAAAATACTAAATTGGCAAGCTTCATTTTCTACATATGTCACAAAATTTAAATTCAGCTGGATTTCTATGTTTTCAGCTGCCAAAATTCTTTTACCTATGTGAGGATGGGGTCTGGGGTGTCAGGAAGGCATGTGCTGAATGTTTTATGAGCGTGTCATGTGCGTGCTCCCTTGAGACCAGGCGGGTTGAACTGGCAAACCTCTTTGTGAATCTTCTGTGTGATCAGTCCAGATGGGTAAGTAAAGCCTCATGGTATTTAATGTATTCAGAAATTTGTTTATTTTACTTTTTCATTTCACATATGCAGTTCAGGTTAATGGAGAGACCCATTTTTTGTTGATGCATATGGCGTAATGCATAAACTGATATAACTGATGTAACTGTAAATTCTGACTGAAGCAATACCCCATATGCGCCAGTCAGAATTTACAGTTACATCAGTTTATTTTGGTTGCATTCTGACAAGATGTGTCAACCAATCAGTGAAGCTAATGCATACCGTTCTTCATTTCTTTTTTTTTTATTATTTTGGTTGCATTCTGACAAGATGTGTCAACCAATCAGTGAAGCTAATGCATACCGTGCTTCATTTCTTTTTTCTTTTTTTTTTTTTTTTTCTGTTCACTCTGACAGGATGTCAGTAACAGCTGCTTTTCTTTGGTACCTCATCTTACATTTGAGGTGTCCTATCCAAAGCTTTCGATTGTGAAAGTATCTCAACTTGTTTATTTACTTTTATGGATGAAAGCGTGAGCTTATTTTTTCCAGTAATCTTTCAGTTATGTGTTTTATTAAAAAAAATTCAAATTAATGAATAATTCTTGGCATTCCTTCTTGCTAGGGGGTTATACCTGACCTGTTATGTTTTGCCTTTGATTTTGTTCAGCTTTTGCAAGGATTCATTCTAGGAGGTGCCCACAAAACATCTTTGGTTCAATAAATGTCTTATAAAAAGCGGCTCTTTAACCCTTTCAGCACCATTATGATGTACGCTGTACGGCATAAATCTTGACAATTTTTGTCGCTGTGCCATACCGAGTACGTCACGGAAGTAGCGCGATACCTCGTTCCCATACACCTATAAGACGTTCGGTGTACGTCCTATTTTAAAAGCACCAGAACTCTTCTGTTTACAACCGTATCGGCAATTGCTGGGCATAATCGGATTCAGCATTGAAAAATCTGGCCACTAAGCTTGAAACGAACAAAATATTTTACTGCTAGCGAATACGGTAGAACTGATAATAGTGATTTTACAAAAGCGAAAGTACAAACATGGACGCTGCCGTACCGCCGAACCATAAACATTTTGTGGAAAAAGAGCACGAAAATTCTTGTTTGAGTTGAATTTATTCAACTTGAATGATTCTGACAACTCTTTTTACTGAGATTCTGGTAATCTTTACCTTTATTGCCGTCGAGTGTTTAATATGTGTATTTTCGTACCATTTAGAGTTAAGGTTGAGGTTAGGTTTACGGTGACCCTAATTCTAATTCTAACTTAATACACTTATTATACATACTCGACGGCACTAAAGGTAAAGATTACCCAGGTGCAGGGTCAGAGTATGTGTAGTCTGGTTCAGAATATACTTTTAATGGGTTTCCTTTTACGATAAACTGTTTACAGTCAAATTAAAAATATTACCTGTAAAATTACAATTATCCTGTCGTTCAGGGGAACGAACTAAGCTGAAAATGGTGTTGTCATTTGGAATGAAAAACCCGTCGTGGCGAAAGGGTTAAATACAGGATTTCAGATCGTGTTTTTCACTCAAAAACAGTTAAAACTTCTACTGTGGACCAGGTCATATTAAGGTGGTCATATACAAATTTAGTCAAGAGTGGCTGTGTCACATTTAGTAGGTTGTTTGTGGAATAAACACTTGGTTTCCTTATACTCAATTTCAGCATCCATCTAAATACAAAAAAAGCTTCCCAGCTGTTAGTGTGCGCAAAAGGATTCGCTTCTTGGATCCAGTTGTTTTAAAAAAAAAAACTGCAGTAAACATGTTTAGTTGTTTTAGTGGTAAATCTGATGTGTCCAGTATGTAGAGTTGAGCATAGGAATCATTGTGGTGTTTTTTGTTTTGTATGTTTAAACTGTTCATTGTCCTAATTAATTTCAAAACGTGAAGGATTCTTCTGTTGTCAATGCTGATGCTGGCTGTTGTTTTTGGGTATGCTTTTTAAAAATATATTTTGGTGTCTTTGCCTGGACTGTGTGTGATCTATTATGTGATGCCTCCTATAATTATTGATACTAGGCTCTGTTGTGGAGCAGATGTTCTCTCTTGGTAATGCCTTGTGCTTTTTTGTGTGCTGAATAGTCTTTTGCCTGCTTCCAGTGATGTTCTTACTTAGCCCGCTCTTCGATAAAAATTTCCCAATTTAATTAAATCTTCTTCCTATATATAATGTATTTATCTTGCAAGAATTAGCTGTTTTTATGCTAAACACATTCATATTACATTTTTTTAAAACTTGCAATTGTAGGCTAAGTATTCTTTCTGAAAAGTCTTTCATTTGATTTTTTTATGTCTTAGAAAACATAAATCATGCATTATGTTGCTGTTTATTTTTGGTACCTAGAGTATTTCTGTCTTCTTCTTTATAAATTTGTGGCCGTTGGTGATGGGTGTCTACTATACCCTACTTCTACCTTGTTTTGATTGTACAGTGGATTCGTATCTCTACCCTGAACAGTAGGCAGTTCATTTATGTTTGATGGTGTTAGGGTGACTTCTTATTATTACGACAACAGTTGATTAACTCCACTCGGACAGCAGTAGCAAATAACGTTGAATTTTATTTACACGAGAGAATCAAAGGGATGGAAAAAGTGATATGTCCAACCTTCCACTAAGGTTGGCAGTCTTGTACAGCAAAATATTAGTAGGTAATAATTTAATTTGACGCCCTCACTCTCATCTCCGTATTTCTAACTGTCTTTAGTGGTCATGGTGGTCATAGCCTGAGAATCACTGTTTCTATTTTTGCTTCCCTCAAAATTGCTTATACGTAAACATAGTCTTTTCAAAATGTTCTTATATGTTTCTTCTGTTTCAGCTTAATTTCTGTAGTCTTACTTGGTCTATCTTAGAGAATTACTGGCCTACCGCCAGGGTTGAAGGATTTCCAAAGTTTCTATACTACTCTTTAGTCTGTCATCTCCACTGTTTTGTACTACCAGAAATAGATTCTTAAATGTTGAGAGTAGGGATTAAAGAGGGAAGGCTAACCCGATCCAAAAAATGCAGTGCTGAAGTCGGATGTGTAGGCAGAAAGGCGCAAATATCGCAGCTTCACTGTTAACTGACACAACGCAACCAACGTCCTTTTCAGGACGAACAAAGAAGAAATGTTCCATATACTTGGTTCGTTTCGAAAACCCACACATTTTCTTGAAATGGCAATACTGTCTTCTTGTCCTCAGAATAACTTATAAAACTGTCATACATGATTATGGAATAGATTTGTATTGAGTGTCTAGGTGATAGTTCATTTTTCTGTCACCACAGAAGCAACCAAACTTTTGGCATATCATCCAATGATAACCCTCAATAGCGCAAGCCATTTCTAAAATACTATCTTTACGCACACATGGGAGAGAGCCCAAAACTGAACCTGCACTAATGCATTCTTGGATCTGACTGACTTAATTTTGAACCACGATTTACCATGACGACTATTCCCGAACATTCTAGAAGTCTGTTAATTTCCCTCATAAAAATGTTTCTAACCGAATTTTCTGATTACCGACACTACCTGTTACAAATTGTATCAGCTGTTAATGCTAACATTTCTGGGTTCCCAGTTTGAGCTCTTGGTATACTGTACAAAAATTATATGTTGATTTATCAGTTGATGGTTATAATTACTTAGGTTTGGGGTTGATGTTCCAGGTAATAAGGAACTAAGTCCTGTATTTTCTATCCAGTGGTCCTGGGACATCAGCTGTGTCAAAGATACTTCTTTCGTTCGCTTGAAATATATTGTCTATATCTGCAATGTTGTTTCTTGTATAAACTTCACTGTCTTTTGTAGTTCATACAGAGGTCCGTATAGTTTTGCTTCCAGTTTTGTTTCTCTGGGCCAGTGGGTTTGCCTCAATATATCATATTCGTGGCAATCTTGAAGTACGTGCTCCGCAGTCTGGGGTGCCTGTACACATGGCTGAATTGCCAATCTTGAATTTTGTATACATGTGGCTGCGGAGTCGGTTGTGTCCTGTTCTGAGGCGCAGAATGACAATTTGTTCTGATCTGTTCATAGCTTGGTAGTCATCCTGTGTTGGTGCTGGAGGCTTTCTGATTGATTTGATGTTTTTTTTCTTCTGATGGTACGTAACTGGTACATCCGATTGCTCGTCTGCAGCACCTTCTTTAGCCAGTCCGTCCGCTCTCTCATTTCCTGGTATTCCACAATGAGACGGTATCCACTACATGGCGACCCTGCGCTGGTTGCACAGTTCAGAAAGTAGGGCTTGTATACCTGGCAATTTTCTGGACTGAAGTGCTTGGAGTGCTGATCTTGCAGTCAAAAGATACTAAGCATGGTCATCTTTTCTAATATGGCACATTTGAGTATGTGACACTTTATTGGTTTTCTTCTCCATATCAACATGTTAGCATCTAAGTCGACATCTTACTGCTGACAAATTTTGATGCCCATAAATTTGGTATAATTTCTCACGGGTTCTGTATTTTCTGCAAGGAGCACAGTCTTCATATAGTTGTTTATTTGTATTTTTATTAAAATAATGAAGTTCCTGACTAAATAAAAAAGGAGGATTTAAAATGAATTTGCTGGAGAACAGGATCTGTTTCTAGTTACTGATCGTTACACCCGGTTGATGTTCCCAGGTACGAATGTCAGCGTTTCAGCAACTGGGGCCTTTTATATCCACGTTTGCAGACACAGAGAGGACGGGTCTGTTTGTGAATGATGATGGCAGCCTGAGTTTTAGAAGCATGGAGAGGTAGGCTGGTTTATAAAAGTTGTCAAAAGTGATTTATGTTGACAGATAGGCTGACTGATTGACGTTGACGAAAAGGCTGACTGATATATCTTAAGCAAATGTAATTGAGAATTAAGTGTTTAGATGGATGAATGTGGTTGACATGAAGTAGGCTGAGTTATAATTGCAAATGATGTCACCATTATTATTCATCATCTCCCCAAGGAGTATAGGCCGTGAACAAACTCATGCCATGTCTTCCTCATCCTGTTCATTGTCTCCAGTACACTTCTCCATATGTATTTCTGTATCCGTCTAGCGCTTGTACCCTTGGGTTTCCGGAACAAGGACTGCCTTGTAATGCTATCAACAGGCCTCCTTAGTGTGTCCCAATCATAAGGCGCCACTGGCACTTGTCGGGTCTAATCAGTTCCACATTGGTGTCATGTCATAGCCTATTAAAATAATTGTTTTTATTGGCTTTGAAGTGTTTTAAGTTGCACTTTCTCTTGATCTCCATATATTTTCAAATGTAATGAAACTCCTGAAGCCTTTAGTTTTTTTTTTTTTTTTTTTTTATATATTGTCTGTCCCTCCAACTTTATCTATATTGCTGTCAAGATAAGTGCATAACTCTACATCTTGAAGGTGTGTTTCTTCAAATGCAATTTAAAATAATCATTTCCTGCATTTTTTTCTCATTATCTTTGTATTCTTCCTGTGTATCAACTGAATACAGTTATGGCACAGAAGTCAGTCTTCTGCAAAATCTAGATTGTCAAGCTGTTTAGTCCACTGGATCCGAATTCTGTTTCCTGAAGTTGATTCTCTGTCACACTGTCAAATGTCTTTTCATAGTCCACAATTTCAGTGTAAAGTTAGTTAGTTGCTTATCCTTTACAGGACGTGGCAATCAACCCCAGCTTTTATTGGCTGTTTGTGATTTTTCTAGGCAATTTTTTCATTCAGTAGTTTGTCATTGCTTTCTGAACGGTACGGCGCTTATACCATTGTTAAAAATCCACACAAAGCGATCTACCAAACCGCCTGCAGCAGGTTTCGAACCTGGTATATCTGGATTATGAAACTTGCGTTCATATCCATTAGGCCACAGACGCCGACAAGTAGACATAACGACACCCCAATATCAGAGGGTAGATGGGTGCGTCTATCACTGCTGCTCTGATTATTCCTTCCACATAGCGAGTTTTCACTGTTATCCTTGCAATGGGAAGTTTCATGAGTGGTAGGTCCTTGGTCGCCCCTTGTATCTCCACTGTTTCTGTGGTATACTGATCTGGGTTCACCAAGTGCGCGCTCACGACAGCATCAAAATCTAGACCTGTATCATAGAGGCACCTTATGGTGACATCATTGCATACAACATCCTCACAGCAGGTTTGTCCTTTACTTCCTGGTTCCCCCTTCTCATAGCAGCACATCCAGAAGGTTTACTTTTACAGAATTCGGTGTTATGGTTGTCCTTCCTACAATGTTTACACCACCTCTTTCCTTGGTTAAAAGGTTTTCTTTCATCATTCTTTCTGTCATTGAAATGTGAGGTTTTATTTTTAAGATAATTTCGAGGTCTATCAAAGTTCTGCTTACTTCTGTTATCAAATTTATTATAATTTTGAGGAGCCGTATGCTGATCTACTGGTTTCTTCTTGATACCAGCTACCTCTGCCTGGGCTGCCTGATACCTCTCAGCGACATTTATGATCTCACCCAGTCTCTCCGCGCTCTGTTCCATGAGAAACTTTCTCATGTCTGGAGCCATGGACTCTCTCATCTGTTCAATGAGTATCATCTCTTTGAGATCTTGGGTTTTCCCCAAAGAAGCCCATTTCTCCATATACGTTTCCAACCGGGCGGAGAACTGGTGATAGGTCTCACGCGACAGTAGCCTGGCATTCCTAAATTTCTTTCTATAAAACTCTCCGTTCTTTTCGTATCTTAACCTTTAGCACGCTGCGATCGACATATGTCGACGAAGGCAACCTATGTTCTCCCAGCTGTTGTCGACATATGTTTATCATCGTTTTCTAGCACATGACTTGTGTACACGTGATTTTCAGCCCCGAATGTTAAGTTGTAATTTTATTTGCAAGAGAGTTAGCTTCCATTTCCGATCTTACAAAAGTGATGGGTGTATCCGCGTTTATTTTTTGTAAATTTTTATAATCGAAATGAATCAGCATCAAACACGCGGCCATTTTCGCTCTAATTATTATAGGATTCTAACGCCATGCGGTAGGGATGAGATTTTTGTCTTTATAAGCGCTGATATCGGTTCTCAGAATATGTTTGATGGCCGAGATGGAAACGAAAGTAGATTGTCATTGCTAGTGTGTATAATTTTATGGCTTAGGATTAGGTTTATCGGAAAAATTTAGGATTACGGCAGAATGTCACTGCTGACGAGGGCTTTGCTACTGATGATGGATGTAATGAAAAGATCGTCATTTGATTTGTATTGGTCTATTGGTCAAATGACTTTCATTGAGATGGAAGGGATATGGACTCTTCGTGTGTTGGTTATTTTTTTTTAATTTTAAAAATTAAAATTTTTTTTTAAAAATTATTTTAATTTTTTTTTCTCGTTTTTTTCATCTTTCCTTTCCTCTTTATCACATTCTGAGGTGACATAGTCAATTAAGATTTGACCCTCCATATTCATTTCTTTGGCAGTCTGCACAGCCGCAGATCGAAACTTGGCCAGATCTGCCATTCTGATGAATACAAAATGTTCTAACAAAGTTTCTAAATAAGTATAAATTTATCTAATTAATTCTGGGTTCTGACAGTTTCTTGACTTCCCAAATCTTGGGCAATAATGATTATGGGGATTCCCTGGGACAATAGAATGTTGTTTATGCTAAGACCCAGACCCCAATGTATGTAGTACAAGGAGAAATTCAAATCCCGGACGAGCCCCCAATTTATGTAGCAAAGTTAGATTTTGCTGGGGAGGTTATGATGGTATCCGAAAAGAATGAAATCCGTGTATGTATTAACCGTGTGAGGTCAAGCACATGTAGGCCCCTGACTCTATAAATGATGATGATGAATTATGTGCAGGGAACCTAACGCAACCTCCCTAGATCTCACACAGTCACTATTTTGGCTCTAGTGTCTGGCGTATGATGTACCTAGTGTCTAGGGGAGAAATGAAATGATGATACACAACACAAAACTCTTTAAGTTTCTATGGGGAAGTGAATCAAAACCTGTGGTTAAGTTTTTCTTTAAATTTGATAATTTTGTGTACAATTTATTTTGCCTGTCCAGTCCTATCTTTTGGACAGGTCTTTGAAAATGAGGACTAGATAGTTTACAGAAAAGATCAACTAAAAATGTGTGTGGGCAATCTGCCCAATAACTATAAAGTTAATATATGTCTTTCCTGTTGGAATGTTCACAGCTTACACTTTATTCATCTAAGAGGGAGAGTCACTGTGTATGAGGGGCTGTATTATCATCATACCCCATCAACTTCCTGAGTATGATTTGAAATACCAGTGTTTATTTAAAACGAACTGTCAGATATACCCAGGTCCTTAACATATCACCTGGGGTTTCTTGTTGAATGATAAGATAGTGTGTAGTTGCAAAAATATCGATATCACATCACATGCCCAAGCTCCTGCTGTTATCTCTTGACAGCATACATGAATTGTCTGAGACTTCTTGGCGTTATCGTCACTCCTCAGGTTTCCTGTTACCAGCTGGCAACAGGAAATAAAACCTCTGCAACAAAAGGACACCCTGGCCTTTTATATCTGATCACTTTTGATATTATTTATTTCCCTACTGTGATATGGGGTCAGCCTCGCGTGCATTTCAGGTGCACTCGCCCCTAGTTTTTCATGACTCCCACCTTGCTGTGACCACACCTCAGGTCTCTATGGCAGATACGCCACTGTACATTTACATAGTTTTCCTCAATAATATAATGTGGGGTAACCACATTTCCTTTTATATATTTTTCTCTTCTGTTTCTTTTTTAATATAAATGCTTCAGGCATGTTTAACAGTGTTCATGGAACACAGAGGCTTACTAACATATTTCTAATGCAATAATATTCAAACATAATCATGACAACATACATCAGTTAGATACATTTCAACGTGAGGACTCAACAATGTCTGCTCCCGGCACGTCCTTCACTTTTTCCCAATAGCAGTATCTAACTTTGGTAATGGGATTAAACATATTAAATTCATAAAGCATTCTTACCACAAATATCAAGACGCTGACTTGCAAAGAAGTGGCCTCCGTTTCTTCTGCTCCGTCCAGACTGTGAAATACTTATTTAGTTATTTAATTTACTTTTAAATTTATCACAGCTGTTCTCAGCGTATCTGAATAAAAGTTTTGTTCAACTGGCAATGAATAATGAAAGCTTTTTGCTAATATTTAGTAGCACTGGCCAATCGAAAGCTTGCGACTACCAGAATTCAAATGCAGTTTTTGAAAAACAAAACAATTCCAAACATACTCTGCGTCTGGTAGTCGATTGGCCAGTCTGCTTTAGTTATGCCAATACAAAAAGATGTTTCGTTTTAGATTACATTTTCCTACCGCTCCCCTTTCCCTATTATACTCTTTTTACCCAAGCGAATTTGAATTTCCTCAATGCCTTTCTTCTAAGCTCGCGTCCCCCACTACCGTTATAAAAAACAAGCAGGAACAACAGTCTGTCTGGTCGTGCGTCCGTAGTCATTTAGTATTTTCTCAATAACTTGGCTAACACTGGGACTATCATATTATTTAAAACACATTCTTGCTCAGTGGACACCAACGACTGTGTACCTTTTCTAAAGTTTAATTGGACGTACACACTCGACAGCACAGATAGTGACAAATCACAGGTTGGCATAATACATCATAGTACAGTGGTCTTGCAATGTTATGTTACATGGGCACTCATGTAGATTAATATTATAATGGACTGTCAGTAGCCAAGCACTCAGTATCGCCCATACATATATCATCTGACTTCACTGACTGAGCACGTCAGCTTATAAACAATATTTCAGATGGCTTCTAAACCTAATCTCGTCTAGCGACGATTCTTCAACATAATGTTCAGCACATATTTTTCCATATAATAATATTGAACCGCTAGCAATGGGTTCTCATGTGTAGCAGTGATCTCTGGACTGATCAAGCGATAATACGGGCATCCCCTTTTCTCTTCTTGAAAGTCACTACATGTTTTGGTTCCAAGATGGCTTCACTCGTGAGCTGTCACTCACGTTTGGATACAGATAATGAATCTGTCCTAAAGTTAGTCATTCATAAAACATTTCATTGCTCTGTAGATTTGATCATGAACAATTGACTGCAATCTACAGGATATAGTGCTGCTAGGAATGGAAGTCGTTTTCATCGAGTCAAATATATTCTCTTAGACATTCAAATCGTAACTATCGAAAATGGTGGCTTCGATCGAGAGTTCATAAGAGTATCTTTGATTACCTTGGTATAGGAATTATGAAACTGCCATTCCTTGGCAATACGACTAAACACTGGGGTAAAGCATACACGATAGGTTTAGACAACTATCACCTTCCCCACAAATACTGAGATCACTTTTTCCCCGGCGACAGGCCGACATGGGAAACACACAGTCCCTATCAGGACGAAGCCAAATCACACCACACTCTAGCGACACATCCGCCGAATAGCCTTCGACCTCTCTAGAGACAACAGAACATATAGTTCGACTTAGATATGTAAAGATATACAGATATAAGACAGACTCGTCCTACTCAGACAAACAATACACATAAATTCAGGCCATAGATATTCTGAAGCAAGAACAATCTATTATTACCCAAACAACGAATAAATCGCAGTAAAATGGATTTATCCGCGGAGTTTGATCGAAAGAGCCGACACAACTTTCAAGGGAAGTAACACAATAATGACTTTCCCTTAAGCACTATTTTGCTTTCAAAATATTTGCGAAGATAACAAGAATACCAATGTATAATATTGTAAGATATCAAAGACTGCACGTAACAGCGGGTTTATTTATTATCATTTTTATGACTAAAATCTTACTGAAATGAGCGATTATTCTCGCAGATTTTACTACATGTGAATAACACTAAATGTACTAACTGAGGCCATAATCAAAGATTTTTTTACTGAGTAAATGGATAACATCAACGGGCTGATCACCTGTTTGCTAGTCAATTTGATTACGGAAACAATGGCAAATTGATTGATTTGTCGCTGCCCTAAAGATGCCATAAGGCATGATGGGCTACAGCGGCAAAGAAATCAATTTGCTGTTGCCCTAAGACGCCACTAGGCGTACTGGCCACTGACTGCTTTGTCGGTTGGTGGCTAAGGATGGAAGAAGAAGAAATGGATAACCTTGATGTTTGAAGACTAAAAAGAAAGCTTTATTGTCTACAACAGTAATTTATCTTTGGTGAGCTCGTATTCTACAGTTAACTTTTTAATGTTTTTCAATTTTACATGCATAATGTTTTAAGTATACCGAACGTGTTAATACTGTGTAAATACTACCAAAGGCACAATATTTTACAATTCTCTTATTTCCCTACAGTTTGATATATATTAAGTACACGTTCACTGAAAAGATGAACATTAAATTTACACTAAAAGATAGTACACTTCACCATTTAGAATTCTTCAAAAAATAATTACGGAGTATAAGAGTTAAATCTACTTTCTTGTATTTCTTCTGTTTTTTTATCTTATTAAGGTTGCTGTTGTTGTCGGTGCATTGTGCCTGTATCCTCTTTTTCCCAGTGCTTCTCTGCGTCTCATTCCATACATTTTTTTATCTGTTACCAGGTGTCTTATTTGCTACATCTTCCAGCTGTTGGAGCACTTTGTATATTAAACATTGTGACTGTAAATTTGTCCCTTGTTTCTTGATTTCCCACATTGAAGTTCTTTGTCATTGGTTGGTGCATAACATTTGATGATGTTTATAATTTTCTGTATGGTTGTTTTGAATGTTGCTATTACTATTCTGGGTCCCTTTCCATTCCATTCAGTGAGTGCTTTCTGTGTTTCCTTGGACAGACTAGAGCCACTTCTTCACTGTGGTTGGCACTTTTTTCATGTCTCGGACAGCTTCCATGTCCCTGTTATGAATTTATTTGTCTCTGTGCCTTTCCACCTTGTCTCTCAGAGTACTAGGATATCAGTCTTCAAATTCCACACTTATGCTACCACCAGTGCAGTTTTCCCTTACTTGTTTAATGTATGAACATTCCAGGTGGCATTTCCCTAGAAAAGAAAAAAAAAGTTGAGTAAGTAACCCACACTTCTTTTGGCTTTCTCTGGATCACATCATGTGCCTCCTTACCAGAGGACCTTCTATGTTAAATGGCCGAATTAAATTATTTTCATTAGTAGGTCTGCCCATATTGTTTTTATTGAAGTCTTTTGTGGCTTAACATTTCTGCCGAATGGTGTATCCGGCCCCATGCCCATCCTTCCTTTAGTCGCTTTTTTTATTACATGCATGGTAGATTGTTTTTGAATTTTATATATATATATATATATATATTGTTGTTGAAAAATTGCAAATGGAAATAAAAACAAATACTATTGTTTCAGTTTCTGTGATGATGTGGTTGACCACAGTGATATTAAAGAAGTCCTTGAAAAAGGTGATGGTCCAGAAGTTGATCTGTCAAGACTATTGCGACTCCGACCAATTGACCCTCCAGGTACACCTTCAGAATCTGACACTGATGCAGCTATACAGAATGGTAAAGGGGATGCTGACATGAGCAATAACAGTCACAGGCAGGATGAAGACATGATTTTAGAAGACAGTGGAGGAGACCAGGATGGTGGAGGCCACCAGAATAGTGGAAGACTTGTGTTCAATTTAGATGACAAATCAGTAGAAGAACTTCGCTCTGAATCCGTTGGAGTATCGACTACTGTTATAGAGGGGTCTCCTTCATTAGAAGAAGCCGGTAACAGTCAGCAGCTCGACGGTGGAAGTATAGAAAACCACGATAACGCTCAACCATCTTTCTGTGATATTAGCAGCAGTAGTACAATTGTGAATCAGAAAAACGAGCAAGAGTCTATATCAGAACAGTCTATACAAGATAAGGGTGATAGTAGCATTATAAATTGTGACTTAAGCAATAGTGTAAATAGAACAGACAAGCCAACAGATGGTGCTTTCACTGCAGGCAGTGGATACGTTCTGCATGAGGATGAAAAATTTAGTGTGCCTTTATCGAGGAGTTCTGGTGACCAGTCAGATTCTGACAGTGTATTTTTGGATGACTCAAAAACAGGTGATAATATACGAAAGGTCGGGTCTGGAGATGACCCATTGTCAGGCAAAGTGCATGTTCACTTGGACAACAACTTCAATACCTTCCAGTACTGGCGTT
Organism: Oreohelix idahoensis; assembly: GCA_024509875.1. Taxonomy (NCBI): domain Eukaryota; kingdom Metazoa; phylum Mollusca; class Gastropoda; order Stylommatophora; family Oreohelicidae; genus Oreohelix; species Oreohelix idahoensis. Next base: position 365,482 of record JAMPIV010017823.1, on the reverse strand, counting down.
CCCCGCTTCCAGAAGTGAACATAGACTTTGACATCATCAACGGCCAGCCTACCAACATACACGTGGTGGCCAAAGTCAAAGATGAGGAATCAAGAAAGATCTATGCATCAGAAATGAGTGTCAGCATTTCCGGTTCCTCCAAGGGTGTAGCCGACCCTGTCAGTGATGCTTTATCCAGCCTGTCGCTTGGAGACAGTATGTCTGCGTCGTCTTCATCGTTTGTCACATCAGAAGTTGAAAAATCTGGTGTTCGAATCCACACTGCCAGTGTGAGTACAGTCAGTGATGTTGCAGACGAGACTGTGTCAAATATTGGCAGTACACATGTGCTGGGGCAGCATCTTGGAGAGCAGCATTTAGCCATTGTGGATGGAGTTGTTCAAGGTGAGTTAGTGTACAATATACATTAGTCAGGGCATAGTACATCTTGGGCATTAGATTGTTTTGGTGCGCAAAACTAGTGTTAGTCGTTCTAACTCTTGGTCTCTGCTATTAGTAATCTTGAGACATGATTTCCCTGTTTTGATTCCTATGGAGCAACCACTACAGCTGTTCTCCCACTAGGAACCCTGCACCAAAGCATTCATGTGCTCGTCAGCTTCTGTAGTAGTTGTTTTTGTTTTTTTACATGATGAGGTTGCCAGCCCACACTGCCTATCAGTCGCCTCTTACGACAGTCCTGAGGGAGCCATAGGCCTATTCTTTCTTTGTCTCCACAGTCCTCCGATAACTATATAGGACATACTCTCAAACGCCAGATATCACATTTGAGTGGCGGAATATTATTACGTGTGAATCTGCAGTAAAATTAATCAACTAATTATACATTGATTTGTTTTTTAATTTTTACATTGCAAAGAGCAAGAATTATACAACATGCTGTTTTGGTTTTGAGGACCATCTTCATTGCACACTAACAACTCCAACAGTGCTCAGGTATCCTTCCTCAGATCACTCAAGGAGGATCTCAGCACGTTGCATGAACTCCGCAGCACCGGAAAGGATCCGAACGTGTGTACAGATATTTCACATGCTATAGATATTTTTGTGGTGGGTAGGTTTCCTATTTTTAAAATGTTGCCAGGCTGTATGGCCTACATTTGCTGATTTCTAACTGCCGAGGGATTTTTAACGTGCAAACTTGCACACAGGACCTCCTATTTTTTCGCCCTTTTCCGAGAACCTTAGGCATCCGATCTCATTAACCCAAGAGATTGGGGGGGGGGGGGGCGGGGGGGGGTGTGTGGAAGTATGACATCTTTGAAGCCACTGGTTCTGAGAACAATTTCTATCAATTTTATTCACTGTATTGGGAGTGACGGTGGTACTTTAGAATTAGAGATGGCCCTCTTAGCCACTCTACACACACACACCCCCCCCCCCAGAACATACTATAGATGAGCAAAGATAAAGGTTGTTTTCAGATATGAAATAAGAATAAAAATTACACACCATCATCATCATTAGCTGCCATCGTCATAACGGAGGTCAGCTGCAATAGATCTCCATCTTCTGTCTCTTGTCTTGATTGTGCACTCTGAAAGACTCTTTCCTGTCCAGCTCTTGACGTCATCTTCCCACTTGCCGCAGTGTTTCTCTTGTTTTCCTTCAGCTGTACCTTTCATTATGGTCTTCAGCAAGTGTTGTCTTTCTGTGTGGCCAAAATATATTAGCTAATTTTGATCTCCTTCATTAATTCCATTTTGATTTCTAGGTTTTATAGGACCTCTATTTTCCATTGAGATGCACCTCATTCTTCTGTATATCATCTCAAGAGCTTCAATCCTTTCTTCCAATTGCTTGTTCATTGTCCGTACACCATACAGTAATGAATATATGTAGCAGTTGATGATTCTCAATTTTAATTTTAGTTAATAATTTAGATGTTAGTATTTGTCTCATTTTGTTAAATAGCTTTGGCCATCCCTAATCTCGTCTCGATTTCTGTTTCACATCTGCCATCTTCTGTTATTACATATAAGATATGAGAAAGTCTTGGGTTGTTCCAGGATGTTCCCATTTATTCTTATCTTTAACATTCAATCAATCAATCAATACCGTTTAGCTCACTGAGGAGCATAGGCCTTCAACAAACACATGCCAAGTCTTCCTGTCCTGTGCCATCCGCTCAAGTTCTTTCCATGTTTTCCTCATCATTTTCACCTCTGTATCCAGTTCTCATCTCCGTGTGCTTTTTGGTCTACCTCTGCCTCTCTTTCCCCGTGGATTCCAAGTGATAATTTTCAGACTAAGAACTGGCCGTTGCAGATTCAAATACTATCTGTACAACAAATTGAAAATCATACATAAAGATATGTGCCCATGTGGGGAGAACAAATAAACAGTAGAACACATACTTCAAAACTGTTAGCTCCACAAGAGGAGCAAGGTGTCAGCATGGTCTTCCCCAACCCAGTTGAGGGAGAAACTGAATGGTGATTGTCACATGAATAAGTGCTGTATAAATATTGCAGCTAATAAGTGTGTAGCGTTTGGGGGAGCATACGTGACTGAAAGTAGTTAACGCTACACCACACTGCGACTAGAGTCCTATAAAGAAGACTCACTCTATAATGCGAGAGGTCACACTCTAAACAATCTTAGAGACACCATATATAAAGAACAACTCTTATAAGGTCTGAGGAAGTTGAGGGGAACTGCGGTAAGACGTGGAAGCGAATTTCGGTTCTTGCCTTCAGGGAAGTACCCAGTTTTTATTTTATTAAGTTTTTTATGTGTCCTATCTAGACTTCACTTTCTTTCCTTTCCTGACGAAGGCCTTGTGGCCGTAACGTAGACTATTTTCTTTGTCTTTTGTCCTCGTAAGACGAATCACCTTTTTTCAATTTTTTTTCAAACCCACCCATTATAAGGTCTGGCAATCTCAATATATATATTCAACAATCCGACAAATATCAGCATACAAATACAACGGGCACATTGCGAATGCATTAACTCTTTGACTCCATAATTATTTTCCACCCTGTGCCATAAATATTTTTTGAAGAATTCTAAACGGTGAAGTGTACTGTCTTTTAGTGGAAATTTTTTGTGTGACCATGTACTTATTATATCCCAAACTGTAGGGAAATGGATAGAGAATTGTAATATATAACATCTTTGGTAGTATTAACACAAGTGTGTTCGGTATACATAAAACATTTTGCACGTAAAATTGAAAAACACTAAAAAGTGATGATAGAATGGACTGCCAGATTTGTAAGAGAAAGATGTGGTTATATAAGAGCGAAGGATGAAAACAACTGTAATGACATATTATATGATTAAAAGTGTTGTGGTCATAACTGTAATTAATTATGGTATGTTGTCATCATAAGAGTTCATTTATATATTCTGTTCATCTTTTCGGTAGAATAAAAAAGTCAGATATGTAAGAATGCTATCTTCCTCCAAATCACTGGTAGCAAATCAGGTGGTTCACCGTTATTCCTAAAATTGCTGTCAGTGACTTTTGAACAAGTTATAGTTGACCGTCAACATTTCTATAACATATTGTGCTTTTTTTTATTTTTATACGATCTTACCAAAGACAAATTACTGTTGCAGACAATAAAACTTTCTTTTTAGTCTTCAATCAAGTTAATCCATATACAAAGTAAAAAAAAAACATTGCTTATGGCCACAATTAGTACATTTAGTGTTATTCACATCAGTTTTTACTGTGGTCCCTTGTAAGAAGAAAAAAAAATAATGCAATCGTGCATTACATAATTTTCAAACAAATAAAGAAGAATAACGTCATATAAAAACCTTTTTACACTTGTTTAATGTGTTAATAGTATCCCTAGCTTCATCTTCTACCTAGGACTAGTGATTAGATGTTACGGTAGGTTTAGTTTTGTTGCTTTATGATCGGCCAGAATATGTCCACGCCCACTCATCAACTAAATCTAATGTGTCTAGCTTTTATGTACCGATTCCATATTTTGACAACAAACTGTCACTACCAAACAATCATCATCAATGTCAGCAATGTTTCAGAGTAGTTTGACACAATTATTTGCTTAGGAGACTTCGAAAATGTAACTATAAAGCGTGACATATTTCTCTAGCAACAACAACGAAAAAATGCAAACACGCGAATCATCACACAAATTGTGATAATATCATCAAAACACGCACATGTGCTGCTTAATTAGTCAAATTAGTTGTTTAAATAGTAGCAGAAGTCATTCTACGAGTTTTAAAATATAAACTGCATTAAACGGACGATTTTCGGTTTATTCGTGATAACTAAAAACAACGCTCTGAGCGTTGCGCTGGCACGGCGCGTTGAATTTTGCAATGCTCAGAGCGTTGGTCTGGAGTCAAAGAGTTAAATCAAAATAACTGGCTAACAATTCCTAAACGACATCATCGAAATACCCTGCTAAGTTCACAAAATCAACATGGCGCACAACTCGCTACTGTCACTGAAATATAACGGAGATCTACATACTCAGAGACGCTACCTCAAAAGACTCACTGACTTGCAGATGAAGACTGACTTGCAGATGAAATCATGCTAAACGGTCTGAAATATCTCCAGCATCACGCTGGGCAAAACTTAGCAGGTATAAGCCAGACAGAGAAGATCCTCCCATCATCTTCTCCATATACGTCTTCCCTCGACGGCCATCTTGCTGGTCTCCCCTGAACACACTGTCCGCTTGAACTATCCTCACGAATCCCCTTGCGCAGCCCTCAGTCACATGACTGGCTATCTTTAGTTTAGCTTCGTGTCATACACATGCCATCATCAACAATGACCATCACTCACCCCCTAATATCCATACATGCTGCCAATGAGGCACAGGTGAGTCACAGTTGTAAAACATCCTGTGACAGTGATGATAGAATGGACTGCCAGATTTGTAAGAGAAAGATGTGGTTATATAAGAGCGAAGGATGAAAACAACTGTAATGACATATTATATGATTAAAAGTGTTGTGGTCATAACTGTAATTAATTATGGTATGTTGTCATCATAAGAGTTCATTTATATATTCTGTTCATCTTTTCGGTAGAATAAAAAAGTCAGATATGTAAGAATGCTATCTTCCTCCAAATCACTGGTAGCAAATCAGGTGGTTCACCGTTATTCCTAAAATTGCTGTCAGTGACTTTTGAACAAGTTATAGTTGACCGTCAACATTTCTATAACATATTGTGCTTTTTTTTATTTTTATTAAAATTATGCAGAATTCTGGCAAACAAAACGGGAAATAAACATTGCAACAGATAAAGCTTTTAGCATCAAGCTCATTATTTGTCAGTTATTTTATCATACCCACAGAATTGTACAGCGCAACAAGTTGTTTACTTGTTGATGGGAATTTTATTTTTACAAAGAATTATTGGCAGAAGTACAGTAGTCTGAGATAATTTTTACTTTTGTACATGTAATTAAGTGTAAAATGGCGAGTAATCTTTATATTCGTGTGTATTCTGCCACAGTTGACAAACAGTCGAACAGTAGAAGCAGCAAAAACACAGTGTAAACAAAACAGGTGAAATGAGAGTAAATAGAAAATATTAGTGGTCAGATGATTTGTGGCAGTGAAAGCTGTGCCTCCAAATAAAAGATTGGTGTTCAGTACGACATCATCTGGATGTTATATGATAGCCTCAAAGCTAGTACACCGTAAAGGCATAGGTTTTCAAATGGCAATGGTGGTTGCTAGAAGACCCAGCTTAGATTAATAATACATAGTTCTGACGCATTTTGCATTACCCCATTGCAAAATATGTAGCAACCAAATAAGACTTGCCACCATCTTCGAAACAGCAGCGTTGTCGGCGACTAGAGAAAACAACTATAGGTAAAGCCGTTATGTTAGTAGATCTATGGGCAGGTTGAAATCGTTATTGAGAAACCAACAATGAGAAATCTAACATTGGCCTTGGCATCTCTCCCTTAAGACAGCGACTGCCACAGATTGAAGTAGTGCACACATTTACCTATTTGAGATTGTTAACAAATGCGGATAAAGAATTTAAAATATTTCAATGCCAGGAATAGTACCAGAGTTGCTGATGTTAGTCATTTACTGCATCTCATATGGTAGATTACACAGGGTAAATGCAAAGTCAAGATCATATTGTTGTCAAATGTTCAGTGCATTCCTGTCTTTCCTTCCTTTTGTTTATCTCATCACTTAGTAACCATGCAGAAGATGGTTGGTAACAGCAAACATCCTTATACATCCCTACCTTGCATTATAAAGGCTTCTAAGAGTTTGCCTTTGTATCCAGTTCTGCAATTCACACACCTTGTATTCACAATTACTGAATCTCAGTATCTTGCTTTTGATAAAAGTAGAAGGATTTTAATAAATTTCTCAGGATTTTCCACATTTACTGGATTACAGCATCTTGCTCTGGGAAATCTTGCTTGTTCCTTCCTGAGTTTTATTTCATGTATCTGATGCAGCATTGCTGGTAACATGTTTCCATCCACTGACGTTATACTTCACTAGTTGCTGCATTGTGTCAAATTCTCTTTCTTGGATAGTTTATGTTGTGTCTCTCCTTCCAATTCTTGGAGATATCCTGTTTTTGAAGAGGTGGTGTAATATATCTGTGGATCAAATATCAGCTTTGCTGGTGTCTGAAGGGTGGTTCCATACTGTAGCTGTTCCATTGTTAAGCAGTTCATGCTTTTTGTGACTTATTTAACGAGTGGATTTGTTTATTTTTTAGAGGTTCCTTCAGATGTCTTATGATGGTCTGTTATATTTCCTCTTTGTATTTAGAATGCCTTTAAAATATTTCACCAATTATGCTCACCATTTCAACTCATTGCTGATGCTTTGTCATACATACCACACCCTGGAAATGAAAAGCCAGTACAAAAAATCCGAAAAACCTGTATCCCACAAAAAATATTTAAAGAACCATACATTGACCATTTTATTCTTCGTGGTCTGATCGTCATAAGGGTTCCTCTGTCGGCCAAGTGTTTAGGCCTTTTAATAATCTCCACTATGACATTTGCTGTGTACCCGCCTTGTCTCAAGTCTGTGACCAGATAAACTAGATCTAGAGTGTGTTTAGGTCCTACAAAGTCACAAATTTTAACAAAAGTATGCAGTATTGACTACCTCCGACGTTTGATCTGTCATCAATATTATTAGGCTAAGTCTTTCCCTAGATTCACTTTCGTCATTGTTGGAGTCTAAATCAGGCCTGTGACCAAATACAAGTCACCTATCTGCTCCCAAAGCAAAGATTCCACCACCCAAAAAAGTCATGACTTAAAACAAAAAATCACGAAAAATCAAAATATCTATGGATTCAGAAAACGGAAGCTTCTGTCGTGCGGGAAATACTCAGGTCTCGCCAGTGTTCCCACTCTCAATTTTGGACGGTAGACTTTGCGCACTGGCATTTTTGGCTGAATCAAATGGTAAAGGGTTAATAATTAGGTGAAAACCTATACGGAAAGTATATACGGCTGTGCAGATCTGAAAGCGAGAAAAATCTGTACAAATTACGGGTAAACCTTACTACTTGGCATGTATGCTTTGTGCTGTTAGATCTTTCACTGGTGAATTCTGGTTTTGTTTCCTTGAGAGATGGGTCTGTCAAAAAGTATCTTCAGATACATTAAAAAAAAATTTTTGTAACCATCTCAGCTTCCTCTGTCAAATTTTCAATGTTTTTTTTACAACTAGCTGGCTATCTTTTTCAATTTCCATTCCCAGTGTAGTGTGCCAAGTCATGGTTTTCTTTGTTGTTCATCATTATCGTTGTTTGGCATATTTCCCTCTTCCTGTTAGAGCTTCAGTACGCTCAATGTTAGTCATTATTTATGTTGCTTATCGCTTGTGCCAAGAACTTTTGTGTTCATTTCCTTAAGAAAGTTTCCTTGATTTTGCTCCAGTAATTATTGATCGCTTCCTCCTTGAAATTCCCCTGGGTAATCTGTTTCTAAAAAGTGGTTTGAATCATCTATCCTTGTGTCTTGATACGGTTTTAATTAAGACATGCTCTTCCTACAGTATTATTGAAAGCTTTTACAGTGGTTTTTAGAGTTCTGTGAGAAAGTGATTTTAAATTCTCCATCTGGTCCTTTTTAAAAACCCTCGCATCCTGTAGAGACAACATCTGCCCTTGGTGAAATTGAATGTTCGTTTTGCTGTGTGTCCGTTTGTGAGTATTCTGACCTGTTGGGGCATGAAATTTCAAGTCTTAAGGCACCAACCAGACTACAAACTTGCAGCTATAATAAAACAACAAAATCCTTATCTCAGCTTTTGAGCATCTTCTGATTCCTGGTTGTCGGTGGTGGATTGACGACCGATAATTTTGCAAATAATCTTGTTTGGCAAGAACATTTCTTCAGCCACTAGTTATTTGAAAATATAGATAACTGACAAAGTTTTCCCTTTTTTCATTTGTTTTCGGTGCCATTGTTTATCATAAGCCGTTTATAGCACTTAACTTTCTGATATTTTGTATCTCCCATGACTTTCTTCATGAACATCACTTTGTTGCTTTGTGTAAAGCACCCTGAAGTTTATCACAGACGTCTTGTTTGGTTGTCTGCATTGTTTATTGGTGCATAACATGGAATGATGGTGGCTTTTTCTCCCTTTTGCTTGGAATTTTGCTATGATTATTGTTATGAATGATACTGAATCTCACGGTGTCAATGTCTTTTTTGCCTTAGGTCACACCTTAAAGGTAACCCCCACTCTTGTGCGAGTGGACTTCATGTGCTAAATACATGATTTTTTTCATTCAAGATGGTGTGTCCTCCTTTTCTCCTGTCACTGCTAATCCAAGGAACCTTATATATTGTAGTGTATTATTTCCTTGGTCACTTAAGATGTTTTTTATTTTCAGTCTTATTTAGTGTTTTGACATTGCATGTTCATGGCCATGATTGTTGTACCTCTGTTGTTAGATCTGCAGACAGCCTGATTTTCAGTATTTAGCCTTCATCACAACATGTTATGAGTCTTTTTGCAAGATGGATTCTGGATTTAATATTTTTTATCCTTTCTGCCATAACATGGAGAATCAGAGAATCTCTGGGTGACATCCACCCCCATTAGCCATTAGAGGTTTTTGAAGCTGCAAGTAGTGCCTCCCTCTAACATAGCTGAAGGTTCTTCTGCGTTCAGTTTGTAGTCATGCTAAATCTGCAGGCCTGTCGCCAGGACCAAGTCCACAGTCTTTACCAGGTCGGCGCGGCAGCCCCATAGCTTCTGCTGGAGCTCAGCACCCCTTGGCCAGGTCGCACGTCGCAGTTCATCGTGGGTTGGACAGTTCTGGAGAATGTGTTCTAGGGTCTGGATTCCTATTCCGCATGGGCATTCATTTGTGTGGGATATCTTGAGGCGATAGAGATGTCCTAGTAATCTGCAGTGGCCGGTTCTCAGGTGGAACATTGTGGTCTGTTGGTATCTGTTTAGATGGTGTATTGGGTCATCTCTGCTGTACATATCCCCTTCCTCCTTCCACTAATTTTTGTACTTGTTGTGGATTATGGTTTTTGCTTCCCGATACGGCAATGGATGGCTGTATTGTTCCATTTTACTGCCACTTCTTGATAGAGCATCTGCTTTCTCATTACCAGCAATTCCACAATGGGAGGGTAACCATTGAAGGGCAATGGTTGATGACCTTTGGATGATGTTAAGCTCAGATCTGATCTCATTCATCATGTTATCATTTCTGGTGTTTTGTATTGATTCCAGTAATGATCTGCAGTCTGTGAAGATTACTATCTTAGCTGATGGTTGTTGTTTGGGTCTGGTGAAGGAAAAACCAACATTGTTTAATCTGTCAAGAATCTGTAGGAACTAAAATTTAACATATTTGAACATATACAGCCATAAACCATGGTTTGTATGTGTGTATGTATGTTTATAATTTTTTTAAAATATGGACTTTGAAAGAGCACACCAGAAATAAGGTAACAGATGGAATTGAGTCAGGTGTATTTGTCTCATCCTCAGATTTAAGTACCAGCAACCTCAGTTTCATGGATGACATGTCCTCTGTGTTTGGAGTAGATGATGCCACACTTGCTCAACAGCAGGTAAGGACTGAGATTTACAGACTTAAACCTGTAGTTGATAAAGAAGTTAAGTGCGGTAAACATTTAATATCATTATCATAACCCTTTCTTTTTTGTGTGTCTGACACATGCTGCTGCTAGAATGATTGTTTTGTCTTTCTCATGAAACCTCCTGCACAAGTGATTGCTTTGTCTTTCTCATGAAACCTTCTGTAAAAGTGATTGCTTTGTCTTTCTCATGAAACCTTCTACAAAAGTGATTGCTTTGTCTTTCTCATGAAACCTACTGCACAAGTGATTTCATTTTGTTTCTTAGGAAACATACTGTTCATCATGCAACTTACTGCTGGAAGTGTGTCATCTTTTTGTTTCTCATGAAACCTACTGCTAGAGTTGTATTTCACTGTCTACTTCGGGCCATTTTCTTTAGCTCATCCTGTGAGGCTTTAGTTGTTTGGGTTTCCTGTTTTTGTTGGCCCCCCTACACTTCCCTTTTCCTGTGAGTTTCAGTTAACAGCACCGGCAGGTTATACAGATATGGCTGTTTTCTTTGGGTGTATCCTATGCAAGTAAAACAGAAGAAACATTGGTAAATATTATACACAAATCTAGGTTAACAGTCTGAGAAAATAAAGCCGAGTCCTATGACATAGACCGTCAGTGCATCTGCAGTGATTAGTATTTTGAAAATCTTGTGATGACATTTTTCATTTAAGACCATTTAGTGAAATTCTCATGTTATAAAAATTGATGAACCCTTTTTATCTACTTATTTATGTATTCCTACATTTTCTTGGGTCTTATATCCTGACACGGCAGCACTTCTGTTATTTTACTGCCGTAGACTGGTGCACTTTTGTCAAATTTTGGTGTTATCTTGCCTAACATTTCAGTAAATATCACGACAAGTAGTTTGTTGTCCTTCAGTCCAGCACCTTGTGCACTGTGTTAACCCATACTAGTTTTTTTTCTGCTGGAACTAAGTATGTGTTCTCAAGCTTTACTGTATATATCTTGTAAACAGGCACTGTTGTCCCATAGCAGATGCTGCCATAGTGGAGTAATGTGTTAGAGACCTCATTAGTACCTATATGTAATTCTTGTCCTCCTCACCTGTTTGTAACTGTGGCTGATGAAGGGTAAAACCTGAAATGTCCTATGTTTCCTGTGTACCGTAAACTTGTAAAACTGATTTCATACCATTCTATTTTTTAATTTATATATTTGAGACCTCATTAACTAGGTGGGATGGCCATTCCCATTCTCATTTCATTTGCCGTCTCTAACTGAAGATTAGTCATGTATCCATTACAGCTGCCTGATTTCAAACACCAGTTTATGTTGCCTCAAGAAACAACTTTTCCCACCCTTATTCTATTTCCCGTTGATCGCCATTTATATGATAATTTTTTTTCCTTCTATCACTTCCTCCATTCCATCTAACTCCTTCCTAATTCATTATAAAATTTGGGTTGTTTCTCTTTCTCTTCTTAGCTTTTACTTTTGACACCTGGAAAGCGGCAGCCAATTTATGTTTTCATGGCGCACTTTGGGTCGAAGGACACACTAGATGTTTCCTACATTTCTCTTACTTTCTTTCCTTCTCTAACAGCTTTGTGGCTGGAAAGTGGACTGTTTTCTGTCTTTTATCCTACTAACAGATCACCTTTTTGTTCATATCCATCTACCTTACTCCACATCTTACCGCAGGCCCCCCTCATCTTCCTCAACCTCAAGAATTAAGTACTCTAATCTCTCAGCAATTCAGCGCTGTGTTGTATGTTATTTGTGTTCACTTGAAATGTTTCCATTTTCACTTGCACAAGATTCGACCTGCCTCAATTGTTTCAGAATATTGTTCCACAATTGCTGTTGGAGAACTACCTTGGTATGGTTGACCCATCCCGAGCTCAGACTGTAGATGGGGAAATAACCAAGCACTGTGCCTACAATTTACCAGCAGTAGCTTACACTCTTGGGCGGCAAAACTGGCATTGTATCAAAAATCTTTATGAAACGTTAGCACAGGACATGCAGGTAAGGATCATCAATAAACTACTCGAACTGTACAGTTATAGTCACCTTCTCAAGTAAGGAAGCAGATTAAAAAATGCATACAGATTTATAAAATATATCACATACACATTTATTAATGGCAACAAATGAATTAGTTAATATCCTAAGACATTCAAATTCTTCAACTGGGCATTGGCTGTGAAAGAGCAATAAGCTCATTAGCTCTAGTTAATATCCTGAGCAAAGTCGGTAAATCTCTGGGCCACTTGTTTAATACAGAATGATTGCAAGGAAGTTTAATTCAGCATAATTTGAGAACTTAAAATTTACAGTATTTGTAACTTTTATATCACGTTTATTATAGTCCCTAAACTCACACGGAAATCTAACATGAAAAGTAATTTTATATGCTGAGACTGCAAATCTAGCATAAAAAGTGATTTTATGTGACTTTGAGACTGACACTGAAAATCAAGCATTTTTGGCAATTCTGTTATATGGTCTTGAGACTCAATAATAAATGTAGCATTGAAAGTGCAATTAAAAAAAAATATATGGTTTTGAGATTCAACACTGAGAATTTAGCAGTAAAAGTGCTGTTTTTAAAAATATGGTCTTGAGAATTTAGCAGTAAAAGTGCAATTTTAAAAGAAATATGGTCTTGAAATTCAACACTGACAATTTAGCAGTAAAAGTGCAATTTTAAAAGAAATATGGTCTTGAGATTCAGCACTTGAGAATTTAGCAGTAAAAGTGCAATTTTAAAAGAAATATGGTCTTGAGATTCAACACTAACAATTTAGCAGTAAAAGTGCATATTTTTAAAAATATGGTCTTGAGACTTGCTGCTGGAAGTAAAAGTTCAGTTCTTTTATATGGTGTTAAATCTCATTGAAAATTTAATATTAAAACACCAGTCTTTTTATATGGTCTTGCATACTTCTGATCACTCTATTCTCTTTCTGGTCAAGCCGTAGTATTCCAGATGTACTGATGTTAATGCGTTTGATGTTTATGATAGTACATTTGCATTTTCCACAGTGGAAAGTACGTCGTACGCTGGCCTTCTCCATGCACCAGCTTGCCATGATTGTTGGAGATGAGATCACTCACAAAGATCTAGTACCTGTTTTTGATGGCTTTCTGAAAGACTTGGATGAAGTCAGAATTGGTGTTCTTAAACATTTAGCAGATATTTTTAGGGTACGGTATATTCTTACATTGTATCTTTATGGACATTTTTGCTAGTGTTTACTGTAATGGTACCAAGTTCAAACTGTATTCCCGCTACTGCTGTTCCTTTGGACCTGTCAGCTACGGGGAGAGGGGAAATGTGCTGCATGGGCAACAGTTGTGATTTGCGTATAACTGTCCAAGCTTGCGTCCTGAAGAGGACACTTCAGCTTCACCGTGTGGTGTAACAGGAGTGACTGAAAAGAGTGTGGGAGGGAATGTGGAGTGTTTGTGTTTTTTTTACTATAGTGAACTTTTCACTCTCTGGTGTGAATGTTTTATGTGTGAGGTTTGAGAGAGAGAGAGAGAGAGATCCAGATCTATTAATTGTTCTTGTTTGTTATGTGAATGGGTTTGGCAAAACAAGGAAGAAAATGTCGAAATTGTCCTCTTTCCACACAATCTGCTTAAGGAAAATTATCCAAATCTTTTGGCCAAATACCATCACCAACCAAGAACTGTTTACTCAGAGTAACCAAGAGGACAAGCACACCATCATAGCTGGCAGACGCTGGAGTTGGGTTAGCCACGTCCTCAGAAGAGACCCCGATACCATCACAGGAACAGCTATGTTACGGACCCCTGAAGGAAAGCAAAAGAGAGGCAGACCAAAAACAACTTGGCGGAGAACTGTGGAGGCCGAGATGCAAAGAATGAACATGAGCTGGGGCACTGTTCGAAGGATGATCGTTGACCAAGCAAAGTGGAAGCAGTTTGTTGCTTCCCTACAAGACGCCACCAGGTTTTGACAGTTGGCAGCTAAGGATCAAAGAAGAAGAAGAGTTTGGCGAGAGGCAGTCAGGCTGAGAGATCTTGAAGTGGAGAGTTGGTTTTTTGGGAGAAGAGCTGTGTATGCTGTCAACGACAGCATTTCTGTGTGATACGAGCCATGTGAATGAAAGTGGATCCAGTGCTCTAGAGGTGTGAGAGCCTGGATGATTTCTGTATGGTGGTGCACATGCAGCTGTGTATATGCACCACTAACAATATGTTGTCATCATTTGGTTTCTGTAAAATAAAATGTGATATTCTTCTTCTTTGTTCACCCTCAGATGTCATCTTGAATAAGTTCAAAGGTCGCAGTGGTCAGCCTGAGGCTGTTGATATCTCCATAGATTTTCTCCAGGAATGGTACTGGTGATGGCCATATGCGTTTTCTCTGTTCCTCATATGTTGGGCACCTTTGAAGCAGATGTTCGGCAGTCATTTTATCGGTGCCACAGTCACACTCATCAGTAGTTCCTATCTTTAATTTGTTGAATAGATGGTATCACAATCTGTTATGACCTTTGCGAAGTCTGAAGATTACCACTTGTTCACTTCTGCTGAGCTGGTAATAGAATCATTTTGTGTGTGGCCTGGATGCTCTTCTTCCCACTTGTGCCTGTACCTGCGCTTGATAAAACTCTTGGACTCCTCATAGGTTATATTTGTGTCAAGTTGAGGAAGTTTTCCCCCTTCATTTCCAGGGATGTTGTAGTGAGAAGGGATCCACTGTATCACGACTCTTTTGTACTGCTGACATAGTCTGTGAAGTGTTACTCTTAGGTCATCTAGTTCAGCATTACTTTGACTTTTCAGCGTTGTAATCACTGACAGCGCATCTGAGAAGATAGCTACTGGTCTCTCTGAGCTTTCTTCTGTCATTAGAATTTCTGATGCAGTTTTTAAGACCTCTGCCTCTGCTCTGAAGTTACTTGAAAATTTCCCTGTTGCGACTGCTTTTTTTGTGTGCCATTGCTTAAGCTCAGGAAGACTCCTCCACCCCCATCTTCTGTTGCATTAGTTGCTGATCCATCTGTGTATGCATGGATCCAGGTGTTGCTTGGGTAATGTTTCTCTATATATTTTGTGGTTAGGACTCTCCTTTCTGTTTCATGACTCTCCTATCTGTTTCATTTTGGCAGTTCTTTCTCAATACCAGGAACGTCTTCTATCATTTCAGGGAAGCACTGTTGTTTCCAAATTGGTAGCTTGTGTGCAGTACATATGGCGTAGCTGTTGATATTGCGTTTATGAGGTCTGCTCTCATCTTTGTTTTGACTGTCTCTACAAAGTCGCTTCGCTTCAGTCTTCCCCTTCCAAGTCCATTTATTCTCTGGTGCATTGGGTGGTCTATCAGCCTCCTGAATTTCTCGGCTTGTTGCTGGGCTCTGCTATCTCTTCTATCCTCCATAGGCTGGAGGTGAGTAATCTTTTCCAACTCTTTTATGGGTGTTGACTTCATGCCCCCTGTTGTGATTTTCATTGCTTGGTTTTGGGTTCTGTTTATTTTGTCAAAGTTCGACTTAGCTGTCGTTGACCATGCTGCAATGCCATATTCTAAGACTGGTCTCACTCGCCCAGTATATAGCTCCTTTAGTACTCTCTCGTCTGCTCCCCAACCCGTGACAGAAAGTTTTTTCATGATTGCCATTCTCTCTTGTCCTGTTTTTCTCAATCTGGGTTTTCCAAGTCAAGCGGCGATCAAAAGTAATGCCTAGGTAGTTTGAGTTGTCATCCAGATGTAGATTTTTCCCATTTAGCACCAATTTGGAGATCTGTGGTTTGTTTGAGAGAGAAAACACTGTGAATATTTTCCCTTCATTTATCTTTACTAGCTCTGCCTTGGCCCACTCCTCCAATGATGTTAGGGCTTGCTGCATCCGAATGCTTGCCGTAGTGATATATTCCTCTGAGATCCACAGGGCTAAGTCGTCTGCAAAGGAGGCATTGTGGGTACTTCTTGGAATATTCTCTGATTTGTCATTTATATATGTGAGGAACAACGGGGGTGACAGGACTCCCCCTTGGGGAACACCCTGCTCCAATACCATCTTCCTACTGGTCTGTCGTTGTAGTTGGACTCTTACTTACTTAGTCGTTCCCCTTCTACCGTGAGGTGTAGAGGTTTGGAAGAGAGAGCGCCAGACTATCCTATCGGCTGTCTTCCTCCTGGCCTGGTTCCATTCTAGTCCTCGATCCTTCAAAGATTGTCTAAGGTTGTCCTCCCCGCGGACTCTGGGTCGTCCTCGGGGTCTGGATCCTTGGCTCTTTGTTTCCCATGCTTGTCGTGGTATCCGATCTTCTCCCATTCTGCAGACATGGCCAAACCATCTTAATTGGGACTGTTCTACTTGGGTCTGCAGGGGGTAGGATTTAAGGCCTTGACGTATCGTCTGGTTGCGTACCATGTCTCTTCTTGTTACTTCAACCACCTTCCTCAGATACCTCATTTCTGAGGTTTGGATCTGGCTTTTATGGGTTGTAGTCATTGCCCATGACTCGCATCCGTATGTCAAGACTGGGACATAGGTGGAGCGGTATACAGCCATCTTCGTTTTCTTACCAACCTCTTTCTTGCTGAGGAATCCTCGATTTATGGCCTGAAAAAGTCTCCCAGCTGCTGCTTTTTGAGTGGCCAACTCTTCTTTGATGCCTCCCTTTTCGGTCTATAATAGCTCCGAGGTATTTAAAGTGGTCGACCTGCTCCAGGACCTGTTCTCCCAGCTTAATCTGATGTTTTCTTTCTTCTCGTGATATCACCATGGATTTTGTTTTAGAGCTGCTTATGACCATCCCTCTCTTCTCCAGCTCTTCCTTCCAGACTTGCAGGTTGGATTGGAGATGTGCCTCTGATTTAGCAATCAGGGCAACATCATCAGCAAATGCCAGCTCCGAAATATAGACCTGTCTCATCTTCCAGTACCCCACTGAATACTTTTTTGTTCTCTCCTTACATGCCTTGATGACATCGTCCATAAGGAGTATGAAGAGGTAAGGTGATAGGATATCACCTTGTCTTACACCAATGGTGGTCCTGAACTCTTCCGACTTATGGTTTGCTGTCCTCACATAATTTCTGCAAGATTTGTAGAAGCTCTGTATAGCATGAATCAGAGGTGCTGGAATATTCTTCCTTGCCAAACAGTTCCAAAGTTTGCTCCAGGGGACCCTGTCAAACGCCTTTTCCAGATCTATGAAACAAAGATGCATCTCACTCTTATACTCAAAGGCCTTTTCACTCAGCTGTCTGAGTGTGAAGATTAGGTCTTGAGTACTTCGGTTTGCTCGGAATCCGCACTGAACCTCATCCAATTGTGGCTCAGCTAGGCGTCAGAGTCTCTGCTCTAGGATTCTAGAGTAGATTTTACCAGGGACACTGAGAAGGGATATGCCTCTATGGTTTCCACACTGTCGATTGTCACCCTTTTTGAAAATTGGTGTTATGATGGCAATCTCCCAATCCTTTGGTATGGTCTTGTTGTACCACGCTGCCTGTAAAACCCTTAAGAGTAATAGGTCGTCTGATGCTTCCATGAACTTAACCATTTCTGGTGTTATACCATCATGCCCTGCTGCTTTGCCCATCTTGATTTTCTCCAGTGCTGCCCTCAGTTCTTCCATCTTTATGTCATCTTCACCATCATTGGTTTTCTCTTCTGTGCTAGTGTTTATCATTTCTGATGCTTCACCATGCTCACCATCCAGGAGTTCTGAGAAATATTCTTTCCATCTTCCCATTACTTCCTTCGGGGCAGTAAGCAGTTTGCCTTGCTTGTCCTTTATAAATTTGAGAGGGCATTGTTTTTCCTTCCTCATGTTCTTTAGGGTCTTATAGAACAATTTCTGGTTTTCTTGTGCATCTTTTTCTAGCTTTTCTCCAAATTCTTCCCAGGCCTTCTGTTTTGCTGCTAGCACTTTGTTCTTTGCTTCTGTTCTGAGTGTCACATATTCTCTATATTTTTCCATTTGTCCTGTTGTGTTTTTAGCTCCTAAGTATTGTTTCCATGTCATTTTCTTCTCTCTTATTTTCTCTTTGACTTCCTCTGTCCACCAAGGTGTCCTCTTTCTCTTGTTCCCAAGTCGGACTTCACCGCATGCTTCTGCAGCAGCTGTCTTTATGATATCCTTGAATTTAATCCAGAGGGTTTCCAAGTCAGGTCGTTCTTCTGTGTTGCTCACCGCTGCAGCAATAAGCCCCATAGTTGGACTCTGGCCGTTCTATTCTCAAGATAGTGGCTGATCCATTTGAACATTCTCCCACACACTTCACTTCTTTGCAGCTTGACTTTCAGTCCATCTTTCCACACTTTGTCAAATGCTTTTTCTAAGTCCACCCAAACCACCAAGTTGTGCTTTTTTTCTTGGAAAGCATCCTCAATTTTCTGAGTTATGTAAGTGATTTGGTCTTCAGTGGATCTGTGTTTTCTGAATCCTGCTTGCTGTGGGGCTAAGAGATGTTTTTCCTCTAGATACCACATTAGTCGAGTATTAATTATGCGCTCCCATCAATTTTCCAACACAACTAAGTAGACTGATAGGTCTGTAGCCATTTGGTTCTGTCTGAACTTTGTCTTTCTTAGGTATCGGAATCAGTATGGGGTCTTTCCATGCCTGTGGTACTATTCCTCTTTTCCAGCTGCAGTTTAGGATGGTCAGAAGCTTCTTTTTTGCCTTTGTTCCTAGGCCTGTTAGCATTTCATTGGTTATCCCATCTTTTCCAGGTGACTTCTTTTTCTTTAGCGCCCTCATTGCCTCTTCCATTTCTTGCATTGTTAACTTTGCCATCGTGTGTTCTTCTGGTGCAAGCTTTATGTTGTCATGACTACTTTGTTCATCAGTGATGGCCTTTCTTCTGTCTATAGGGACATCAATGTGGTTTGCACCAGCATAGTGTTCCATGAGTGCATTTGCAGCTTTTCCCCCTAGAGAGCATATTTTCACCTTGTTTGATTGTGATGTGATTTTTGTAAAGTTCTTCGTTGTTCAAAGCTCTAACTAGTTTCCACAGTTTGTTCCCTTCTTTATCTAGGTTGAGATTTTCTGTTGTTTGCCTCCAGCGGTCTCTTGTTGTTTGGTTTAATGTTCTTCTGTACTTTGCAGTGGTTGCTTTGAGCAAGATGTTTGCCTCAGTTGTTTGTTCTGTTTCTGCCGTGTCTCTGGCTTCTGTTACCTCATCTTAAAGTTTTTTGCAGTTCTTCATTCCAGTATAGTTTATAGTTCTTTCTTGCCCATCTCGGAATAGTCTCAATAGCTGCTTGAAGTATTGCTCTATTAAAGCTTTCAACCATATTTTTCATGCTGTTGTTTCGTATGTTGATGGTCTCGCAAAGGCTGTCAGTCAAGCACTACAAAACTGTCCCAGTCAGCTCTTTTGTAATTCCATCGGGGCAATGGTTTCACTTCATGGGGAACATACTCCATATTAACCACTAGCTTTATTGGTCTGTGGTCGCTGCCTGCTAGCTGGCCAAGTACCTGTCGGCCAATTTTGTGAAGGATGTCCCCTGTGGCGAAAGCTAGGTCTGGAGTGGAAGTGGTGTGCCATCTTCTAGAGTAGAAACTGGGTTTATCATCTGGCCTGTTGATAAGGTGAAGAAATGTGATATCATCTGAAACCAACTCGTTGATGGTCCAAGCACGTCTTTATGACAGTGTTGTTTGCTGAATACCTACTCCTTTGTGTGAATTATGAACTCGGGAATGAGAAACCTACAACACGAGCGTAACCCATATATTTATTTTCTCCACCGTTTCAGTTACTGAGGCCGGAGGTGAGACTTCAGTATCTAGGAAGAACTCATGTGTTTATGAAGACAGATAATCAGCGGAACTGGAGATTCAGGGAAGAGTTAGCAGAGTGAGTATGATTTTAAAAAATTATTATAAAATAATAAAAATAGAATAGAAAGTTTGTTAAAACAGTAGCTCCCAACATTTTTGGTGTGGTGATTTCATACCTCACCTCTTGATATTCTAGAAAGTCAAAACTTGTAGATATGTGGAAGAAAATGGAGTTTGATACCTTAATGTTGTGTTTCCTATAATGGGGTACGTGTAACCACAAGAGTGCGTAAAATGAATTCAAGGGGTACAGGGCAGTTTTTAAATATTTTTATCATGCTTTATAAAATAAAAAAATCCAGCATACTTAATCACTGTCCTGTCAGAATGATTGTTGATTTTTATTATTACTTACAATATTTTAAATACTTTTAATAATAGTTTCTATGTATAGTATATAATTTATAACTCACACACACACAGACAGCCAGAGAGAAGACGATAGAGAGCTAGTATATATTATATATGAGCTAGTGTAGGCCAATATTATTAAAACTACACCCAAATTATCTCCGCCCAAAAGGGGTACACTAGTAGACTAAATTCTTCATAAGGGGTTTACAATTGATACAAGTTTGGAAGACACTGCCTTAGTGCGTGTATTTGTTCTTACCAAATTTCCAGTTAATCACATAGGTATTATTCTCATTAGTTATAGAATTGGCTGATCATAGCAGTGTGTACAAATCTACTTTTGTAACTGTTTTCACGTAATAAATAAAAGCACTGTTATCTGGAATATTCTTTGCCTTTTCAGGCAGCTCATTCAAGTATGCGACCTGTACCACTGTCTAGATGTTGTGACACACATAGTTCCACTAGCCATGGTGTTGTTATCTGACAAGGTGGCACAAGTCAGATTTGTGGCTTTGAGATTGGTAAGAAATTAGATGAAGTCAGACTAGTGGCTTTTAGATTGGTGAGAAATAAGGCAGATTTGTGGCTTTGAGATTGGTGAGAAATTAGATGAAGTCAGACTAGTGGCTTTTAGATTGGTGAGAAATAAGGCAGATTTGTGGCTTTGAGATTGGTGAGAAATAAGACAATAAGGCAGATTTGTGGCTTTGAGATTGGTAACAAATAAGACAATAAGTCAGATTTGTGGTTTTGAGATTGGTAACAAATAAGACAAAGTCAGATTTGTGGCTTTGAGATTGGTAACAAATAAGACAAAGTCAGATTTGTGGTTTTGAGATTGGTAACAAATAAGACAATAAGTCAGATTTGTGGTTTTGAGATTGGTAACAAATAAGACAAAGTCAGATTTGTGGCTTTGAGATTGGTAACAAATAAGACAATAAGTCAGATTTGTGGTTTTGAGATTGGTAACAAATAAGACAAAGTCAGATTTGTGGCTTTGAGATTGGTAACAAATAAGACAATAAGTCAGATTTGTGGATTACAGAGTGGTAAGATATAAAATATCAGATGTTTACTTTGAGATTATTAAGAAATAAGAAGTCAAATTTTTTGTGGGTTTGAGATTGGTTTTTAAAAAAATAAGGCAAGAAGTCAAATTTGGCTTTGAGATTGATAAGAAGTCAGATTTGCGGCTTAAAGATCGGTTTAAAAAAAAATAACTAGAAGTCAAATTTGTCATTTGAGATTGGTAAGAAATAAGAAGTTAGGTTTGCGGCTTAGAGATTGGTTTTAAAAAAAAAATGGCTAGAAGTCAAATTTGGCTTATAGATTGGTAAGAAATAAGACAAGAAGTCAAATTTGTGGCTTTGAGTTTGCTAAGAAGTAAGACAAGAAATCAGATTTGTGGCTTTCAGGTTGGTGGGAAATAAGACAAGAAGTCAGATAGATTTATTGCTGTGAGAATGGTAAGAAATAAAACTATTACAGTGCTAACATAGTTCCATGATTCCCACTTTTACCTTGTCCTGTCGATGTTCATCTCGCATTACTTCATCTACGTGTTTTGAAGTTCTCATGTTTCCTCTGCTGAGCCAGCTCAAAAACGTAAACTCTTATAAAGTAGGCAATTATTTCCTTTAACGTGTATGCCTGCATCATTTTGATGATGTCTGATCACACTGATGTTTATCTGGGTCTTACTCGTAGTTCTGTGTAAGCTACCCTGTCATATATGCAGTTAACTGGGTCAGTGTTTCACAAGGGGTGCTCTAACATTGACAGGTATTTTGACATTTCATATTGACAAAAATTCACATTTCCCTTTAAATATCATAATTATTTACTGTAATTGGCACTTTAAATATCAAAATAATTATTTTCTGTAATTGGCAACACGTTTTATCAAAACTGAAAATCAAAGAAAGAAGTCATCTGGTGTCAAGAAAGAGCCCTACGTATGTTTTTAAGAATACATTTGACCAAGAATTCAACAACCTTGCAGAAAGTCATATAAATGTAATGTTCACTATTTATAATCATATTTTGATTTAACAAGTGTTTGCAAAATCTGAAAGAATCTATTATTCTTTTATGGAGCCTGCACCCAGCATTCACACACTCCTGCAACAGTTTCTGTAGCAGTGTGTTTTACGTGACGAGGTTGCCATCCCTATACACAACCTCATATTAGTCACCTTGTATGACATGCCTCAGGGTGCGGTGGTCCTAAAAAGTTTGTATTGATGTGTTAATAATAGATTGTGACCTATTTACTATTCATAAATATTAGATGGTTGTTCAGGTTAATTAGCACATATGTCGATGTAACCACTGAAAATAGTAGTAATCATTTCCCCCTTGTTTGCTGTGTGACGTGGGGTCCTCACGGCGAGTGAACCTCTTGCTAAAAGCCTGCACCAAACATCCATAAGCTCTTGCATTAGATTTTTATATCGTCATCATCAGTATAAATATCCTTTGAGCTCCTAGTGGAGTATAGAGCCACCACTGTAGCAGGAAGCCTGCACCAAGAATTCACTTGCTCATTCGGCAGTAATTTCTGTGAGGAGGTTGCCAGCCCCCATGGAAAAACCTCATGTCAGACATCTTGAACAACTTGCCTGAGGATGTAGTAGTCATATTCTTTCTGTATCTCCTCAGAGACCCCTCCCCGGTAGTTACATGGGGCATATTTGATAATGCTGTATTTGAACATTTATCACAGGTTTGCCCAGCTGTGCTATGTGATATTAGAAGAGGACAGTCTCCCGCCAGAAATCTTTGCCCGAAACTTTTTACCTAGCTTGTTGGCTCTCAGCACAGACCCAGTTCCCAATGTCAGACTGTCATTAGCCAAGGTGATGACCCAGAGAATCATGCCTCTCGGTAAGGAATTAATCAATCATAGAACTATTATCACTTGTATATCCAGGTCAACATCCTATTTCACCATCTTCTTCTCTTCTTCGATCCTTAACCACCGACCGTCAAAGCAGTCAGTGGCCATCACGCCTAGTGGCGTCTTGTAGGGCAACAACAAATTGATTCCACTTTGCACGGTCGGTGGCCATCCTTCGTACAGTGCCCCAACTCTGGTTCATTCTTTGCATCTCAGCCTCCACAGTCCTCCGCCAAGTTGTTTTTGGTCGGCCTCTCTTTCGCTTTCCTTCAGGGGTCCAAAGCATAGCTGTTCTTGTGATGGCATCGGGGTCTCTTCTGAGGACATGACCAACCCAGCTCCAGCGTCTGCCAGCTATGATGGTATGCATGTCCTCTTGCTTGCTACGAGTCAGCAGATCTTGGTTGGTGATGGTATTCGGCCAAAAGATTCGGTGAATTTTTCTTAGGCATGTTGTGTGAAAAGAGGACAATTTTGACATTTCCTTCTCTGTGACTCTCCAGCATTCCGCACCATAGAGAAGCACAGAAAGCACGCAACTCTGGTATAATCTTAATTTTGTGCTTGTGCTGTATTGGGAGGACTTCCAGATGTTATTTAGGCTAAAGAAGGCTGTTCTTGCCTTATTCATTCCGATGTTGATGTCTTTGCCTGCCCCACCGTCTGGTGTTACTATGCTTCCTAGGTATGTGAAGGTATCTGTCTGTACCAGTTGCTGATTCCTTACTGATATGGGCTCAGGGTTGCTCACATTGAGCGTCATGACCTCAGACTTCTTTAAATTGATGTTCAAGCCCACCTGCTGGCTAAATTTATTAAGTCTATCCGTTTTTTCCTGGATGTGTTGATGTGAATGTGCCAGCAGTGCAATGTCATCTGCATATTCCAGATCTTCCAATGTTGAAAATGTAGTCCATCTTATTCCTCTTGGACTGCCCTCTGTTGTCTGGCGCATCACCCAGTCTATGACTGTTAAAAATAGAGTGGTTGATAAGGGGCATCCCTGTCGTACTCCTGTCTTCACCTCGAAGGTTAGGTTGCTCTGCCCAACACTACACGTAAAGTTGGCATAGAGGCTTTTTATGATTGACACTATGCAGCTTGGAATTCCATAAGCCCTCAGTATTTTCCATAGACTGTCCCTATGTATGCTGTCAAAAGCCTTTTCAAAATCAACAAAATTTATGTAAAGCTGTCTTTGCCATTCTGAGCACTGCTCTATAATGTTCCTGAGAGTGAATATATGGTCTACACATCTTCTGTTCTTTCTAAATCCTGCTTGTTCTTTCCTCAGTTTGTAGTCTACTGCCTTTGAAATTCTCTGTATAATTATCCTGCCTAGTATTTTGCTGGGAACTGAGAGAAGAGTGATTCCTCTCCAATTATTGCAGTCTGAAAGATCTCCCTTCTTGGGCAATTTGACAATTATTCCTTTTGTTGGCTCGGGTTTGGCGTTTAACTTCCCTGTCCAGTTGACTGTACTGTTCGCTATATAGTTGCTTTAACCTGGGGGACTTCGCTTCTGTTTTCTTTCTTTTCATTTCCTTTCTCATCTTTATGGTGTTTAGTGTTTCTGGTGTTATCCAGTCTTGCTTCTTCCTTTCCTGGAATCCTAAGCATGATTTGCTACTTTCCTTATATATGTTGAAATGGTGTTAAAATTCTGGTCTATATCATCAGTCAATGTCGTTTCCTGGCTTTTGGCAAATTGATAGCGTTTCTTAATGTCGGCCGCAAAAGCTTTTCTGGTAAGGGGGTCCTTCAATTTGCTGATGTCAAACCTTTTCTGTGTAGTTACAGTTGGTCCAGCCCTTCTTAGTTTCACTTTCAGTTTTGCAACTACTAAATGGTGATCGCTTCCCACATCTGCACCTCTTCTTACCTTCACATCTTGTAATGCATGTCTCCATCTACCGTTAACCATGATGTGGTCTATCTGGTTTCTGTCCCGACCATTTGGTGATTCCCATGTTAACTTGTGAATTTCCTTATGTGGGAAAAGTGTTCCTCCAATGACCAGGTTGTTAATGCTACAGAAACTTATTAGCTTATCCCCATTTTTCGTTTGCTATTCCGCTGCCGCATTTCCCCATTGTTCTTTCATTATATGTATTGTGTGTACTAACTTTCGCATTGAGGTCTCCCATTACTATAACAAGATCATATCTAGGTGTGTCCTCCATTTCTTTCTGCAGTTGTTGATAGAATTCATCCTTGACCTCCTCATCGCTATCATTCGTTGGTGCGTAGCATTGTATTATTGTAGTGTTGGTGAATCTCCCTCTCAATCTCAATCGTATCAGTCTGTTGTTGATGGGTTTCCATTCCAGTAATGTCCTTTCTATCCCTTTCTGTAGAATAATGGCTACGCCTTCACTGTGCTGTCCATCCTCTCTTCCAGAGTAAAGTACTGTTTCTCCTGTTGCTGTTTTAACTTTTCCTGCCCCTGTCCATCTGCTCTCGCTTATCCCCAGGATGTGTAACCTATAGTTTCTCATTTCTGCCGTGACCTGTCTTAGTTTACCTGTCTTGTACATTGTCCTGACATTCCAAAATCCTATTCTTGTATCCTGTTTTGCGGTCAGGACATCCGTTTTCATGTCAGTGGCTTCCTTTCGGCTTTCACCACTGACAGTCATACGAGCCACAGACTCCGAATGTCCATCCCGCAGCAAAGTTTGTTCATTTGATGTTGTTTCCGTAACTTCATTATTTTTTTTACATAGACAGGGGTGTCAGCCCTATGCTAAAACCCCCAACCTGGAGGACCAGGGTACCAGCTTTTGTCTGACTCCTACCCACTGTTACGGCAGATTTATTGGCATGGTCTGCTAGAGGTTAACAGCATCTGATTTTAGGGGTTACAACGTGTAATGTAATGTAAAAGTATTATTGGTCTAGTGAACGCTGTGACGTTTCAGCGTTAGTTGTCACGCACGGTGACCAAGAGACGAGACCCTTTTCTAGACGACCGTCGAACCGATAAGACGTGTCCTTGGAATGTTTTATTGCCGGGCTTATATTGCCGCACAATTATAGTACATTAAATAATGGACATGGGTCAGTCCAATGTGATAACGAAGAAAGATGAAGGTACAGGTTAGTAATTGACTAAACCTTGTCAACGTGAATATATAGTCCGCCTTAGTTATTCTAATGCCAGACGCATAATCTCACTGTCGGTGTATTGGATTTTCCAACCACGCGTGCATACAGTTATGCGGTTCTGACTACTATGTTTTCAAGCTAGGAGACAAAGGGACTGATTTTGTATAGGAATAATATTTGAAGTATGAACTGCAACTTATTATTTATAATTTCTTCATGATGACCATGTGTAAACTGTTCTTGTATGGAATCGATATAATAAATGTTTGTGGACTCGAGAAAGGACTTATCAAATCTATAACGTCAGAATTTGACTGTATGATGAAGTTGTCAATATTATATCCCACCTTCGCGTACTTCACCATCAAGAGCACGATCTCATAATTTACTGAGAAAAGACAATGGATAATTATATGTACACGTACATAGAAGAGCGAGTATAAACCCGCCCCTTTAACAGTGTTCACGGCAACAGTGAGCAGCCAACGGTAACAGTGGGGTTGGCCATCGCGGGGACGAAAAAAAAAAAAGATTTTCTTGTTTACATGTGTTGCCAACTGTTTACCATTACAAGCAAGTCACATGATCTGCATAACACTACGTTTGGACACACATGACTACGCAATGCAACTCTGACGTCACTACATCGTGCGTAGATGCCCAGCTTTCGAAAGGAACAACCGTCAACTCATTCCAGTTTTTGATTAATATTTGCTTAATCAAGAAGACCAGGACAAGATGAATACTGTGATCAGCCAATCATGAGCAAACAGTACTAGGCACGAGACTAGTCTAGTCCGTTGACGAATTTGCCATCGCCGGAGCCTTCAAAAGATAAGTTTAGACCTAGGACGATTGTCATTCATTAACACACTAACGAGTCCATACCATTTTGCAGGCATGTCCTCTCTATTAATTGTTTATCGATGTTCTATCTGTTTCTTTTTGTCCGTTGATGTTGTCCGTTATTTGCGGGTATGGATGGGCGGCGGTTCATAATGAATAAAAATGGCTCTCAGGATGCCGATATTCATTTGAATGTTCCTAAGGCTGTGAATTAATAGCACCTCGCGAAGAAAGCGTCGAATTATCGTTATCGGTGATCGTTCGGGTTCGGTCTTGCATTAATTCACTTTGCATGTTAGGTGTATAGTCCATGTTTTTAACTGTTGTTTTCATGTGTATTTGGTTCTTAGATTTTTTTCATTTGCCGTCCTATGTTCGTAAGCTATCTTGTTATTCTGATCTAGCTATCTTTTATTTAATTAAATGTATTGTATTAACGTCAAATGAGTCCTGTGACGTCATCTTTCATAGTACAAAATATGTTCGTTTCCTCAGTTAACCTTCACCCTTCTACATTTCAGGTTAGTACACTTGGTTTTATAATAGCATTTATTTTTGTGAAAATGTCACTTTTGTATTGTGCTCCTGTTCTGTAATCCTTGGTTAAACCATTTGTATTGTTTGTATTCATTACATATTTTATTAATTTAATATTAATGCTATAATTTCTTCATTAATTATAGTGTAGATGAATATGATGAAATTTTTATAAAGCTTTGATGAGGAATTAGGGACTTTGCACATATTTGCAGTAGTGGTCCTAGAAATGGGCAATGCACTTTATGCCTCATGATTAAGGCATAAATTATAATGATTAATTATTAAAACTTTATAACATATTAATACATATCTAATATAACTTAGTACACTTTCTCAGTACTATATTGTGAACTTAGTGACAATTAAGACTAATTATTTGGGGATAATACACATAATTATTAATATTAAGCGCTTGATATAATTTCAGCAGCTTATATAATTAACTATCATAACTATTTATGATAGATATTCAGTGAGTATATATATAAATATTTCTACAAAATATTATAGTTTGTGGAACTTATACATAGCAATACAGTAATATTATTAATATCGACATAGATTACATTGTCGATTACAAGACATAAGTAATTAAATACTTAAATAATTAAACTCCAAGAATGCTTACCTTGGACCATTTCATTAAAATTGGAAAAGATTGTAATAAAAAGGGAGAGGCACTCCTTGAATTTGCTGAACAACAACTGTCAAAATATAAGGCAGAGATGGAAGAACTTGAAAGAAAGGAGGCTGAAAAGAAAGCTGAATTAAGACAAGAAGAGAAAGAAAGGTGGCAAGAGATGAAATCCTACGGATTGAAGAAGAATAAATTGAAACGACAAGAAATCATACTGCAGCAAGAAATGGAACTGCAACGGCTTAAATTGGAAACAGCAAAACTTAATTCGCAGAGTGCTGCATCAAGCCAAAATGATAATGCTCAATCTGGATCTTCATCCACCCGACTTAAGGGCAATTATTACTTTAAACTACCACCATTCAAGTTACACATGGATGACCTTTCATCGTGGCTGGCGCGCTTTGAGGATATATGTAAAGTCAATAACCTTGACAAAACTGCATGGGCACTTAAACTTAAGGATTTCTGGATGGCGAACCTGCAAGTGCAGCACAAAATATAGATCCAACATTATCCACAGACTATGAGGCCATTAAGACGTTGTTATTTACGCCGTTTCCACTTGAACGAAGAGTCATGTAGATTACGTTTTAAAAAGTTTGTTGCCAGATAACAATAAAGATTTCACAGGTTTTATTGCTAACATACGCAATACTTTTAACAGGTGGGCTGAACTGGCAGTGTCAACAAATCTTACGACAAGTTAGTCGATTTGTTATTGAGGGATAAAGTATTATCTTCTGTCAGCCCACCATTCTTTGCTTATCTGCAAGAAAGAAAAACCAGAATCTATTGATGAGTTAGAAAAAATTTCTTTAAATTACTGCACAGCTCATCCGAATGCTAATATTTCTGGCTCGTTGACAAGAGAACCACTTCCTGTAGCCTCCAATATGGCATATCATAATCATAACAAACCTAGAACACACAGTGTGGACAGAGGTAGGTTCAAAGGAAACTATGACATTAATTTTCATAAGGGACAGAATAACTTTAACAATAACTTTAATAGAGGAAGACAACAAACCAGAAATTATTCACCTCAGTCAAGATACAACAGTAATCCACGTAACTCAAGTTATAATCGTTCATATAATTATAATAATGGTAACAAGTGGAACAATAGCGATAATTATAACTCGAGACATCGAGATAACAGTTACAATAGAGGACAACGGGATAATTCATCTAATTATTCTCGTCATCGTTCTCATTCTCATAGATCGACAAATTATAACCATAATACGGGGGCAGCCGTTACTACTGCTACAACCCCTGGTGTTGAGAGTTCACCTACTGATAACAAAATACAGTCTTCATCTACTTGTTTTGCAATGAATTATAACGTGGCAAATAGTTGCCCAACATGTAATCTTATATTTCAGAAAGCAAAAGAGACAGTTCTGAACTGCGGACACATTCTACCAGAAGTCAGTCTAGCAGTCAATGATGGAACAGGCTCGCTGATCTTCAACAGAGGAAAAGTTAATGGATCCATCGTCTCAGTCTTAAGAGATTCGGGATCGACCACGATCGGAATCCGTCAGACACTTGTTCATCCGAATTGTGCAACTGGAGAACATGTCAGGTGTATGACCTTTGGTGGAACCATAGAATGTTATCCAACTGCTATTATCTATCTTGAAACACCCTTTTTCACAGGCAACGCTCTTAAAGCATGCATGTTAAGAAACCCAATTGCCGACCTTATGGTGGGATGCATACACGGGAGTAAAGATTGCACACCAGAAGAGATTATTGAATGGGAAAAAAAAAATCTATGCATCGGAAATGCAGCAATAACCAGAGCACATACAAAAAAATTAGAGACTATGGACACTGAAAACAAGGAAACAGACGATCATGAAAGTATCGAGATTCATTCTGCTATTGACCGAGTATCCTTTGCTGCAAAACAGAGGGAAGACAGGTCACTAACAAAATTTTTTTCACTGGTCAACAAAGCTGACAATCTTGCTATGAACAAAAATAATAGTCATTGGTTTAGCATTAAAAATGACATTTTATTAAGATGTTTTATGGATAAAACTCAGATAAGACAACAAGTCATGGTACCTTTTGCTTTTAGACGGTACATACTTCAACACGCACATGATTCTAAGTGTGCAGGTCACATGGGTTATACTCGTACACGTTCGCGAGTATTATCGTCTTTTTTTTTGGCCGGGAGTATCACGAGATATTTCACAGTACGTACGCTCCTGTACGATATGCCAAGAAGTGAAAGCACGGGGAGCCTTTCACACGGCGCCTATTCAGGCTTGTGACATATCTGTGAGACCTTTCGACAAAATGGCCATTGATATCATTGGCCCACTTTTACCATCAGCCAGAGGACATAGATTTATTCTCACTTGCATCGATTTATGCACACGATGGCCAGAAGCCATCCCATTAAAAACAACCAACACCACAGATGTAGCTGATGCACTACACCTTATCTTTTCTAGAGTAGGTTTTCCTAGAAAACTTTTGTCAGATCATGGTTCTCAATTTATATCTGAGACTATGACAGAGGTAATGAAGACTTGGCAAATAGATAGAAATCTCAGCAGCATTTATCACCCAATGAGTAATGGTGCTGTAGAAAGACTTAACCCGCACACTCAAACAAATGTTACATAAAGTTACAGTTAACCATCCCCACACGACTGGGACAGAGTTTCTACCAGCTGTGTTATTCGCTTATCGAGAGGTGCCACATGAACAAACTGGCTTCTCTCCATTTCAACTAGTCTTTGGCGCTCCACCAAGAGGTCCTATGGGACTAATAAAAGCCTATTGATTGACTCCGAGATGACTCAGGATACCCAGTCATCCTATGAGTATGTAATTAATCTCCGGAATAACATTATTGATGCCTGTAAAATGGCAACAGCTTCATCTGAGGCTGCGAAAGAGAAAGCTAGAACTTTCCAAAACAGTAATAGACGATTACGTCAATTATTTCCAGGAGATCAAGCTTATGTGTTATTGCCACATAACAATAATAAACTACTAATCTCGTGGAACGGTCCTTACCAGGTTATCAATAAGATTTCTGATGTTGATTATGTCCTGGACATTAAGGGACATCACAAAATATTTCACATAAATATGCTCAAGCAATTTCATACTCGACCTGAACATCTACAAGCTATTTTTTCATGAACTAGATGACACTTTCGTACCTAGATGTCACTATTCTAATTTGTCTGTTATCCAGGAAGAAGAATCATCTTTTCCTGAGGTACAGTTAGCATTACCTGTACCTGTAGTACAGCCTAGTGAATCTTGGCGGGATGTAACCATCTCCTCGTCAGTTACACCGCAACAGCATCAACAGATAGCTGAACTTCTACAATCCTATCAAGATGTGTTAACCGACATTCCAGGTCGCACATCAGTCATTAATCATGACATCACTCTTAATGATGATACTCCAATTCGGGTACATCCATATTCTGTTCCTCTACACTTTCTTACTAAAACTACTAAGGAACTTGAACAGATGTTATCTTTAGGAATTATCGAAACTAGTAATTCCCCATTTTCTTCTCCATTAGTTATTGTCCGAAAGAAGGACAATAACATTAGACTATGCGTCGACTATAGAAAAGTAAATGCACAAACGATAGTTGATAGCGAACCACATCCACTTCTCGATGACTTACTGCCACGTCTATCGACAGCAACTATATTCACTAAGATAGACTTAACTAAAGGTTATTGGCAGATACCACTAACCGAAAAAGCTAAATACTACACAGCGTTTTCAACTCCGCTAGGTCTATACCAGTGGAATGTGATGCCTTTTGGGCTTGTTAACGCTCCAGCTACCTTTGTTCGCATGATGCGACACATTTTTTTCAGGTAGACCAGACATTATTACATACATAGATGACATATGCTTATTTAGTTCTTCGTTTGAGGAACATGTTTTGGGTCTCGAATACGTTTTGGATACATTAAGAAATAACAATTTAACTGCTAAACCCACAAAATTACAAGTAGCGTTTCACGAAATAACTTTTTTGGGTCACATTATTGGAGCAGGATATATCCGAACACTACCCAGTACAGTTTCAAAAAATTTTAAACATTTCCGTTCCTCAAACGAAGAAACAGGTTAGAAGCTTGTTAGGTCTAGTCCAATATTACAGTAGATTCGTACCTAACCTGTCATCCATCACGGCTGTATTGTCCTCATTACTGAGGAAGGACATGCCAGTGAAGGTGACATGGACTAATGAGTGTAATAATGTATACCTTAATATTATTAATATCTTTTCAAACCCACCTATTTTGAGACTTGTTGATGCTTCCAAAAAGTTTATTCTCCGCACAGATGCGAGTAACTACGGAATTGGCGCATGTTTGCTCCAATACCATGACGACATCCTCCATCCAAACTTGTACGTGTCACGAAAACTGAAACCACCAGAAGTGAAATACTCTACCGTTTTGACCGCGAACTTTTTAGCCGTCGTCGTCGTGTGGGCGATAACCAAACTTGAGAAATTTCTACTGGGAGCCCCTTTCGTAGTACAAACTGATCAAAGGGCCGTAGCATCACTACGACGGGCGAATCATAAAAGTCCAAAGCTCACCAGATACTCTATTCTCCTTCAACCATTCAACTTTACGATTGAGTACATCAATGGACAGACAATATCGTCGCAGACGCACTATCTAGAAATCCTTGGATGTATAGCAATCAACACTGACACTTTTCTAATACGTCAACCGAAATTACGTGTCACAGAAGAATGAATGAATCCTATCGCGAAAAATTCTTAACATGGAGATAAACCTTTGCTTACAATTCAACTAAATAACTTGTACAGACGATTTTTTCGAAAACGAAATGAACTAAATCAAATGACACTATGGTCGTATTTACACCAGGAACTTTGTGTGAATTTCATTTATGACAAAAAACTATTGGACACATTTCCTTGCATCAAGTGAAAATAATAGAAAAAAACACTATCAAAGTAACTCAGTATGCGACATGAACAATTGTCAATAGCTTCGATTCTCATGAACTGAAACATTTAAATATTTGTTTGTTAATCGGAATTCACAATGATCAAGCCTACGTATGGATCATCATATCCAACTTTCATTAATTTTAGTTAATTACGTTAAAATAATGGAAAATAAAATAAAAAGGTGAGATAAATATGAAAAAAAATGAAATGAAATTTGAAGATGAAAAAAAATTTTGAAAGAAGAAAAAAAATAAGATCTCACATGATTCTTAGATAATGTTATTGTATGTAACTATTATGTTTATTAATTAGGTTGATACATTACATACTATATTATTGTTTAACCTTTAGCACGCTGCATTCTTTGGCAAAAATTGTCGCCTACAGCTGCATTCTTTTTCACAGCGTCCCGTTTTTATAGTGGGTGACTTGTAATGTCTATAATTTTTTGCGTTTCTTGGTCAATTGCTATAAATTTTTGGAAATTTTTATAATAAAATGAATGATGAATCTGAAAATATAAAATTTGTTTGTTAACATGTTAGATGTGAAGGAAGAGAGGAAAGGAAAGATGAAAAAAAAAAAACTATCTAAAATGTAAAAAAAATAAAAATGAAAAAATTTTAATTTTAAAATTAAAAAAAAAAAATTTCAAAAAAAAAAACCAACACAAATCGAAGAGTGGGTATCAAAGGATACATTTCCCTTGCATCTCAATGAAAGTCATTTGACCAATAGACCAATACAAATCAAATGACGATCTTTTCGTTACACCCATCATCAGTAGCAAAGGAATAAACGCTCTCGTCAGCCGTGATATTCGATCGCAACCCTAAACCTTTCCGACACACTTAATCCTAACCCCTAAAAAAATACATACCAGGAAAGCCATTCTACTTTCGTTTCCATCTCAGCCATCAAACATATTCTGAGAACCGATATCAGCGCTTATAAAGACAAAAATTTCATCCTTACCTCATGGCGTCAGTATCCAATGAAATTATAGCGAAAATGGCTGCGTGTTCGATGCGGATTCATTTCGAAAAAAAAAGGTGACAAAAAATAAACCGAAAAAAATCACTTTTGTAAAATCGAAATGAAAGCTAACTCTCTTGCAAATAAAAAAAATAAACTTAAATCCGGGGCTGAAAAATCAGTGTCACATGAACAAGTCATGTGCTAGAAAACGATGATAAACGCTGTCGACATATGTTGACAACAGCTGGGAGAACATAGGTTGCCTTCGTCGACATATGTCGACGGCAGCGTGCTAAAGGTTAAATTAGTTAGATAGGTTTTAACAACTTAATACTACACTTATTTAATTTCCAACACACATAATTAAGTTAAATTTATACATTACTGTCTTTCGCTACTTTATTTTTCATTTATTTATTTTTTCTACTTAACATATCCCTTCAGTTCTCTCACATTAGATTTGCAATAACTTTATTTTGATTACACACTCAATATAATTAATTAATTAAATTTTAACTCGTTAAATTAGTCTGACATGACAGTTCATTGCGACATATTTTAATTTAATTATTTAATAGATATCAACATTAGTCATTTATGTATAACACTTATGTATAATATGATTATTAATATATTAGATGACTGTTACTGAGTCGACATGACCACGACACTGTTCTAGACAGAACATCGTAGTCCATATGCCGCATTGTTGGTTAAATTTTTCGATATTGTTAAATTTTTTTTTTTTGGTATTCATTCAGATAGGTTTTTGAAAAAAAAAAAAAAAAAAAATCTATTAGATAGATTTTTTTTTTTTTTTTTTTTTTCAGGGAATTGTTACGGCAGATTTATTGGCATGGTCTGCTAGAGGTTAACAGCATCTGATTTTAGGGGTTACAACGTGTAATGTAATGTAAAAGTATTATTGGTCTAGTGAACGCTGTGACGTTTCAGCGTTAGTTGTCACGCACGGTGACCAAGAGACGAGACCCTTTTCTAGACGACCGTCGAACCGATAAGACGTGTCCTTGGAATGTTTTATTGCCGGGCTTATATTGCCGCACAATTATAGTACATTAAATAATGGACATGGGTCAGTCCAATGTGATAACGAAGAAAGATGAAGGTACAGGTTAGTAATTGACTAAACCTTGTCAACGTGAATATATAGTCCGCCTTAGTTATTCTAATGCCAGACGCATAATCTCACTGTCGGTGTATTGGATTTTCCAACCACGCGTGCATACAGTTATGCGGTTCTGACTACTATGTTTTCAAGCTAGGAGACAAAGGACTGATTTGTAAAGGAATAATATTTGAAGTATGAACTGCAACTTATTATTTATAATTCTTCATGATGACCATGTGTAAACTGTTCTTGTATGGAATCGATATAATAAATGTTTGTGGACTCGAGAAAGGACTTATCAAATCTATAACGTCAGAATTTGACTGTATGATGAAGTTGTCAATATTATATCCCACCTTCGCGTACTTCACCATCAAGAGCACGATCTCATAATTTACTGAGAAAAGACAATGGATAATTATATGTAAACGTAAATAGAAGAGCCAGTATAAACCAGCCCCATTAACAGTGTTAACGGCAACAGTGAGAAGCCAACGGTAACACCCACACAGACCAGTCCAGCTTGGTTGAACCTACCAGGAGTAAAACTCCCACTGGCATAGCTCTGGGGATTGTCAGGGTACGCAAGCTGCCATACCGCTACAAGGTATAGGTACCATTGATGGCAGCTATTTCACCATGCTGATCTGTTTTTAGTATTAGATTCATTATTTTTTTTCTTGCCTTCATTGCTCTGTGCCCCAGTTCTCTCCATACCACAGCTATAGATTGAATTATGAAAACACCAGCCTTTAGAAATAGACTTAGTGAACTTGTGAGAAAACAGCTGGATGATCTCGATTTTGCCATTGACTTGGCTGTACCATAACCAAGAAAGTGTGAATACTTGATGAGAGGCAACATCAGTTTGGTTTTAAAATATACAGAGAAAAGGCAGAAGTGATGAGAATAAATGATAGATTACACTTGGAGAAACACAAGTGTAGTATGTGGACTCTCATATCTTAGCAGCAGTGTAAAGTTGGAGGAATGAACAGTAATGTCAAAATCAGAATAGAGGAGCTTTAATTGCATTGCAGTATAAATGGACATCAAAGGAAATCAAGTCCAACATTAAAACTAAAATTCTCAACTCAAATCAGTCCTAATGTATGGCCTTGAAACATGGAGAACAGCAAAAAACAACCACCAAGGTACTTTATTAATTGGATACTTTCACAGCACAGGATTAGTGATGCAGCATTATCATCAATACAGAACAGATGGATAGAGATGGGACAATGCAGCAGGATCATCAATACAGAACAGATGGATAGAGATGGGACAATGCAGCAGGATCATCAATACAGAACAGATGGATAGAGATGGGACAATACAGAACTGATGGATAGAGATGGGACAGTGCAGCAGGATCATCAATACAGAAAGAACTAAATACCAGTAGAGCAAGAGGTGAAGAAAAGGTGTTGCTATCAGACATACATGAGGAAGCCAGCTTACATTAAAAGGCAGTCCTGTTTCTGGAATCACCAGGGTAAAAGAAATAGAGGTAGATTAAGCAAAACTCATGGATGGATTAGGGAGTTGTAGGAAGACTTATCAGATATAATAAAGTAGGGCTTGACACGTATGGCAAAGACAGGCCAGTTTGTTGTTAGCTGAAGGCCTATGCTTCATAAGGAGACAGAAAGTAATGATGAAGTAATAGACTTTCATGGGTGTGTGCACAGAATAGAAGAAATCAAATGGTATGACAAGAACCCCAATGTAGAACTCGTGGAAGAAGGGAAGGTGAGGAAAGGATGGTTTTAGATAAAATGCACATTGAGGAACCATCTGATAGCATCACAAGGCCTGATCTGGATTCCACAAGGCAAAAGAAATAGGGAGAGACTAAAAAAATACATGGAGGATATAGGAGGCCACTTAAAAAAAAAGGATAAAGATATTAAAAACCTGATGACAGAACAGGATGGCTTGGTTTGATTTAGTTAAACACCTAAACTCCACAAGCATCTAGAGTGGGATGATAATGATAATGTTTTTTAGATAAAAACTTGATCAAATGATTGGTGGCCAAAAGATATCATTGCACGATCTCGGACCAGCAGCATTCACGGGGTGGATTTATTTTCTCATGTTTCTCCCTTAGCTCTCTCTTTATTCTCCGTGACGACGGCCTTGGGGTCATTGCAGCCATTTTCTTTTTCTCTGTCCTTTGTCCTAGTAATATGCATTAGCTTGTTGTTTTTTTTTTCTTCTTTTTAAAACCCATCCGATGAAAACATCATTACAATAGATGGCTAAGATATGTAATTTGTGTTGACCCTGCTGGTTTCAGATTACTTCACAAGCCAGCATAATCCCTACCATGAGGACCTAGTACACACGCAGCAGAAGTTGCAGTCGGACCCAGACAAAGATGTTCGTTACTTCGCCACACAACAGCCAGAGACAGAAGTACCCCATGATCATGATCATGATATGGTACGTTGACTGATTGCCGTTGATGGAAATGCAAGAATAAGTTTTCGAAATGTCTGGTATAAAGTATTTTAGCCAGCTAATTGCAGAAACTTTCCTGTCATGTGCCATCTGTTTCAAGTTCTTTCCGAGTCTTCTTTGTCCTGTGAAGTGTGTCTGCAACTTCCCTTTCTGTAAAATTTTTTGATATTCTACTTCTTTAACTTGGACAATTCCAGACAAAAGATTAGTCTTTTAATTCTACTAGTTACCTTCCTTAATGTATATCTTAATTTTTTTTTTTTTTTTATCGTATGGACACTTGAGTATTTATGAAATAAGCAATACTCACTTGGATGGCGGGGAATGCACAATATGCCACCTCCCTGCACACTTCTAGCTTGAAACCACTTGTGAGGATCCTTTAAATTTATGCCGAACCAGGATAGAATCCCCAGGAAAGAAACTGAAGCTCATGACTCAATAGGAATGGTAGATAAAGCCACAGGAATAGCTTAGAATTCTTCAACTTGACACGGGCTGTAAAGAGCGACAAATGCAGCAACCCTAGTTAAACAGTAGTAACCTCGTCCACTGCATGCAGGAAGATCCTACAATGTATAGATGACAGGTGAGTGGAGCTGGGAAGTAGCTCTGGCAGAATGTGATTGATTCCTTGGGAGAGCCCAGAACCAGGGCACAGTATTTTAACCCTGCATATTTTAGATAGCCAGCCACCCGATGACAAAAACATGCACAGTATGCTACCCCTAGCTTTTCCCCCATTCTTAGTTTAAAACCAGATGTAAGAATTCTTTAAATGCATGCTGAGCCATGATGGAATACCCAGGGAACTCAAGAAAATTGGGAAATGGCAGAAAAGACAGGAAATCCGTAGAACTACAATGTACAAGAGAATCCTGCTTTACACAGCGGGTGAGGTTCCAGGCCTTTGCTGTAAAACGAGAATTACTATAAAGCAAAGAATTGCTATTTTCTCTTGCAAATGCATAGCAAAGCATAATAACATGTTTACACTATCATATATATACATATAGTTAGCAATAGAACTAGACATAAAAATCATTGAATACTAATAAGAATTTACAGTTTTGACTTAACTTAAAATATTTAATCTTTAGCATACAGTGAATGCAAACTTTAGAAACAGTTGAAATTTATTGTAGGAAAGAAAGATGCAGATAGAACAGTTTCATGATCATCTAACAATCTTAGTCTTTTTGATGGAGACATTAATAGAGCTCTTGCGGGGGGTATCTGCTGATGAAGTTGAAGGAATGCTGTTGATGTGGAAGGTTGAGATGCTGGTGTCTTCAAGTAGGAAGTAGTTGCATTTAACGTTAGAGAGTTCTCTTCTTTGTTCGCCCTCAGACTTCCATATTAATGACTTATAAAGGCAGTAGTCAACTCAAGGTTCCTGACATCTCCAAACAGTTTTTCTTGGAGAGAAGTGGGTTGTTGCCATATGCCATTCCGTTCACTGCTGTAAGTTGGGCAGGACAGGAGCATATGTTCAGCTGTCACGGGGCTAGTGTCACAGGAGCAGAGATCTGTTGGGCCAATCCTGTACTTGCGATGTAGATGGCACATCAACCTATTGTGACCAGTACATAAGCGGAACCCAACGGGCTGATCACCCGTTTGCCAGTCACTTTGATTACGGAAACAACGACAAACGGATTGATTTGTCGTTGCCCTAAAGACGCCATTAGGCGTGATGGGAACAACGGCAAAGAAAATCTATTCGCTGTTGCCCTTAAGACGCCACTAGGCGTAATGGCCACTGACTGCTTTGCCGGTCGCTGGCTAAGGACGTAAGAAGAAGAAGACATAAGCGGAAAATGATGACCTGGTCTTGCCTAGATAGCTGGTGATAGGCATCTTTTTCTTACTAGCAGACTTGGATGCCATTATAATTTAAGTAAAAATTCGCTTTTGTATATAATATAACTAGTTTAAAACATTAGAAGACCATGAGAGATGCAGAATGATAAAATTGCAGGATCGGACTGAGCAACATCAAGATGGCGTCTGACTCCAATTTCAGAGATTTCTATTGGCGATAGTGGGTTGGCCGAAAAGCACCTTAAGAGCGAAGAATGCGCCGAAAAGAGCAACAAGTTCAGCAGCCCAGGTTAAACAACATAGTTCACATGTTCATCAAAAAAAAAAAAAAGAATAATTTTATGGACTATTAAACTTGTTAAGGAATAGATGCAGTAACTACAGTAAAGAAAGTTTTTATAATTGTGGTAGCTTTGAGCACAAAGATGTTAGGAGCGGCTTTTGGAAATTAAGAATACCAAAAAAAAAAAAGTTTTCAGCTGTCAGTATTGCTCAAGGTAAAAACAAACACAAATATTTGCAGACGTGGATGAAAGAGAATCCGAAATATAACAACTTCATGTGTTCTTTTCTTAGAATTTGACTTGAAAAAACAGAATGAAGCTTGGAAGCACAGAAGCCATTTTGGCGGATATGTTGACATTCTAGTTCTTGTGATTTATTTAATACTGATACTTATTATATCATCATCGTGCTCCACAAAAAACATAAGCCTTTAACAAATTCATGCTAAACCCTCTTCTCCTGTGCTATTTGTTGATCTTGTCTTCTTTAACCTTTAGCACGCTGCATTCTTTTCCCGAAAACTTGTCCTACAGCTGCATTCTTTTTCACAACCCCCCGATTTTATAGTGGGCGACTTGTAATGTCTATAGTTTTTGTGTTTCTTGGTCAATTGCTATCATTTTTGGAATTTATATAAATAAATGAATGATGAATCTGATGATATAAAATTTGTTTGTGTACATGTTAGATGTGATAGGAAGAGAGGAAAGGAAAGATGAAAAAAACGAAAAAAATATTAAAAAAAAAAAAAATTTTTTTTTATTATTTTAAAATTAAAAAAAAATAACCAAGAAACGAAGAGTCCATATCCCTTGCATCTCAAAGAAAGTCATTTGACCAATACAAATCAAATGACGATCTTTTCGTTACACCCATCATCAGTAGCAAAGCTACAAACATCCTCGTCAACAGTGACATTCGGCCGTAATTTTAAAATTCCTAGTCCTAACCACTAAAATTATACATACTAGCAAAGCCCTTCTACTTTCGTTTCAATCTCAGCCATCAAACATATTCTGAGAACCGATATCAGCGTTTATAAAGACAAAAATCTCCTCCTCATCGCATCGGCGTCAGAATCTAATAAAATTATAACGAAAATGGCCGCGTGTTTGATGCCGATTCATTTCGATTGAAAAAATTCACAGAAAATATACGCGGAAAGCCATCACTAAAATAAAAACCGGAAAAGACAGTGAAATCTCTTTTACAGAAGAGTCAATTTTTACATCCGGGGTTAAGATCACGTGCATACACATTAAAAATCAGTTTCCGGATGATAGCCGCAAGGCCAAAAATATCGCCTCCAGCCTGGAGAACATAGGTTACATCCGTCGACATTTGTCGATCGCAGCGTGCTAAAGGTTAACCCTGTCATTTGTGTCTGCAGTTCATTTGTCCGTGTGTTTTATTGTGTTGCTTACAGGTTATTTTCCTATGTGTTTTATTGTGTTGCTTACAGGTTATTTTCCTATGTGTTTTATTGTGTTGCTTAAAGGTTATTTTCCTATGTGTTTTATTGTGTTGCTTACAGGTTATTTTCCTATGTGTTTTATTGTGTTGCTTACAGGTTATTTTCCTATGTGTTTTGTTGTGTTGCTTACAGGTTATTTTCCTATGTGTTTTATTGTGTTGCTTACAGGTTATTTTCCTCTGTGTTTTATTGTGTTGCTTACAGGTTATTTTCCTATGTTTTATTGTGTTGCTTACAGGTTATTTTCCTATGTGTTTTATTGTGTTGCTTACAGGTTATTTTCCTATGTGTTGCTTACAGGTTATTTTCCTATGTGTTTTATTGTGTTGCTTACAGGTTATTTTCCTATGTGTTTTATTGTGTTGCTTACAGGTTATTTTCCTATGAGCTTCTTACAGAGCATGGAGCCAAGCTGCAGCTGGTCCCCTTGCAGGAAGCCTGCACCCAAGCACTCACATACTCTTGCAGCGGTAGTCTCTGTGACAGTTAGTTGTACCTGGTGAGGTTGTCAGCCCCCATGCACCTCCTGATATTTGTCGTCTTGTACAACATGCCTGAAGAAGCAGTAGTCATTTTCTATCTTTGTTTCTTCATTTCGTTCCACATTTTTCATTATTCAAAAAGAAAAGAAATAAAACTGACTGGTCTTTTCATCTGCAGGTTCCAGTATAGTTGTGTTAGCAGCTCAGGAAGTTCAACAGCAACAGTTGAATACATAATCAGAAGACCTGAAAACAAGATGGGGGAGATTGTTTTGTTTCAGCAGCATTATAAATTTTCTTTTATGCGCAGGAAGTAACTTTTTGATACTAATTTAGGCATTTGTCGAATGAGATGCCTGTGCGGAAAATGGTTTTTGTATTGTGCATATTTTACTTCAAGCAAGAAATATTAATGTTGAATATATTGACATTATTGAGTGATGTTTTAGATGTACTTCCAGTAAATCTGCCCAGGTTATGGATAGATTAATATTACATTTAAATTTGTGGGAGGTTGATGAAAGAAATATAGTGTCCTAACTGGGCCCATTTTGGACATTTTAAACTAGCAATAACAGTTTTTTGGATGGAGACTGAGAAAATAAAAGCATATACCTGAAATTGTTGTCCACTTCTGTTCGACTTTACCATGGAATGAATTAATTTAAAAAAAAAAACTGCTGAGACAAAGTCTGGTGAATTTTTATTTTTTTACAGGAGTAATAATTTCAAAGTGATCAAAAATATGCATAACACTGGTTGTTTAAGTAGGGAAAGATAGAAGAGTGAATGGTAAGTAGTCGGGGGGCACTTAGGCGAGTGAATGGTCAGTCATAATGGGTACTTTTTGTGGCAGTTAACTGATTTATTCAAGACTAAATAATATACATTTTTTTGCTCAGTAAACATTAATATAACCATTTTAGTAAATGCTTCTGATTGGATTGTATATCATCAACATATAAACAGCAAAAAGCAGACGTATATCAAAATATACCATCTGATATCATTTTCTTTTGTGCTTCTTGCAGAAAGCTGCTCTAAGAAGTCACATGTTCTTGTAGCTGTGGTTTCGGCATGGGTCATGACTAGTGAGGTTTTACATATTTGTTCATGACTCCCAAGTGAGGCTTTTTTTAAGCAAGGTTTTAAACATTTGTAGTAATCAGAAATAATATAATAAAACGGAAATAAAATAGGAGGTGACAGTATATATGCTCTCGTATTTTATATGCACTTTTATTGTTGTGTTGTTCACTTTAAACTTGGCATTTCTGTAGAGATTTGTAGGCGTGTTTAACTGAACACTTGCATAAACTCACTTTTACAGAATTGCACATTAGACACCCTTAAAACATGCATGATTTTTTCCACTGAGGTTTATGCCTCTCTACACCCCAAAAGAATGTACACGTAAAACAGGTATAATCCAGTAGCCTTAACATTGCTCCTATTCACATATTAAAGGTCACAACTCATGTCAGTAGAAGATTGCACTGCACATCTTCAGTGCATCAACGTTAAAAAAATATATTTGATACGGTTTCCTTTTAATTTGTTCTCGTGGATAGAGGTAACGACAACAAAAGAGAAACTCAACATTGACATTAGATTGAACAGTTCAGTCGTTGCATATCTTTATTTATCATTAAAAAATAAAAAGAAACCAAGTCATTACATTGTATCAAGAGTTGTGACAAATCTTTGGGCTAGTTTTCCTAGTGCTGCTAAAATTCTATGAAGCCTGCATCTGTACTATTCACTTGTGTGGAATGAATGCATGGAAAGCAGATAAGAAAAATTGTCTGCCAAGTATTGAAAGAGTTTAAAACTTTTGTGACATTGGTTTTTGACCTACATTGTTTCGATTGCCTACTGAAATAGGGTTACTCCTTATGTTATTATTTAACGAGGGCTGCTGACCTTCTCGCTCTTTGCAGCCAATACCACGTTGAAGACTCGGCGGTATTATCTACTCTGTAGACTGTGGCTTTTCTACCATTTCCGAAACGTGTTGAGTTGAAGTC
Source organism: Oreohelix idahoensis (assembly GCA_024509875.1). Classification (NCBI taxonomy): domain Eukaryota; kingdom Metazoa; phylum Mollusca; class Gastropoda; order Stylommatophora; family Oreohelicidae; genus Oreohelix; species Oreohelix idahoensis. Next base: position 321,544 of record JAMPIV010017823.1, on the reverse strand, counting down.
ATAGTTCCAGTTTCTCATCACATCTAGTCCCAAGCTAGGAGGAAGAAGTGTGTGGCATACAGTGCATTCCCTGCCATCAACAGGGGCTTTCCAAGTATGCAGAGCTAAAAACTGGAATCTCCCAAGGAATTGTCACGTCCTTCACAGACCCACTTCTCAGGACCCCCCTGCCCATCATGGGCCCATAGTGCATGCAGCCAACCAGGAAAAAAAGCCAGAGTTACGTCTGGGGCTCAAGTGTCTCCTCCAATTTTACTCTTAAATGCTGGATTCTCGACATGTTTCACCACAGGTGGAATCTCTGGAAGTGTGTGGATTATTTCAAGAGTCAATGATAGTCACAGATAGGTTCACTTTCACATTTGAATACGAGCGTTGTGCTTAGCTGGTGGTCATATAAGGATGAAAATCTATGGAGATATCAACAGCCTCAGGCTGACCACTGCTTTCTTTGAATTTATTCAAGTTGACATCTGAGGGTGAACGAAGAAGAAGAAGTCTAACATAGAACATTTGAGCATTGTTGCATACTAGTACTCAGCCACACTAGTTATTACATCATTTTGGTTACCCATGGAGCCACCACTGCAGTAGGTCCCTTAATGCTCTTGTAGCTGTTGGTTCTGTAGCTATTTGTTTTAGATTATGAAGTTGCTAGTTTCATGCACAACCTCATTAGTCACCTTGTATGACATACTTGAGGGACCAGCAGGTTGTCTGTTCTTTCTTTGTCTCATCAGAGGCGACTGGAACTACATGGAGACACTGTAGTTATCAGGGACCAATAAATCCACAATTTGAGTTGGTAGGATTTAAAAAAATTTTTTTTAAAGCATTATAGCATCCCTATGCTTGAGCAACTTCTTTTTGACCTGTTTAAAAAGTCTGTTGACGTTGAATTTTCAGCAAAGTTGATTTTGAAGAAACCTCAGAAATGGTGTACCTTAAAAAGGTGGTTAAGTAACAAGAAGAGGCGTGGTCCGCAATCAGACGATACGTCAAGGCCTAAAAAACCCAACCCCTGCAGACCCAAGTAGAACAGTCCCAACTAAGATGGTTTGGCCATGTCTGCAGAATGGGAGAAGATCGGCTACGACAAGCATGGGAAACAAAGAGCCAAGGATCCAGAGTCCGCTGGGAGGACAACATTAGACAATCTTTGAAGGAACGAAGACTAGAATGGAACCAGGCCTGGAGGAATACAGCCGATAGGATAATCTGGAGCTCCCTCTTCCAAACCTCTACACCACATGGTTGAAGAGGAATGACTAAGGAAGTAAGTGATTTTTGAAGAAACTGGTTGAGTAATGGCTGCATGACCACCATTTTGAGTAAATGCCTCAGTAAGAGTTTTCTTTAAGTTGAGGAGACCCATTAATTCTTTCAGCAATTGTGTATATAATAGAATTATGCCCCATTGTACATTTTGCTAAATAAAGGACACATATATCTTTAACTGACTTCCTAGTTAGAGGTTCAGCTTTTCACCGTGCCTTATTATTATTATTATTTTTTTTTTTTTGAAATAAAAATTTGTTTTTGTAAGGGATAGCTCAGGCTAACGTTGAGTTCAGTGTGTTGTTTTTTTTGCTTCCAGGTATTAAATTTAAAACTAAAAATCTCCTTCTTTCTCATGTATCTTGCTCCCCAACCCAAAAGAGGTACAAGTTATTTAGGTAACTTACAAAAATGATGTGTATTTTTAAATTTTATGTAGCCATGTGCTATTCTGGCATAGCCCAGAATTATTTCTTTAAAAAAATGTTATGTAGTCGTGTGTTTTTCTGGTATCCCCCAGAATTATTTTTTTTTAAAGGTATCTCAGGTCCGTGTTTGGTTTCATTGTTGCCATGGTAGGTCAGCATTAGAGGGACTATACATAATCCAGCTCAACATTGCAGGTGCTATATTTAATCCAGGTCAGCATTAGAGGGATTATACTTAATTCAGATCAGCATTTGATGGGATTTATATAATCCACGTCTGCACTAGAGAGGCTATACATAACCCAGGCCAGCATGAGAGGGACGATACATAATCTGGGCTCACTTTTTTGATGTTGAGATACTTCACATTCAGTATTTAGAATGGCTGACAGAAGACATGGTCGTTATCTTGCCTGAAAGAGTTGAATGAAGACACTGATTAAAACAAGGCATCATGACAGAGCTCAATGACGATACTGATTAAAGCAAGTGCTCTGAAAGTATTGGAATAATTATATTGATTAAACAAGGGCTCTGAAAGTATTGGAATAATTATATTGATTAAACAAGGGCTCTGAAAGTATTGGAAAAAGTTTTGAAATGAAGACACTGATCAAAGCAAGTACTACTAATAACTGTCCAGTGATGAGAGTAGCATCATTGAATAATTTTTGTATAATGGCACTGGTGACTGAGAGACTAGCAAGTTTAGTGAGGAACTAGCTGACTAGTACAATGAGGAATGACTAAGTGTCTGTAGCGAGTTTGAGAAACTAGTTGACTAGTACAACGAGGAATGACTTGGTCTGTAGCGAGTTTGAGAAACTAGTTGACTAGTACAATGAGGAATGACTAATGTCTGTAGCAAGTTTATTGATGAACTAGCTGACTCGTGGCTGTAGCAAGTTTATTGATGAACTAGCTGACTGGTGGCTGTAGCAAGTTTATTGATGAACTAGCTGACTAGTGGCTGTAGCAAGTTTATTGATGAACTAGCTGACTAGTGGCTGTAGCAAGTTTATTGATGAACTAGCTGACTGGTGGCTGTAGCAAGTTTATTGATGAACTAGCTGACTGGTGGCTGTAGCAAGTTTATTGATGAACTAGCTGACTGGTGGCTGTAGCAAGTTTATTGATGAACTAGCTGACTGGTGGCTGTAGCAAGTTTATTGAACTAGCTGACTGGTGGCTGTAGCAAGTTTATTGATGAACTAGCTGACTAGTGGCAGTAGCAAGTTTATTGAGGAACTGGCTGACTAGTGGCTGTAGAAAGTTTATTGAGAAATTAGTTGACTAGTACAATGAGGAATGACTGTCTATAGCAAGTTTAGTGAGGAACTACCTGACTTGTGTAATGAGCATAGACATAAATGTAGCAAATTTAGTGAGGAACTAGCAGACTAGTCCAATAAGGATTGACCAGGGTATGTAGCAAGTTCAGTGAGTAGCTTTTCTCCATAGTGAGTTTAGTGAGGAGTTTGTTTTTATTAGGTACAGTGAGGAATGGTCAGCGTCTAGCATGTTCAGTAAGAGACTCATTTCTGTGGCAAGTGCAATAAAGAATAACGATATTGTCCATAGCCAAGTTCATAACTCGCTCTAAATCCAGGCCCCAAAATGAAGGCATTTTTCTACAAGTGGTGTTTTAAAAACAAGGCAGTAGACATATATATTAATTTAGTAGATATATGTATTATGCATCAAACTTTACGAAATTGGCTGAAGAATGTTGTAAAACGATGTTGAGTTCTTATGTGATATAATAATTGTTTATGTCTTGCGAAGTGTAGAAACAGTAAAATATCAAAACAAAAAATTTAAATTGTGCACGTACACATACATATTTCAGCTCTATGTAATCCCTTGGCGGTAAAACCCCGGGAATTTCAACGTATTTTAAAGTTGAAAATTAATTCAAGAAGTTTTATTACAAACAAATGAATATTCTAGTTTTTATGATCTTTTTATGTGAAGTCACATATTCCTAGTCGAACATAGGTTATTATCAATATCTCTAAAATTCATTTAGAAATGATATATTGCGGTTGATTCGTTAATAGTTTGAGTGTAATGTATGTGACTACGCTACATGTTAACAAATGATGTCATTGATAAAAGTATGTCAAAATTAATCGCGGCTAGATCTATATTAATGCTAGCAACAGATGTAAAGCACACAATTTCAGCTTCCAAACTTTGTGTTTTCCACTCAAATGTTCACATACATGCTTGTTGTGTAATGAAATGATGTAAAAGTAACTTTCTAATTTTCCGCTCAAATTCGACATGTATCATGCTGGTGAAGGATACACCCTTGTGTAAAAGTAAAGGCCAATCTGGTGCACCATACGGCTCGCAGGTTAGAATGAGTTAAAACTTTAGCTGAGTTAAAACTTTAGCTGCTGACTGATAACGCAGTCGGTGATCTAGTGGCATCTTGTATAGGCAGCAGCAGCAAGCTTTCCACTTTGTACATTCATGCCCCACTCCTGGTTCACGCTTTTCATCTGTGTTTTTGTTTGACCTTTTTTCCTCCCTTGCCTTCCTTCTGGGGTCCATAGCGTAGCAGTTCTGATAATGCATAAAGAGGGAAACCCGAGGCCTTTAAACAGTAAGTAAATAATACACATAAAAGTATGTTTCAGGCACTCGTGGGAAATATGGAAGTAAAAAAGTAGATGACAGAAAAGAACACAAGTGATAGGCTTACCGGACCCCAGAATCATCTGTAGAGTTCTGGTGAAAGTGTCTGAATTACTTTTGAGGACATGGCCAAATAAGCTGACAAAGTATCATGATGGTGTGCATATCTTGATTGCTCCAGTTGGCAGTGAGTAGCAGCAAGTGAAGAGCTGTTGTCTTTAGCTAGAATATTGATGATTTTACAAGCGTCTTTAGAAATGACAGCACTGAGTAACTAATGGGATTTGTAGAACAGTGACAAGCTTGTTGTACATCGACGTTGTACATCGACGTTGAACAGCTGTTACAATTCTTATTGTCCACTGGCAACTAATGATGGTTGATCGTGATGATGGAGGTTCTCATCTGGGCTCACCGACCAATGGCATACTTATGTATGCGAGGTCTGATTTTATTTATTCTTGTTCAGCATCAACAACTTATGTGTTTGAGTCATTTTGATGGTCAATATTGAGCATTCACATATTATTGATTGTCGTAGTTTCAAAATGTAACGAACATTGAACCAATCCCGCCAGCTTTTTGGGAAAATTCTCACATTGCACATTAAAATTGGTGCATTTACCATAACTCATGTTGCATGTGACTACAAAGATCCAATGAAGTTGAAATAGAATGAGAAGGATTGAGATGACCACAGAAGAATTAGTGCCGTCATGCAGCAAAAAGACAACAACATGATTATTTCCCTTCATGGTTTGGTGGGTTATTTGCTACTACATTAGTTTATACCCGTGTCTTGGTCTTTATTAACTTTTTTACCTACAATGGACATATTGTTCTTGATGTTGCTACAGCTGGACAACCCTGATGCCGAGAACCGATATCGACCAGTTCTCTTCCAATTCTTCGTTTACCAGTGACAGTATTTTCATATTATTGTAATTATTATTTATAATTACTCCTTCTGTATGTGTTATTATCCATGGAGAAAAAATTGTCATAATCTTATCTTTGAAAGCATTTGAGCCAAAACTGCTGTATGCAATACTCCTGTGTGATCAAAGGTGAAAAGGTCGTGTGTTGAATAACCATTAAGCAATAAGTACTGAAGAATGTGTATACATACAGACACGTAAATATCATTGTTACACTTTGGCTGCCATTGTAGCGTGTAAGCTTGTTTGTATTTAAGCTGGTCATCACAGAACACTTGCCACTCTTGTATAGTGTACATACAAGTCTATAACCTTTTATCAAACACCCGAAAAATGTTCTGAAAGCAAAGGTTGTTTGGGGCTACTTTTCAGTCACAATTTGGGCTACTTTTTGAACGATTTGGGTGACATTTGAAAACTGAAAAAAATCCTGTTTCCAAAAGAAATCTGTCCCCAAGGATGTCTGATAAAGGGTTACAGATCTGTACTCAGTTTTACGAAACATTTCATCATCGTTGCCATTGCCTTTCAGCAATGGCAAGGAGCATAGGCCTTCAACAAATGCATGCCAAGTGCTCCTGTCCCATACCATCAGTTCTAGTCTTTCCATGTCTACCTCACCCCTTTCAATTGTCTCCGTTTCTCTTCTGCATGTTTTTTTTTTTCTTGCGTCTCTCTACCTTTCTTACCCTGGAGATTTTAGAAAAAAGTCTGTTATTGTGGTGATATCAGCATGTTTCCATTGTATGTGATGAAATGTCTGCTGTTATTGTATTCACGCTTCGGGTGTTTGTGGAATATTCTCTATCCTAGTTTCTGATATTCAAGTGTCCTAGTCTTCACTCAACATTATGTATGAGATTTCAGTCTTCATTCTTTCTATGGAGAGTCCCAGGCATGTGAGCAGCATAACTGTCTGATATGGATGGGTGCATTAGTGGCAGATAGGCTCGTGTGAGAGGTTTGATTTGTTCAAGTGCTTGTTGAGTCTGTAGTGTTCTGTTCTTAATTGGAAGATTGTGCACTGTTCCACAAAACGTAATACCAGAAACATATAGAAGATGAAGTCAGAGTTCCATATAAGTATACATTTTCTGAAAGTATATTGGATAAGAAATCATATGGTACTAATTTCAAGGTATTTGAGCATTATTTAAGGTGACCTTGACCTTTACACAGTGAATAACATTTGTGTAACTTTTCTTCTGCTTTCAACCTACCCACACACTGACTGTTTGGTTCTATTTATCATCTGAATAAGTTTTTCAGACACTGCAAACAATATTATTTCAGAAAATGTATAGTTATATGGTTTTATTATGAAAACTAATTTTGGTTAATTTTTTTTTCATTCACGACCTAAAAAAAGTCTTTCTACCCGCATTAAAACAATGACAAAAGAAAATCATATGTTTCAACTGACTACTTCTTTTTCTCTGTTTTTTTTTCTTCAAGATATGGACAAAACAGATACAGATAGTTACCTGGTGTTATTCTCTTTTTCGATTTAGTCCTTGATCAGTCTTATGAACGAAGTTGGGTTCACAATGTTCATGACACCCAACCTTACATGCCGGACACCAATGTCATGTTCTTTTTCTGCATTTACTGCTTTTTTTGTCCTTGCTTCTGTCACTGCAGACAAAGCAGTCTTTTTCTCTCTTCTCATCCAAAAGAAATAGGCAATGCAATGATGTACCAGCCTCTGGCATGAGCTGCCGAACATGAGACTGCATTGGTGTTGGTGGCCGAGATTCAGGGTCATTGCTGCAGAGATATTCCACTAATGATAGTACCATATATATTTATCTCTCTTGAGTCTTTTGCTCTGAGCCACAGAACAGGTCTAACTTTGCTCCAAGGGTCAAAACCATCCTCACCTATTTTCTTTTCTAATGTAATGTCATTGTCATGGAGCATTCGATGAATGAGTGAAAAGGTGTTGAAGCTCATCGTGTCATTGGAGAATGGAGTCATCAATGCAGGTCTACTTGACCAGTAATCACAAATTTTTTTAAATCAATGAGACCCATATTTAGCAGTAGGCCTAGGTATTTTTTCAGTTGCTCCATTGTGATACCATTTTATAGTACCGACTGTTGGGGTGTGCCTCCATCCATGCAACTATGGATTCCAATTTCAGGAAATGTTGAGTATATCAGTTTGTTTCTCACAGCACAGTGTTCATAAACTCAGCACCAAAAATCAAAGAAAAAAAAATGAACAGGCTCTGTGCACCTTTCCAAGTCTATATTTTGTGAGCTGTAAGGATGTCTTACAATAAAATTTGAATCAGATCGTAGTCTACTGTTTTCAATGTACACCTTTTGCCATTCATATTGGTCAGTGACAACACTAGACCCAGGACTAGATTCGGCTTTATCTTCACTACTACTCGATCTATTTTCATCACTGGCATGTGGGATGTCTACAAAGTCATCGTTAGAATCACTATTTTTCCATTTGAAACATTTCAAATAATGATGGTCTAGATTTATTTCCTAGTCCTGAAGAACCAGTGTCAGACGGCAGTCGAAAAAAATTGAGAAAAATTTCAATTCGATTGAACGCAAAGCTAAGTGGTAAAAATGCACGTTTATACCACGCTCAAACACCGGAAAGGAAGGGAAATCTATTTATAATAGTTATTTCCCCTTTCAGCATTTGCAATTACGATTTTACTAAGGGCCGACTTAGCCGGCCGTAACACCACAGAAAAAGACATATCGGCCGTTATGACAGCTGTAGGGTTAATACACGTTTATTGCTGGGCTCCCCAACAATCAAATTCTATACCGCACCACTCAACAGCTACCTAACGTGCTAATTCTTCAGCTTGCGTTGGGTGCAAAAAAGCAACGAGCTCAGCAGCGCAGTAACAATAACCAGTTTGCATTATGTCTCCCAAAAAAAAAAAAAACCAAAAGTAACCGGTAATGGTTATATAACTAGATGTACAGCATCCAGTATGAGCTCATATTTACATTGTACATCCTCCACATCCCAAGTTGAGCTCATTTGACCAAATTCATCATTTTCCTTTGAGCGTATGGAGTCGCCACTGCAGCTGGTCTTGCAGGAGGGCTGTACCAAGAATTCACATGCTGTTGCTGTGGTGGTTTCGATAGCAATCAGTTTTACATCATGCTCAGCCTCATATTAGTGAGTGGCCTTTATGTCATCATGCCTGAAGCATTTTACTGGTTAGGTTAAAATTCTGTGTGGACCTAAAAATATCTGATTCATTTTGGCCTGGCTTGTACGGTATGTATCAGAATTTTGACCCTGGCCTGGATTGTATAAGTCTGGTGTTCATTGCCAGGAAGTTTTTTTTTTTTAAACTGCTGTAAAATTAATATTGTATGTAGTTGTGCTGATTCTGCAGTTGTGCAAGCCAAAGAAATTGTAGTTACTACGTATGAATAAAGCCCCTGCCTGGCCTGGTCCACAGTAGTTTCCAAGAATATTGCATGTGGGCTATGCAGACTAAAGCCACAGGCAATGGTTCTCCACCTGTGCAGACTCAAGCTGTAAAATGTGGCACACCATGTTACAGGCAGTACGCATTGCAAAAATTATGTCTTATATTAGGTCATTGTTTACATTTTTAAACTCTAATTTGGGAGACAGTCCTGGGTTAATAGTAAACAACTTTTTTTGATTTTGTGGCTTAGACTGATAGTAAACACATTTTTAAAATTGTATTTTCCATTGTGGAGTTATAAATTGGGGCTAGTAATGTCTATATGAATGTATGAAGAATAAATCCAGTGAAAAATAATTATTTTGTGTAGAAATGTAACATATCAGTAAAGCTAGTCCCATATAGCAGAGACTGCAGTAGGGGAATGAAGTGTTGGAGACTTCATTATACTAGGTCCAGTTTAATGTGGTGGGGTAACCAGTTCTTTTTCTTGCTGCCTTTGTCTTCCCTAACAGAGTCAGCTACCCATTTACAACTGAGTAGACTGAAGTGTGACTCTACCAGGTTATGCTGCAAGAGGCAAACGCCTGGTTTAGAATGTAAGCTTACGTCTGAAATAGTTACAAAAATGCTGCCACATGAAATATTGTATGAGTTGCCAGGTTTACATTAAAAAAAAAAAAAAAAAAAAACCAGCGTTTTCCAGAAATTGTTGGCACATATACATTAATGGACAAAAACATGGTCTTTCTGTGATCAGTCTTTCTTTCACACCTTCGTTAATTGATTTGTACATGATTTGACCGAGTGTATTTTGTATTATATATCTTTGCCACCACTGTTTATCGTACTTTGTGCTATAGTTAGTCTCATATTAAGACAACTTCTATGTAACTTATGCTAACTGATGTACAGTTAATGCACACAATGATTGCTGGCGGCACAGAACTGCCTTGGTGGACGTTGATAAATATTTGCATGAATTTATAAGAAAGTGAATACTGTATTGGGGTAGTTTTGCTGTGTGGAATATATCTAAAGTGGTGATCTCACACACTGGAAGTTTGCAAGAAGGTCACGATTTTCTGTGATCAGATTTAAGTTACATAAAGGCAGTGAAACTTGAAAATACGGTTAAATTAAATTTTTAAAAAAACAAGGCCATGGATCCCTTTGATTGTCAGATCAAGGCTATGGAACCCTTTCATTGTCCAATCAAGGTTATGAACCCTTTTGATTGTCTGGTGACGGCTATGGACCCTTTTCATAGTCCTATCAAGGCTTTGGACTCCTTCTTGGAAAAAATATACATACAAGCATAATTTTAAATTTGAGTTTACACACACAGACCCCTGAGATTCCATTCACGGACTCCCATGGGGTCATTGGACCACAGATTTAGAAACCCTGTTTGTTGCAGTTGCATGTTCTTCTCTCCCTTGTGATCAAGCAGCCGTTGTTACTCAGTTTCACATATATTAAATTATTGAGACAAGATTTTAAAATACGTAGGTAATTGTTTCACAGGAGTGACACTGAAACACAGTCAATAATTGTGTAGCATTGTAATAAAAAATTTTATTCATTGCTTTTACAAAATGTCCAGGTGCGCACGAAAGGTAAAACTTGGGTGAATAGCGATGTAAATATTAAGAAAGCTCTGTCGGGCTGTTTCAGCAAAACATGGGACCGTTTTGGCAAAACACGTGAAGAAACCAAATATTTTCAGCCAAAAACAATCTTTGTTGTTATACAGTGGAGCAATATATACATTTGTATTTTTATTTATTACACAATGGGCAAAATAAACTTGATTATGGAAGATAATTGTTTTTGGTATTATTTTTGTGTGTGGAAATATCTTGGGGATATTTGGTTAGAGCTTTGCTTAACCTTTCACAGAACCCGCACCCCTTTACAGTATCATTAAGAAGCCCCACACCTCCATTGTCTTCTAGCTCACAAAACTTACCAGAAAAGATAAAAGTATGTCATTTTTACAATAAATAAAATAAATCACTTTATTTGCAGAGGGTAGGTTTGGGCCTCGGGTTTCCCTTCCTTATGTGTTATAAATGTTTATACAATACCAAACCTACCCTCTGTCCTGTTCTTACTGTTCTAAGTCTACTATCATTTACTAGACACAGTATTAAGGTCTTTGTCTTGTGTGGACTGGCCTATACTGTATAATAGGGGAACAACAGAAGTGATTCCGTCATTATTAGGCTGAACTGCCCATGGTAAACTTCCGGTGTTTATCTTGCGGTTCGCACTAATGACCTGTCATCAAAGCATTTTTTGGTGATGCATAGATGGCAGGGAGGATAGTGTGATTCGCTTGCATAGCTAGGTGGGGTTGTCACACGGAAGGTCCAGGGTTCGAATCCTGGGTAAGCCACTCATGTCTGTTGTTTTTCTGTTGTCTAGTGTTCTACTTCTTTATTTTCTTACGAGTGCCTGAAAACATACCTTTATGTTTGTCTCATTAATTTATTCAACAAATACCAAGTACTCCGACAGCTGGAAGATGAAGCAGATACGGAAGACCACTGGCAACAAGGAAAAAATATGTGGAACGAGACGTGAAGAAGTACTGAGAAAAAGAGAACATCAGCACAAAGCATGGATAACAACCGAAACCATTAGCAAGATAGAAGACAGGAAAAACAAGAACAGATTTAAACACATGCAAAACCAGAAGCTCCAAAGCCAAGGCTCATGAAGTGTACATAGAAGCAAAGAAGAAAAAATTAAAAGAGACAAGAGGAAGTATATTGAAGAGTTGGCAAGGGAAGCAGAGAAGCTGCAGCCAAAGGAAATATGACGGACCTGTACAACAACACAAAGAAGCTAACAGGGAAATATAAGCAAGCAAATGGCCTCATAAAAGATAAGAATGAAAAATTGCTTAGTAATATACAAGAACAAATGAAGAGATGGACAGAACATTTTGAGGAACTTCTCAATAGACCAACTCCAACTAATCCTCCAGACATCCAGCCAGCAGAAGAGGAGCTACTAATCAGCTGTGAACGACCAAGTAGAGAAGAAATAAAGAAAGCCATAAAGCTTCTGAAAGATGGAAAAGCAACTGGTCCAGATGGCATTCCAGCATAGGCCATCAAAACAAATATTGGTACCTCTACAGAGATATACAAACTACTTGGCAAAGTCTTGGAGAGAGAGGAAATACCAGTAGAATGGATGGAAGTTGCCTAAGAAGGGACATTTACAAGAGTGCACAAATTATAGATGAATAATGTTACTATCAGTGCCAGGAAAAGTATTAAACAGAATCATCCTTGAGAGATTAATCATTAAAAGAGTCCATAGACAAGCAACTGAGAGATGAACAAGCAGGTTTTCAACATAACAGATCCTGTACAGACCAGTTAGCCACATTGAGAATAATAGTTGAACAAAGTCTGGAATAGAATTCCCCACTTTACATCGGATTCGTGGCCTACGAAAAGGCATTTGACAGTGTAGACAGAGAATCACTTTGGAAACTGATGAGGCATTATGGAGTTCCCATGAAGATCATTAACTTAATAAGGAAGACCTGTGAAGACATGACATGCAGAGTTCTTCATGTAGGACAACTTACAGAACCATTTAGGATAAGAACGGGAGTGAGACAGGGATGCCTCTTGTCTCCATTTCTTTTCTTATTAGCAATAGATTGGGTTATGAAAACATCGACATCACACAACAGAAATGGAATCCAGTGGAATCTGACTAAACAGCTTGAAAATCTGGATTTTGCAGATGACCTGGCTCTTCTGTCCCATAACCATAATCAGATGCAAGAGAAAATGAAAATTCTCGCTGAGAGGTCACAAGTGGGCCTGAAAATACACAGGGAAAAGACAAAGATTATGAGAATAAATGCAAGAAATGATAACAAGATTGAACTTGAAGAAACACCATTAAAGGATGTAGAATCGTAGAAATATAGACAAAGTTGGAGGGACAGACAATGATATCAAAATAAGAATACAAAAAGCAAAAGGAGCTTTCATTGCATTGGGAAATATATGGAGAACAAGAGAAATCAAGTCCAACACGAAAATAAGAATCTTCAACTCAAATGTCAAGTCAGTCCTACTGTATGGCTATGAGACATGGAGAACAACAAAAACAACAACTAAAAATCTAGACTTTTATAAACGGGTGCTTACGTAGAGTAGGATTGAAATGGTATGACAAAGTCACAGATGTGGAATTGATGACAGGAACCAGACAAGTGCCAGTGGAACAAGAGCTGAGAAGAAGACGCTGGCGATGGATAGGTCACACATTGAGGAAACCTGCTGATAGCATTACAAGGCAGTCCTTGTTCTGGAATCCACAGGGAAAGAGAGGCAGAGGTAGACCAAAAAACACATGGAGAATAGAGCTGGATACAGAGGTGAAAATGATGAGGTAAACATGGAAAGAACTTGAGCGGATGGCATGGGACAGGAAGACAGCATGTGTTTGTTGAAGGCCTATGCTCCTTGGGGAACTAAAGGGTAATGATTGAATGCATGGAGGCATATCTGGAGTCATCCTTATATGACCATCAACTCCTAAAGGTCTTTTATATTTGGAGAAGTGCCTTAATATAACCGACTAGGTTGAACGGGACGCCTCGCCAAAACTTTACTAAAAAAAAAATAAATATGACCACCAGCTGTGCACAATGCTACAATATATGTACGCAGAAGTGAACCTATGTCTGTGAGGCTAATTGCATCCTCACTGACTCTTGAAATCATCTACACACTTCCAGGGGTTCCTCCTGTGGTGAAACTTGTTGAGAACCCAGCATTGCACATTAAGCTTGGAGAAGTCACCTGAGCCCCAAGTGTAATTCTTTGGCTTGGTTGACTGCATATAGAAGGATCTCACTATGGACTCAGGGGAAGCTGAGAAGTGGCTCTGTGCAGGACATGACAATTCTTTTAAGTGCAAACCAAGCTGGAGAAACTGGAGCTCATGCTTCAACTCGGCAAGTTTCAGAATGGCAGAAAAGCCACAGGAAAAGCCTAGATCTACAGTGTAGAGAATACCAAGGAGTCTTCAACTTGGTATTGGCTGCTAAAGAGTGAGAAGCTCAGCATCCCTAGTTAAACAACAACAATCACACTGAAAAATGTCAGGTAAATTACTAGAAAAGATAGTAGCATGAAAAATAATGAACCACCTCGAAAATGCACAGATCCTACCTGATACCATGGGAAGCTATAGGCCTGTGAAAGTAACATGGGGTAAGGTGGAACGTATACTTGTACGAGGGGTTCCAAGATAAATGAGAAATGGTTGCCATAGCAACTGACCAAGAGGATGCTTATAACAGTGTGAAACCTTAATGAACTGTGTAATGGCTTGCGGTGTTACCCTTGGCTAACAAGTAGCCACCATTCAGCCAACTGGGCTGGGACGAACAATAAAACAAGCACGCAGGTTAGAAGCATCATAAGTGAAAATAGGAAACAGGAAAATTTAAAAAAAAACAAATCAAACAAAGATGAATACTCAGTGAAGAAATTTTTTAATTCAGCAAAATGCAGCCTTTTTTAAATACGTAAAATAATGATGTACAGTTTTCCAGTTCTTAAAATCTGCCAAGTAACTGCTGTAGGATGACACAAATGATTCTTTAACACAGTAGCACATCCTTCAAGTGACCAACTTTGCAAAACACCTGAATTTAAAATATTTTCTACACCACAAACTGAAATCAGAATGATTCATTCAGAATATTTTTATCTTATAAATGAAAAAAGACCTTGAGCTGATGCGTCAGGATGGGAAGGTGGTGTAAGTTTGTTGAAGGCCTATGCTCCTTGGGGAGCGGAATGGTGATGAATAAATGGAAAAAAAGATGGCAGAACAAAACTGAATAAACTAGACAACATTTTTATATTTCTTCTGCATCTGCTAAACTTGCTAAAGTGAAACATGAAACTATTTTTCCTCAAGAGGGGGATACTGCAGCCTGTTAAATTATATTATTAATTCATTATTCTAGAAAGACCTCTACACCTCAAGTTTGTTATTGTTTAACTTAGTATGCTGAGCTTCTAGCTCTATAGCAGCCAATACCAAGTTGAAGACTCCATGGTATTATCTACATTGTAGATCTAGGCTTTTCAAGTGACTTTTCTGCCATTCGGAAATGTGTTGAGTTAAAGTCATGAGCTCCAGTTTCTCCAGCTTGCCTAGCATTTAATGACCATCACATCTGGTCCAAAGCTAGGAGGAGAAGTGTGTGGCAGATTGTGCATTCCCCGCCATCCAAGGGGGTTCTCCAAATATGCAGAGCTAAAATACTGTGCTCTAATTCTGGGTTTTCCCATGGAATTGTCACGTCCTGCACAGAGACACTTCTCTGTTCCCCCTGCCTATCACTGGGTCCATAGAGAGATCCTTCTGCATGCAGCCAACCAGGTAAACGCCAGAGTTACGTCTGGGGATCAAGTGACTCCTCCAAGCTTGGTGTGCAATGCTAGGTTCTCAACAAGTTTCACCACAGGGGGAATCCCTGAAAGAGTATGAATGATTTCAAGAGTCAATGAGGATGTAATTAGCCTCCAGGACAGGTTCACTTACCCACGTGTATAATATAGCATTGTGTTTAGTTGGTGGTCATATAAGGACGACTCCAGATAATCCTCAATGCATACACCCCATGGTGTTTCCCTCTATCTCTCTTACTCTACCATTTCTAAACTTCTGAGCCATAGTACTGTGGATATCAGTAGTGTTCTATATATGGCCACTTCTGTTACATTTAATACACTCTTTGATCTCGCTGGTGAAAGTTGATTAAAATCTGATGCCCCATTAATTCCTGGTGGTTTCTTAGGAGACACTGAAATAATAGGTATGCTGCTCCCTCAAACATGCTGCAACAGGCAAGAGTTTGTACGGGGGGAGGGGCAATCTCATTGTGTAAAACAAATTGCTACACAGCCCACCAGTGCAAGGGGATCCATGCTGTGTGAGAAGAGAAATGGGGAATAAAGAAGATGATGATGATCTGATGACAACTTGAGTGTTTTAACAAAAATGCTTGCATATTGACTCATTCTCTTCAAGGAGTGAATGAGTTAGCAAGCTCTCCAGAACCTACTACAGTGTTGGCTCATTGCTCCTCAAGGAGTGAATGAGTTAGCAAGTTGTCCAGAACCTACTACAGTGTTGGCTCCATGGTCCACTGCTAGGAGAAACAAGGAGGCAGGAGGAGTCTTTGTCCCTTGTTTCGACATTTATTTCATGTATACCCTATTGGTACAAGTCAGGACATAACAATTTAAAAAGTAGGGACAGACTTTTCCATCACACTGTATATTTGGTTTGGTTTGAAGGATTATCTTCATTGCACACGGAAAAACGCCATCAGTGCTCCGATCTCCTCCCTTAGATCACACAAGAAGGATCTCAGCACAGTGCACAAACACCGTAGCACTGGCGAGAATCCCAGTGTGTGTATATAGGAATCACCATACCTGTCAACCTGTACGTATTTTTCGTACAATGTACGTATTTTTGATACTTTTAGCAGCGTATGGCCGTACAGACTAGTTGTACGGATTTTTCCCCCTTCCCAAAAAAAAAAAAAAAAAAAAAAAAAAATCGAACAAAATTTTTATTTTATATATATCTTAAACAAAATTCTAAACATATTTTCCAACCCAAGTTTTTAAAAATTTTAAATCAGAAAATATTTCTAACCCAGGTTTTTTTAAACCAATTTTTTTTATTTTTAATTCTGGGAATCTCGGAGTCTGTTTTTAAATTGAGGTCTCTCCCAGCAACCAATCAAATCCTTTTATACCCAACAATTCGGCAAAAACTTTGAATTCGGCCTGAAACACTTTCGGTTTTCAGCGTGACATGATGTATTTTCAAAGTTACCTGTTATCAACCACGCTTGCCAATACACTTCGACGCCATTTTGTTTAAAAAAAGCTAAGCACCTATAACTTGGTTAAATATTGCTGTTGTTTTGCTTTGTTGCAATTTAATTGCTGTCTTAATCTTTTCAGTTATATCTTGTCCTTCAATATATTTCCGATAAATTAATGTCATAATATTCTGTGTAGGCCCTACATAACTAGAACAAAAAGTTTGTTTGCGTTGAGTAGGCCTACTCTATTCCAGCGGTCGAGATTCACTGCTTTATTTTTTAATAAAGTGGCGATCTATTATTATCACTGGTCTAGGCTACCAACTTTTAAATAATAATTTTGTAAATTTTTGGTAGTATGTTTTTTCTCCTAGATTTGATATTCTGTTCATAATTTGGTTAATGTTTTATTTGTTGTATTTTATTTTTGTCATTCTCTTAATCTTTCCAGTTATATTTTGATCATTTAAATATTTCCAATAAATTAATGTCATAATATTCTGTGTCGGCCCTACATAACTAGAACAAAAGTTTGTTTGCGTAAACTTCGCTGCTTTATTTTTCAATAAAAAAATCCACACAGACTGCAGGACGTCACACTCACTTCTTTTTTACAGTGTAAGATTAACATTGATACATGCTGTGCAGACTTTAAGCCAACAAATGCAATTCTGCAAAGTGCTAAAAGTGCATGTGTTGATTATAATACAAAACACTGTGCTTCGAAAGAATAGTACCTCACGATCACTAGGTTTTTTATATGTAAAGAATAGCATGAGACGATTAGCATGTTTTATACCACACTAATTCAAATGCTAATAGATTTGTATGTGTCATTTCTCGTTTTAAAACTGTATTGTGTATAATTTATTAATATATTTTTTGCGTAAGGATTTTTGGGTGTTTGTAAGGATTTTTTTGGTCCGGCGTACAGGTTTTTGTCTCAGGAGGTTGACAGGTATGAATCACACATTTTATTTTTTATTTTTTCTTAACCAGCGGCACTTGGGCTTTCAGCCCTTCGGCCCAATGACATATCATTGCGAGGCTGGGGAACCTGAGGACTTTCCTTCCAACCCGGTCAGGAGCTTCGCTCCTTCCCATCCACAGAGGGTTTATCACAGGAGCCGTTCAGGCTATTCAGTCAAATTTCCGGCCGTAAACATTTCTTCAAACGCCGACGCCCGGGTTTGAACCATGAACACCTAGTCGCCAGTACAACGCCGAAGCCATTACACCAGCGCGGCTCCCATCACACATTTTATAAATATGTTTTGTGGTGAGTAGGTTTCTAATTTTTAAATTTTGCCAGGGCAGCAAGTTCTCCAGATATTGCCTGATAGGCCTACTCTTCACGATGTCCAACTGCCGTGGAATTTTTAACGTGCGCAACTTGCACACGGGACTTCCTATGTTTTTGCTTTTATCCGAGAAAGCTAGGCATCCGATCTCACTACCCACGAGACCAGGGGGGAGTATGACATTATTAGGACCACTGGTTCTGAAAAAAAAATTCCATAAATTATATTCCCTCAACTGGGATTTGAACCTGGTACCTCAGGAATTTGAGGCTGACATCATACCTCTTAGCCACTCCGACCTCCTGACTGTATATTTAAAAGGACCCGGTGACCGAAAGGTCGCTCGCTGGAAAGCTAGACCCTCATCTGGGGCACGCCTGTGTCTGATTGGGCTACATCAAACTATCCTTTGTGCTGCCGACGACATTGTTATTTTCTACAGGTGTAGCCTACTGTTTTCGTAAACGGTCAACGAAACATCTGGTGACTTATACCAAGTGATCAGCAGACTACGGCCCTCGGGTCGTATACAGCCCATGGCTTCATTTTATCCAGCCTGTCAACTATAAATTAAACTTTTCAATCAGTGGTCCATTTCTTGTAACGTCACAGCAAACTGGGGAAATGGTTAATATTACATTTTTTTAAAAATATGTAGTCAATTACGGGTACTTTGGTCAACCAAAACTAAAAAAAAATCATGCCTCTCACTTAATCCCTCCAAAACCTGATCAGACATAAGATGTTCTACAGTACCTGTACATGTATTGTGATCATAAATAAATTTGTGCAGATGTTTTATGATCTTGTAAATATTTTACCAAGTCCTCTTGGTTGGCAAGACCTAACATATTTACTTTCCGGCTTGTCTCTAATAAACGTTGCCGAACTCTGACCTATATCATTAGATAAGCTGAATTAGCTATTTTCAATTCAAATCAATGTTTTCACAAGCTTCTTGAAAATAGACACACTAACGTAATCCTTATTTTGTGGAGATGTATTTGAAACATTTCTTTCTAACCTGCTGGAATATGAAACTGATAACATGATTTTACTTAAAAAGCAGCGGTGTAACTAAAATGAATGGGGGCTCTCAGGAACAAATTAAGTGGGGGCTCACCTTATATATAGGGCTCAAAAACGGCAAATCTTTATTTTAAAACGTAACTGCTAACTTCAACATCATCATCAGAAGCATAGGCCTTCAACAAAAGTGTGTCAGGTCCTCCCGTCCCGTGTCAGGTCCTCCCGTCCCGTGCCATCAGCTCAAGATTTTCACATGTCTTCATTATCCCTTTTATTTCTGTCTCCAGAAACTGGGACATGCTATGACCTAATTTAATTAAGCAACAAAGAAAATTGAAAGGATAATCTAAAGGCGAGGGTCACTTCGAACTTATACTTTCTGGAGCTCACTTGATGCTGTGACCTCCTGGCAAAATGACCAGTCCACACATGCAGTAGTTACACCATTTTTAAAAAGTTAATCACTGACTGACGTCAAATTTTTGTTGGCGTGATTAATCTTGTAAACTGGATATAACAATCAAAAAAAAGGTAGACAAAAAAATACTGAACAGTTAAAATTAATCACATCTATGACATGTAGTCACTAGTGTGATCACAGAACTGATCTATTTTTATTGCAAGAGCCACTTTATTTTACTTAAAATTACGAGAATGTGACTAACGTTAAGTTTATTAGCATTAACTTTCCTTAAAACAAAAAAACACTGTATCAAGCTTGTCTGCAGCATTCAACAGCAATGGTATTAATCCTGGCAAAGGGGCGACCGACCCCAACCAGGCGCGTCCACGGGTGGCGGATAGTGGAACGACCTCCAGATATGGTGTGTCAGCTGCGAATTAAGTCAGCACTGCTGGACGAATAAGCAGTCGCGGACCAAACGGCGATGTCCTCCCAGCAGGACGGGGAGGGGTAACAGGTGGCACTGATACCCCCACTGAAATCCCCCATATGTCCTACGACGGGTGCATCAAGCGAGTAAGAGCCGCTATAAGCTCTAGCCACGGGGAAGGTAAACCTCGGTAAACAAACCAATCTGCTGCCTTGCAGCTACCACCGGGAGATGGAAAGGCTATGGGAGACAACCCTGAACAACAAACACAACCCGGCCTGCCGAAGACGGAGTGTGTTAGCTACGGCGCAGACACCGGGAAAAATTAGGACACACACGCTTTTGCGGTATGGAGTCATGCGACAATCTCGACTTACGTCATGGCGTCGCTCCTATCAGCTACAACCGGGGAGGAGCGGAGCCGGGTCCCTAGCCTCGAAAGGGCCCACCCAAGCAACCGGTGCCTTTGCCAACCAAATGGTCGGGGGAAGGCAAAGTAGAGCAACTGACCAACCAACCCACTATCTTACAGTGGCTCAATGGAATGCAGAAGGAGTGAGGAACAAGAAACCGGAGTTACAAGAATTCCTCAGGGAAAATAACATTGATATATATAATCTGCATCCAAGAAACTCACCTAAAAGATACCCAACGATTCTTTGTACGTGGATACCAATCCTTCCGCCAAGACAGGGCAAAAAGAACTAAGGGAGGAATCCTCACACTGATTAAAACCTCAATCCCAGCAGTAGAGACACACAGATCTGGTGAGGATGAACTTGAATACATAACAGCCCAACTACTGCTGCCCAGTGGAGACTTAATGATCACAAACTGCTACAGCCCTCCAACCACAACTCTGGAGCTACACAAAGTGAAGCTCGCAGCATCGAGACACCTCATTATGGGTGACTTCAATAGCCACTCACCCAGCTGGGGCTATAACGCAACAGATCCAAGAGGAGAAGAGGTGGAAGATTGGATGGTAGAGAATAAACTAATTCTAATAAACCAACCAGAGGATAAGCCCACCTTCTATTCCAGAGTATGGAAAACAACGAGCACACCAGATCTTGCTATGGCTACAGATGACATACATCGACTCACCACCAGAACAGTAAATACTCAACTTGGGGGAAGTGACCATGTACCAGTCACATTACAGATATCTGAGATAAGAAGTGCAGGAGAAATCAATATGTCTCCTAGCTGGAATTTCAAAAAAGCAAACTGGGGATTTTTTAAAGAACAAGCCGACAATTTCTGTCAGAACATTGCCCACTCAAATAACATCAATAAAAACATCTCCATCATCAGTGAGGCAATCATCCAAGCAGCAAAGAAGTCAATTCCACGAGGTAAACGACGAGACTACAAACCATACTGGAGTGACAACCTGGGAAAACTCCATAGTGAATTAAATAAAGCACGGGAAACTATGGAGCAAAATCCCACATTAGAGAACACACAGAGGCACAACAGCATAAAACAAGCCTTCAATGAACAAAAGAAAGCTGAAATCCAAAGGAGCTGGCACCAGAAGACCAGCAGTCTCAACATGGAAAAGGACTCAAGCAAGCTATGGAATCTGACAAGAGTACTAAATGAAGAAACAACAACCAGCTACTGTAAGACTGTCATCAAGGAAAATGAAAAATACCACACAGGAAAGATGGCAGCAAACATCCTGGCAGATTTCTACAAGGAAGAAAGCACCACATCACTTTCACATGCACGGATCCAAGAAGTACGTAAGGAAGTAAAAGAAAAACTGAAGCACCAAAACCCAGATATCTGCATGAAGTCACCCCTTACTATGAGAGAACTCAGTGCTGCCATAACAAAACTAAAGAACAGAAAAGCTCCAGGAAAAGATGGCATCACAAATGATATGATCAAGAACCTTGGACCTGTAGCCAGGCACAAGCTCCTCCTAATCTTCAATCAATCATGGAGTACTGGAAAATTTCCAGATCAATGGCGAGAAGCAATCATTGTTCCCATCAGAAAGAAACAAAAGGAGAAAACAAGCAAGTCCAGCTACCGACCAGTTAGCCTACTGAGCTGTCTGGGTAAGGTAATGGAAAGAATGGTGAACTCAAGATTACTGAAACATCTGGAAAAAAACCATCTGCTTGATAACACACAGTCAGCATTTAGGAAAAATCGCAGCACCGAAGACCAACTAGTATATCTAGCCCAGGAAGTAGAAAATGCCTTTCAGGAGAAAAAGAAAGTGCTGGCGGTTTTTGTAGACTTGACAAAAGCCTTTGATAAGGTATGGAAAGAAGGACTCCTCCTTAAGATGCTCAACAGCAAAATTGAAGGGAGAATGTTCAACTGGATACGGGACTTTCTTCGATACCGCACAGCAAGAGTAAAACTTGACGGGAAACTGAGCCATCGCGTCACTCTACAACAAGGTGTGCCACAAGGAGGAGTTATCTCCCCCACACTTTTTATCATATATATAAATGATATTGCAGAGAAACTGTCCGGGCATATCTCCAGGGCTCTTCATGCTGACGATTTTGCTGCCTGGTGTGCTGCTGAACATTTGCCTACTGCGAAGTTCAGGATGCAAGCAGCGCTAAATACCATCGGTAAATGGGCATCAGATTGGGGAGTACAGATAAACCTCTCCAAGACAGTAGCAACCTGCTTCTCTCTGTCAAATCGCCGAGAAATGATCAAACTGCAGCTAAATGGAAGTGAACTTCCAATCGAGGAAAACCCAACATACCTAGGAGTCAAGTTGGATATGAGACTCACCTGGAAGCCGCACATAAAAGCAGTAGAACAGAGAGCAATAAGAAAGCTCTCTATTATGAAGAAACTGGCTGGCACAAGTTGGGGGGCAAATACCAACATACTTAAAAAAGTCTATACAGGCACAGTCAGACCTGTACTTGAATATGGCATGTCAGCCTGGGCCACAGCATCTAAAACAAACACAGAATGTCTAGGGAAAGTGCAAAATTCAGGCCTTAGACTAATCACTGGAGGGATGAAGACTTCTCCAATCCAGGCAATGGAGCGATACACCAACATCCGCTCTCTTGATGACAGACGTGAGGAAAAGGTATTCACTCACAGTGAGAAGCTTCTACGAATGCCAAGTCATCCAATGCATGCCAAACTCCATAGTGTGACAAAGAACAGGCTGTAAAGAACCAGCTTCCTAAACATCTCCAAACATCTGCACCGATGCCATGAAGACCTCCTCCCAAATCGATCTACTGAGATTGAAATGTTAATTGATTACGAGGAGCCAGACGACTGCCATGGAAATATATCTATCATCACAGAAGTCCCTGAAATAAAAAAGAAAGCCCACCTGACCCCTCAACAACTAAAAACTTTGGCTCAAGAAATGACTGAAGAAAAGTACAACCCGAAGGAGTGGACACATGCATACACAGATGGATCTGCTGAGGGGGCAGTAAAGAACGGTGGAGGAGGCATTTTTATAAGATTCCTAAATGGAAAGATCATCCGAAAGGCCTTCCCAACTGGAAAGATCTCCTCCAATTTTAGGGCAGAAGCTATGGCACTACTGCAAGCCCTGAAGATCCTCACCAGACCTGAACAGCAGCCACAAGCTAAGATAGTAATCTTCACTGACTGCAGATCATTACTTGAATCAATACAAAACACCAGAAATGATAACATGATGAATGAGATCAGATCTGAGCTTAACATCATCCAAAGGTCATCAACCATTGCCCTTCAGTGGTTACCTGCCCATTGTGGAATCGCTGGTAATGAGAAAGCAGATGCTCTATCAAGAAGTGGCAGTAAAATGGAACAATACAGCCACCCATTGCCCTATCGGGAAGCAAAAACCATCATCCACAACAAGTACAAAAATCAGTGGAAGGAGGAAGGGGATATATACAGCAGAGACGACCCAATCCACCACCTAAACAGACACCAACAGACGACAATTTTCCGCCTGAGAACTGGTCACTGCAGATTACTTGGACATCTCTATCGCCTCAAGATATCCCACACGAATGAATGCCCTTGTGGAACTGATATCCAGACTCCAGAACACATTCTCCAGAACTGTCCAACCCATGATAAATTGAGACGTGCGACCTGGCCAAAAGGTGATGAGCTCCAGCAGAAGCTATGGGGCTGCCGCGGCGACCTGGAAAAGACTGTGGACTTCGTCCTGGCGACAGGCCTGCAGATTTAGCATGACTACAAACCGAACGCAGAAGAAGAAGAAGAAGAAATGGTATTAATATTTTTTTTAAGAACAACTAAAACAAAGTAAAATCAATCTAGCTGCATGATGCTCACGTCTGTGTGAGAC
Organism: Oreohelix idahoensis; assembly: GCA_024509875.1. Lineage (NCBI taxonomy): Eukaryota > Metazoa > Mollusca > Gastropoda > Stylommatophora > Oreohelicidae > Oreohelix > Oreohelix idahoensis. Next base: position 297,449 of record JAMPIV010017823.1, on the reverse strand, counting down.
AGACTGGTTTGTGACTATTTCTATTGCTGATTGCATCACTGATATGATAATTAAAATTCAAGAAAAATTTATGAGCAAGAAATGAGTTTAGGAAAAGCTTCATGTTCAAAGACATTGAAGAAAATGGAGATTTAAATTATATTTAGAAATATTTAAAAAAAAAAAGACTTGCCCCATCTGTACTAAATATACTGAGATCAAAAGAAGTCATGTTTAACACAAAAATCAGAATTTTCAATTCAAATGTCCACTCCTAGTGTATGGATCTGAAACATGGAGAATAAAAAAAATATAACCAAAAAGCTACAGACTTTCATAACTGTGTGCTTGCATAGAATAGAAGGATTGAAGTGGCATGACAAGATCATTAATGTGGAACTGATGACAAGAACCAGACATGAACTGGACATGAACCGGACAAGAACCAGACATGAACGAGACATGAACCGGACAAGAACCAGACAAGAACGAGACATGAACCGGACAAGAACCAGACATGAATGAGACATGAACCGGACAAGAACCAGACATGAACCAGACAAGAACCAGACATGAACCAGACAAGAACCAGACAAGTGCCAGTGAAACAAGAGATGAGGAGACAATGCTGGAGATGGATAGGACACAATTGAGAAAAACTTTGTTGATAGCTTTATCAGGCAGTTCTAGTTAAGGATTCCCAGAGTAAAAGTGGTCCAGGGAGACCAAGGAACGCACGGAGAAGAGAACTGCAGACAGACGTGAAGGGGATGAAGAAGACATATCTGCCAAAGGTCAGGAAGACTTAGCCTAAGTTTATTGAAGGCCTATGCTCCATACCATGGGGAGCAGAAGGGTGTTGATAATTCACTAGTCAACAACCAAAATGTACCAGAAATGAAAATAGCTGATCTTAACTAATTTTGGTGTGCTGAAAACTAAATGACATAAAAAAATGTTGATTGGCTTTAGTTTTCAAGATATATGCTAATAGTTTATTTAATTACGGTCAATTTATATATATGACACAACTGTTGTGGGTGATTGCATAATTTTTTCTAATGACCAATAAAAATGTAACCAGAAGTTGATGATGCAATCCTACCTATGATTACATCACCTTTGTGTATAAATATCTTATCTCTGATAAAATTTTGCCATTAGTTAGTGCATTTCTCCTTATCAAAAGTATTGTAGTTAGAAATGCCTAGGACATATGTGAACAGTGCTAATAATTTCTGTTATATATGTGGTGAGGTGACATTTGTATCACAAAAACGAAATATAACTAAAGTGATTAAGAAGGCGTACAGTTTGTATTTTGGCTGCAGAATAGGAGATCAAGATAAGAGCTGGGCGCCACACATATGCTGCAATACATGTGCATCACATCTTAAACTGTGGTTGACTGGCAAAAGGCAAGCTATGCCTTTTGCAGTCCCAATGATTTGGAGAGAGCCCACTGATCATCTCAACAACTGTTACTTTTGCATTGTCCCTCCAATTGGGAAAGGCATATCAAAGAAGAAAAAATGGACTCTGGAATATCCAAACATCCCCTCTGCAATATGTTCGGTACCACATGACGATGACCTACCAGTTCCCAAAGTGCCCGAATCATTTTCAGCTGCTTCCACTGATGAAGAAGAGGACATTGGTGGTCCCGAACCATCAACCTCAAGTGACCCAGATTTTGAGCAAACTACATCCACTAAACCACACTTAATAACCCAAGGTGAACTGAATGATCTTGTAAGAGATCTGAATTTACCGAAGAACAAGGAGGAGCTTTTGGGTTCCAGATTGCAACAGTGGAATCTCCTGGCAGAAGATGTTACAATTTCTGTGTATAGGAACCGCCAGAAGCCGCTTATTACATTCTTTTTCAAAGAGGGTGACCTTTCTGCGTGCCACAACATTTCTGGTTTAATGGCAGCCCTCAAAATCAATTACATACCGGAAGAGTGGAGGCTTTTCATTGATTCATCCAAGAAGAGTCTTAAAGCTGTTTTGTTGAATAATGGTAATGTGTTACCATCAATTCCAGTTGGTCACGCAGTTCATATGAAAGAAACTTATGAAAACATTAAGCAGCTTTTGAAGTGTATAAACTACGATCATCATCATTGGTCACTTTGCGGTGACTTAAAAGTGGTCGCTCTTTTGCTTGGACTACAGGATGGATACACCAAGTGCTGTTGCTTTCTCTGTGAGTGGGATAGCCATGCACGAAGTGACCATTACATCAGAAGACATTGGCCAATCAGGCAGTCATTGCAGCCTGGCAGTAAGAACGTTGAGAACCCAGCATTTGTCGACACCAGCAAGATTTTGTTGCCACCCTTGCACATTAAGCTGGGTCTCATGAAAAACTTTGTCAAGGCAATGGAGAAAACAGATGAGGCTTTCAAATACCTCATCAGAAAATTTCCAAGACTGAGTGAAGCTAAAATAAGAGAGGGAGTATTTGTTGGTCCGCAAATTCAAAAACTTCTTCATGATGACGAGTTTCTTTGCGTGTTGTATGACAAGGAAAAAGCAGCATGGCTAGCATTTAAGTCAGTGGTGGACAATTTTCTTGGAAACAACAGATCTGATAATTACAATGAAATTGTAGAAAATCTCCTTCTGAAGTATAAGAGTCTTGGCTGCAACATGTCTTTGAAAATTCATTTTCTGGATTCTCATCTGGATTTCTTTACGTCAAACTGTGGAGCGGTCAGTGATGAGCATGGTGAACGATTTCACCAGGACATTGCTGCTATGGAGACAAGGTATCAAGGCAATTGGAGCCCTTCAATGCTTGCTGATTACTGTTGGACTGTGACAAGAGACACCTCATCGATTGACTACAAGAAGCAAGCAAAGAGAGCTCGAACAGCGACTGAATAATGACGGAATGGGTACAAATGTGCCTTTTTAAAACATGATATGTGAACTTTAAATAATGTTTTTATTTTTTCTATTATTTTATGTTGAAATATCAATTAATTGAGTATGCAACCACAATTTTTATAATGCTAAAGTAGAAAGACCCAACGGGCTGATCACCCGTTTGCCAGTCACTTTGATTACGGAAACAACGGCAAACGGATTGATTTGTCGTTGCCCTAAAGACGCCATTAGGCATGATGGGAACAACGGCAGAGAAAATCTATTCGCTGTTGCCCTTAAGACGCCACTAGGCGTAATGGCCACTGACTGCTTTGCCGGTCGTTGGCTAAGGACGGAAGAAGAAGAAGAAAGTAGAAAGACTAGCTGTTCACCCCAGAGAATTAAACAAGCATACATTATTTGTATTAATGTAATGTAAATTCATAATTTAAAAAAAAAAAACCAGAGCCAATTGGTGAATTTCATTATGATATTTGAAATCAGCATGTCAAAATCAATAAGAAATGGTATATTTAATTTCTGGTACAAATAACTTTTGAAAATTTGTTGACTAGTGTAATCTGTACTGATCTAAGGTAGGGTTCTTGATGCTACAAAGTGATCTGATATTTGTTAGCCCACGGTTCACAAATAGTTCTCTGTTCAGCAAGATCATTCATTTGATATAATTTTTGTCCCAACATGGAACCAACTACTGCGCAGACTTCATGCTCCATAAGGAGCCAGAAGGGAAAAGACGAAAAAGAAGAATTTCCCAGCATAACAGAGAATTCAAGTGAAGACAGGATACAGATTAACATGTTAGTTAGACTTAGTAGGTATAGACTGAGTTAACACATAACAAACTATGCAGAATACCTGACATGATTAAGTAAGAAAACTTATGCATAGATTGAATTAACACACAGAACTAAGTAGGCTGTGTACCTAAGATGGTTAAATAAAAAAAGATATCGTATGTGACGACAGCAGACATCATACAGATGAGGAGATATAACTATTGCATAAATAATCACAGGAGACAGCACGTCACAGATGACAAAAGAAGACAGTACACCACACATGTTGAAGAAAGACAATGCTGCACTGTGCATCACATGTGGGGGTAGTGGACAGCAAATATGGATGAGAACAGAAGATAGCATATCAAATGTAATGACAGCAGACAGCGCTTCACAGATAATGAAAGCATCAAAGATGATTTCAAGGTTTAGAACATCACACATACCGGTAATGAAAGCAACAAATATTAGATGCAGTCAGAATGTTTATTGCATAGGAAAGTTATATATACAGTCAAACTCATCTCTCGGTAATTAAGTTTCACATGAAAACAAAAGACAACACACGCTAAACTTGAAAACAATGTTGAAGTATGTGAAAGGAATTCCTCTCAGTAACTACAGCGAAGGCTGTGTGACTATTAGATTTGGAAATACAGATTCAAAGATTGTTTACTTCCTACAAAACAACAAAATTTTGCTGAAATCACCTCTGTGGATCACAGGGAAAGAACCAAACAATAAAATGAATTCCAGGGCAGAAAAAGTGACAGCAGAAGAACACTTAACAATAGGGCAGATAAACAATGAAACAGGTGCATATAGACATGTATTTACAAAACAAATAAGCATCAAAGAGGTGGATATCAGATAATTTAGGAAAAGAATAGGATATACATAGTGAAGAAGCTATAACAGTGCAAGGCAGTCATTGTTCTGAAACTACAAAAGTAAAAGAATGAAGAGCGAAGTAAATATAAACAAAAAATAAGGTAATACAGAAATCAGAAGGGCTACAAAGAAATCAGATTCGGGAGGTGTGGAGAGTACACTTAAAGGCCAAAATGGTGCTAAAAGAAAAAAAAAAGAATAAACAAAATTTTCCTTTCACCCATGGCAACTGTAATTTCTGTCACAAATTTTAAAATACCAGGGTTTGTACACAAAATGGTTGCGGTACTGAGTCTACTAGGCGGCTTGAAGCTTAGAGAACACTACAGGGTTTTGAGATATACATAATGGAGCAAGTCACTTTTTTTCACAAATACACAAATAAAAAAAGAAGTCATATACTCAGGCAGCAGATTGTACTAATAACATTACAAACAATAATAATAAATAATGACAATGTAAGAAGCTGCTTGATACACTCAGATCTTTCTCAGATGTCATGACATTCTCAACAGAAAATGTGATCTAGTGATAACATCAAAAGATATTCTTGTAATAATATAAATTTTTCACTGCTAAAAGCCAGCCATGCTAAAAATATATTTACTCAGAAGCTCAGCAGTATGGGGTATGTTTTAGAAAAACATTTCAGTACAAGAACACAGTTTGCCTGAATATTTCTTTCTTTCTGAAATGCATTTTTAAATGAGTAGAGATTCAAGTGATTTTCAAACATGAATATCATAGATTCAAAAAATCAAAATAAATGAAAATTAGAAGAGCTGAGTAAACGATACATAATTCAAAATTGTATGCTACCAGAAAGGCTACTCACTTTACAACAACAAATACATTATACTAATGTGCAGCTGTACAATTTGTATCATGGAAAAAGCTCCACAAAATCAGTCTTTATTTTGGTCTTCAAGGTACTAAAAACTGGCATAAGAAATGCCAGAATCTAGTAAAAAGTACTATGAAAAGTAGGCCAATAAAATTTGGATTTATGTTTTAAGAAATGACTGAAACAATAAATGGAAACATTAAACTGAAAAATCTGGCTGGCATGGTTCTTGCTGATCATTTGTGCTTAAATGTAGTTTAAAAAAGAATTGTTTGAAGTGATCTACTTAGCATGTATGGTTCATAACACACACAAAAATGTAATTTTATGAAAGTGGCAAAATATTTAAAAATGTTGATTTTTCCTGTTAGTTTTGGAAAACCATCACAATTTTTACATTTTCTATTAAGTTTAAAGTTACTGGGAGTGTTTTGTGGTACATGCCTGCCAATAAGCCAATGATTTTGTGGGGTTTTCTCTCATGTCTAACTTGCAAGCTGGCAATGACATGTGGGGGTACTACCCTGAAATTAGGAAGTGACTAGATTAAACAAACATTATATTACTTTGTATAGCATATACATTGCATAAAATAAAACTCGTATGAAGAAAAATGTTATTGACCTATATACAGCCCATTTGTGCTGCAATAATTTTACAGAATATAGGCAAGTTATGTTGCATTTCTGCTAAAGTATACAAATAATTTAGTTGCGATTCTGATATAGTATATATAAACAGTTTAAGTTGCATTTCTGCTATAGAATGTAATTTATTTTTCATTTCTATTACATAATACATCACATTTTACATTTCTGCTTATGAATACAGCATATTTATTTTGCACATCTACATAGCATTTGTGTTGCATATAAGAATACAGAACAATTTATGTTGCATTCTGTTGAAAATTAAGATAATTTATATTGCATTTAATTAGTACATTAGCAACATATTTATGCTGCTGTTCTACTATTGCAGAAATCACAATGTATGTTGCACTGCTGTTATAAAATACATACATTACCTTTATTTTGCAGTTGCGTTGCAGAATTAAATTTATGTCTGCAAGAAGAAAAGATTTGTCAAGCATCCACTAAACAAGTAACATGCAGGACCAAATTTAGGCAGATGATTAACATGCTCACAAGCAAGCAAAAAACGTCTGAATATCACGTGGGTATGTGGCCTGACAGAAGAATGCACAAGTGCCACAAAATTTTAAAATTACAAAACTGAAAAATTAGAGGAAGAAATTAAAGTAAAAGTGACTATGTATGACTAAAACTAAAATAATGCACTGGCTAAATTAATGTAAGGTTTTTTTTTCAAATGTGCATCAGATCTAATTTGTGGTTTTTTTCAAGACTGGTTATCAAAATAATGCAATGTATGAGAGAAAACATAAATAAATTACAAGCATTTAAAAGTACAGCACAAAAATATTCATATTATGTACATACAGGCATATAAAATAATTAACACTTCAAGTACTGCATTCATGATAAGCATGAGATCAAAGATCCTTGCACAAGAGCATCAGACACACTGTTGAGTGCACAAGATTTGACTTTTATTGTGTTGTCAGGTAAAGGTGCAGACAAATTCAAATGTTTTCATGATTTGCAAATGCTGTCCTGAAACGAGATGTTTTCTGATTTCATGGTCTCTGATATATTGTATACATACTTCAAATGTTTTCATGGTCTGCAAATATTGTCATGAAACAAGATGTTTTCTGTTCTGTTTTCATGGTCCCTGATATGTGGTGCACATGGAGAAAGAACTCCAATACGTATTGAAAATGATTACACATAGATAGTCTAGCAGCAATGCTTTCACAAACATTGTGAAGAAGTGCTCTGCCAAGTGCCACATGCAAATGTTTCTTTACAAATCTTAGTCTTGTGATAACATCCATCAAAATTTGTTGATGGCTTCTTTTTTTTTCTTCTTCATGCACTTTCAAACATCAACTTGAATGTTTAAATAAGCTAAATAAGGTACTGATCAGCTTGAGGTTATTGGTGTCTCCAACGAAGCTTGAGGTTATTGGTGTCTCCAACAGTTTTGTCCAGGAACAGGTGCCTTCTCTAATATCACCATCATTATTATTCTCATTTGTGCTTCTTACAGAGCATGAGGCCATCACTACAGCTGGTCTCCTTGCAGTAAGCCCACAATAAGTAGTCACATGCTCTTGCAGCGTTGGTTTCTGCAGACATTTGTTTTATATGATGAGGTTGCCAGCCCCATGCAAAACCTCAAATTAGTCGCCTTGTACAACATGTCTGAGGGTGCAGCAGTCTAATCTTTCTTTGTCTCTTTAGAGACCCCTGGACTTTAGAGACCCCTGGACTTTAGAGACCCCTGGAACTAAACAAGGTTTTTAATATCAGTATATTCATTATTATCTCTGAATTCCTGTTTCGTTTGACACAGATTTTGTTGTTGTTACAATTTTTCAATATTAAGAGCTATTACGCTCATCATAAATCTATTGAAGTGTGATTGTCTTCTTCCTTGTGCAATTAAGTTTCTTTTCATTAATTTAATTCAAACATGTTCAAACGTCATCTTTGCAGTCATTCTTCTGATAAACCTCCTCTAGCCTATAATGATTTAATTTGTTAGCTAACTAACCAAGACTCAATTTTCCTACATCAAAAATAAAATAGGCTCATTATAATTACTCCTTTTTTTCTTATGTTCAAATATACTGGTATACAAATATAAAGAATACACAAAATTGTAAGCATTCTTAAACTTCAGATTGATAAAAAAAGAAAAGAAAAAGACATTGACAAAGAATGTTGACTTAATTATTCTTATCTCATTTTGACCACACACAAAAAAAAAAAAAACTATATTATTTTCAAATTCTTCCCCACCAATCCACACATTTTAATTAAAAAAGGTAAACCTTTATTCTATTTTCAAATCTTTTCCCGGCAATCCACACATTTAAATTAAAAAAGGTAAAATGTAACTTCAAGTTTAAAAAGAAAGAGATGAAACAAAACTGAATCATTCATATGTTCTTCTTCCTGTCCTCACAAACAAACCTTGAAACATTTTATAAACCATAATATCATACAGACTTAAAGATCCTAAATCATATTTAAAAAACATCAGTCAATAATATAGTTATTGTTTTATACAAATATAAGGCACATTATGTGAATGCCACACTTAAGTGGAATAAAAAAAGAGAATATTTAAGCTATTTACAAATACAATATCAGAGTCAAGTCAAATGCCATGAATGTGAGTAAGGAATATGTTACTATAAAATAAACAAATACTAATTAACTCTTTGACTCCGGAACAATGCTCAGAGCATTGGTCAGATTTGACACCCGTGTCAAAACAATGCTCTGAGCGTTGTTTTTAGTCTATCATGAACTAAAATTACGGCACAGGGTGGACAAAAATTGCAGAGTCAAAGAGTTAAGATCATACTCTATTTAAAAAAAAACCGGCTAAACGTGTTAATGGCGATTTAATGAGACATGTTTTTCTTATACAAATAAGTGCCCAAGTTTTGAATTATACTATCTGCTTTTCAAGAACAATGATGTAAAATTAAAAAATGCTCCTTTAAAATTATCACGCAGTTTAGTTAATTCGTTAAAACATCCGAGATGTCTGGCTAATAAGTACCAGTAGCCTACTGTCTGGATAGTAAGTACCAGTAGCCTACGGAGTGGCTAAAATGTCATTTCCTATTTTTAAATTTGTATATCGTAACTTGTATCCACTGGATATACATGAAACAAGTGTCAGGACAATGAGCAATAACTGTCATTTGACAATTACTTTTAATTTTTTTTATTCATCCCCAAAAACAAAGTCAAATCTAAAATGGCCAATTAACTGATGTTACAAGAGACAGCAAAAATTGCTGCCTGCTATGAATTCACATGTAGAACAAAAAAGGATTTCATGTTCAGCTGTAATGTTAATATGAAATTATATTTTACTCAACAAAATGGCAGTTAACCGTCTTCATTTTGACATTTGTTTCAGATAAATTAATTGATCAGGAGTGAAGAAATAATAATTTAAAAACAGGAAGTGGCTTTTCAATCAAACTTTTAAAAGACATTGGTTGGGAGCCGCGCTGGTGTAATGGCTACGGCATTGTACTGGCGACCAGGTGTTCATGGTTCAAACCCGGGCGTCAGCGTTTGAAGGAATGTTTACGACCGGAAATTTGACTGAATAACCTGAACGGCTCCTGTGATAAACCCTCTGTGGATGGGAAGGAGCGAAGCTCCTGACCGGGTTGGAAGGAAAGTCCTCAGGTTCCCCAGCCTCACAATGACATGTCATTGGGCCGAAGGGCTGAAAGCTCATGTACCGCTGGTTAAGAAAAAAAAAAAAAAAAACATTGGTTACTTTATATAATTCAAGGAAAATATTGTTACAGATAATTAGTACTGCAGTAATAATTAAGAGAGAGGTTGGCAAGAAAACGAAGATGGCTGTATACCGCTCCACCTATGTCCCAGTCTTGACATATGGATGCAAGTCATGGGCAATGACTACAACCCATAAAAGCCAGATCCAAACCTCAGAAATGAGGTATCTGAGGAAGGTGGTTGAAGTAACAAGAAGAGACATGGTACGCAACCAGACGATACGTCAAGGCCTTAAATCCTACCCCCTGCAGACCCAAGTAGAACAGTCCCAATTAAGATGGTTTGGCCATGTCTGCAGAATGGGAGAAGATCGGATACCACGACAAGCATAGGAAACAAGGATCCAGACCCCGAGGATGACCCAGAGTCCGCTGGGAGGACAACATTAAACAATCTTTGAAGGACCGAGGACTAGAATGGAACCAGGCCAGGAGGAAGACAGCCGATAGGATAGTCTGGCGCTCTCTCTTCCAAACCTCTACACCTCACGGTAGAAGGGGAATGACTAAGTAAGTAAGTAAGTAAGTAATAATTAATTCTGAAATAACTGCTTTAGTTGAAAATCATTTGCTAGGTGATTTTGCTACATAGCTTTCAGGGGATATTTCAAAAGACTTCCTTAGCTGCATCCAGAATTCCGATACTTGATGAAATAATCTTCTGCAAGGTTTGTTTAGATATTTTCCCTTGTTTGTTTATTAGTTATTATCTACTGCTCATTTTTGAAAATTTTTAAGCTGGTGAAAGCTTTGCCAGAACAATGCTCATTTGTTAAACTAATAGACATAACATTTTGTCTTTCATATTGAACAAAAACAGTGGAAAGCGTGTATGTAAAAAAAAATTACAAATGAAAAATGATTGTAGTACTGCTCTGGGGAAGTTAGAATATATAGGAACATAGTGTTGTGTCTTTGCACAAACATTAATTGCTATATCTAATCTGGCTATTGCTGCAATTAACAGTATATGTGTCAAATGTGGGCTTGTAACTAAGGCACAGCAACAAATAACACTGACAAACAACATTTTTCTTTCTTATATAAGAATAAGTGTTCTTAGGTCAGTTTCTTGCGCTGATTTCAAATTTGAAATCCGTTTATCTCTATCACGTCGGGTTCTTAAGATATTTGTGAATAAATATATTTTTGGGAAACCGTTATTTGCTCCGTTTCATTTTTACTATATAACTTTTTAAAATTAATAAAATGCAAAATAATTCTACTTTTTATACTGCTAAAAGATGCATGACATATGTTACGTTATATTTCAAATAGTTACAGTATTTTGAAATAATTCTGAGTGAAATATGGCTTCTAGAAGTTGTAGAAATTCGGCTGATCTGTTCTGTTACGTGTGCGGATATTTTACCGATCGTGTTCACCAGAAAAACTTTACACCATTGCTAAAGAAAGCATATGAACTTTATTTCGATTCGAAAGTTGATGATGCAAATAAACCTTGGAAGCCAAATGCAGTTTGTTCGACTTGTGCAAATACATTGGCAGGTTGGTTACGAAAATCGCCGAAGCATAAGTCGATGCCTTTTGGAGTGCCAGTAATATGGCGTGAACCGACAAATCACGCTACTGATTGTTACTTCTGCTTGACAAATATCTATGGTTTCACTTTTAAAACTAGAAAGTCTGTGGTTTATCCAAATATTGAATCGGTTTCGAAACCAGTGCCTCATGATCCAATCACGTGTCCGATCCCAGTTCCACCAGAACAATATCCGTTGGACGTGAATGAACCATCAGAAAGTGATAGTTTACCTGCTTTAGAAACTAATTCTGACTCGGATTATGTACCGGTGAATGATGGTGTTCACTTAATTAACCATTCAGAACTTTCAGATCTAATACGTGATCTCGCTCTCACCAAAGGACAAGCGGAATTACTCGGTTCGCGACTCAAAGAATGGAATCTTTTAGCGCCCAATACTCCGATATCTAAATTTTGTCATAGACACAGAGAACTTGTTCAATACTTTGAGATGGATGATGACATTTGCTATTGCAAAGATGTAAAAGGTCTAATGGTGCACCTCGGTCATGAGCACATAGTCAACGAATGGCGACTTTTCATCGACTCTTCCAAGACTAGTCTAAAAGCCGTGTTATTGTATAATGGAAATTTATTTTCATCAATTCCAGTCGCCAACTCTGTTCATATGAAAGAAACTTATGACAATATGGCTATACTTTTGGCAAAAATAAAGTACAATGACTACCAATGGCGGATTTGTGGAGACCTAAAGGTCATTGCAATTCTCACGGGCATGCAGACTGGGTATACTAAATTTTGTTGCTTCCTATGTGAATGGGACAGCCGCAACAGACAGGAACATTATGCAAGAAAGGTGTGGCCTATCAGGGATCGTATGCAGCTCGGGCATAAAAATGTAATACACGAGCCATTAGTTAACAAAGACAGCATCATTTTACCACCATTACATATAAAGTTGGGGCTCATGAAGAATTTCGTAAAAGCGTTAGATAAAACGAGCAAAGCTTTCACTTATCTTCGAGAAAAGTTTCCGCAAATTAGCGATGCAAAGATAAAGGAAGGTATCTTTGTAGGACCTCAGATTAGGAAAGTTATTGCAGACAAACAATTCGAGAACTTGTTACATGGTAGTGAACTTCGCGCATGGATGGCATTCAAATCGATCGTCGATAACTTTCTGGGAAATCACAAATCTGTCGACTATGTGCATATTGTTAAGCAGTGCATAGATGCATACAGAATTATGGGCTGTAACATGTCCCTCAAAATCCATTTGCTCGATTCGCATCTTGACTTTTTCCCTGACAACCTTGGCGAAGTCAGCGATGAACATGGAGAACGATTCCATCAAGATATCGCCGTAATGGAGTCAAGTTATCAAGGACGGTGGAGTATGACCATGCTTGCCGATTATTGTTGGATGCTTCATCGCGATGTACCACATGCCATTCACCGACGAAAGTCGACTGCAAAGAAATTCAAGCCTACATAACTGTTATACTTCTTGTACAAATGATGTTGTAATACTGTATGCAGTTGTTAAAAAACTTCAATTGCGTATTTCTAGAGATCCGGAGCTGATAGAGAAAAACGGTTTGCAGATTTAAAAACAGCGCATTAAAATTGACCAGAAAAACATAGAAATGTTAGAGAAAGAAAAAAAAAATTTTTTTTTGTTAGTCAGTGTAATTTGGTCCCGGAGTGGTATAATTCTGAGGATTCAACGCACTAAAAATATAATTAAGACTAATAAGACTGGTATGATTTAGAGGTGCTAGCTTTCTGCTAGGGGGTGAAGGGGTTAGTAGCATTGGTGGCTTTATTCTTTTTAAGGAATATAAAAGGAGAAACAGAAAGACAGAATGACATCATAACCTCTCCTGGCTGTCACTGTGTCTGCTTGCAGATGTAATCAAACCACCCATCTGTCAACCACAACATGTGTGAACATTTTTTTTACAGCCCATGTCAGCCCATCAAAATCCAGCAACTATTGGGAAACGTATTCATTAAAACCTCATCTAGAAGTTGCTATCTGAGAAATTCTGAGCAATATAAAAGTCACAGACATGGCAGAAAGAAAATAAATGCATTCTTCTATTCTGGCCTTACATAATGGCCCATAAATATGAGTACACAAGGCAGTTGTCATAAATAGGCACAAAATAGATTCAGTTACCATTTTTGTGTAAATATATTAAGGCTACTCATATAAAGGCACTTGCTTAGGAAGAAAAAAAAAAAGTAATGAATAAGCCAGATTGCTCAATCAAGGCTAAATAACAATAACAGCTGTATGAACCTACTTATGCAGACTGATCTAGCGTGTAGTCAATGTTGTGGAAGCTACATTCAAATCAAATTACAAGGTGCCCACAAATTCATGTATCACAGAAATGATAGCTATTTAATTTAATTTAGCTAATATAATACCTGCATTATTTTAAACAATCATATAATGATAATGAGTAATTTTGCTCCATATTGAGCAAAGGGGCACCACTATAGCCGGCCCCTTGGGGAAAGCCTGCACCAAATCCTTTTAAACGCTCTTTGTCATGGTGGTTTCTGTAGCTATTTTTACATGATGAGGTTGCTAGCTTAATGCATAACCTGAGGTTGCTAGCTTAATGCATAACCTGAGGTTGCTAGCTTAATGCATAACCTGAGGTTGCCAGCTTAATGCATAACCTGAGGTTGCTAGCTTAATGCATAACCTGAGGTTGCTAGCTTAATGCATAACCTGAGGTTGCTAGCTTAATGCATAACCTGAGGTTGCTAGCTTAATGCATAACCTGAGGTTGCCAGCTTAATGCATAACCTGAGGTTGCCAGCTTAATGCATAACCTGAGGTTGCTAGCTTAATGCATAACCTGAGGTTGCTAGCTTAATGCATAACCTGAGGTTGCTAGCTTAATGCATAACCTGAGGTTGCTAGCTTAATGCATAACCTGAGGTTGCTAGCTTAATGCATAACCTGAGGTTGCCAGCTTAATGCATAACCTGAGGTTGCCAGCTTAATGCATAACCTGAGGTTGCCAGCTTAATGCATAACCTGAGGTTGCCAGCTTAATGCATAACCTGAGGTTGCCAGCTTAATGCATAACCTGAGGTTGCTAGCTTAATGCATAACCTGAGGTTGCTAGCTTAATGCATAACCTGAGGTTGCCAGCTTAATGCATAACCTGAGGTTGCCAGCTTAATGCATAACCTGAGGTTGCCAGCTTAATGCATAACCTGAGGTTGCTAGCTTAATGCATAACCTGAGGTTGCTAGCTTAATGCATAACCTGAGGTTGCTAGCTTAATGCATAACCTCATAAAAGTTGCCCCATATGGTTCTATTCTTTCTTCTTCATTTCCTGAGAGACCCCTGGAAGGCACACAGGATAAGTAATGATAACACAGGATAAGTAATGATAACACAGGATAAATAATGATATTGTTTAGCTTAAAATAACATAAAAGATTTATTTTCAACGTTGATACCACAAACTCCCATATTCCCAATATGCCTCAATAGGCGTGTAACGGGATCCTTTACCTTTTCACCTTTACCACAAACTGCAAGCTGTTTTCATTATCTGTGGATATTTTAAATAATTAATTTATTCTAGGAAAGCAGCTGATGTTGAATATTTTTAAAAAGTGGATTTGAGATAACATTTGCTGCTGTGACCCATATACACTGAGTGAGCGCGAGATATTAGACCTGGCCGGAGGGTGCAGAGCTGAGGCAGAAGCTATAAGGCTGCTGTGCTGACCTGGAAAAGATTGTGGTATGGTTTTAAGGGCGATCTTCATTGTACACTGACAACTCCATAAGTGCTCTGATATCCTCCCTTAGATCCCACAAGAAGGATCTCAGCACAGTGTACATACTCTGTAGCACCAGCGAGGATCCATAATGTGTGTATACAGGAATTACACAGTCTATAAATATTTTTGTGGTGGGCAGGTTTCCTAATTTTTTAATTTTGCCAGGGAAGTGGCTGTATGGCCTACTCTTTACGATTTCAAACTGCTGATAGATTTTTAACATGCGCAGCTTGCACACAGGACCTCCTATTTTTTTGCCCTTATCCTAGAAGGCTAGGCATCTGATCTCACTACCCAGGAGATCAGGGGGGAGTATGACATCATTAGGAACCATTGGTTCTGAAAAAATTTTCCTTTATTATATTCCCTGTGCTGGGAGTGAGCCCAGTACCTTTAGAATTAGAGGTGGACGCCATACCTCTGAGCCCCACTTGGACCCACAAAAGACTGAACTTTGCCTCTGTGACAGGTCTGCACATTTAGCATAACAAATTGAACGCAGAAGAAGATGGCTTATTTTCCATTTGTAGATGTGTAAATCTTTCTTTGCAATTAATGCTCGTTTTTTTATAATACAAGACTGTGGACACCTTATATCAACCAATAGTTGGAACATCATAAATAGTGCACAAATTTAATATACAGCAATAAGGTGATATGGAATGTTATCTGGAAAACTGGAATGTATACATAAAATGTATAATGGTCTGTAAAAGTCTAAAATTTGAGTAAAACATCAGCAGTAACTGTACAATAATAAATACAAACTTGACTTAGCTCACAACCACAGTCACTAGACAAGTTAGTGTCTGGTGTTTTAGAAGGCAGAATCCAATCTCTTTTAGAATTATGATAAAACAGACCACTGGCCATGAAAGGTTCAGTACATCTGCTTCATCTTGTGCAATAGTGACAATTCCACGTTATCCTTTCAAGTATTCAATACTTCCTCATATCTCAACCCACAGACTATTCAATAAAATTAACTCTCCTCATGAAGAGCTCAACTCATCAGTCCCATTTTATGAAATGCTCAGTAGTTTTTCTCATTCAAGGAACTGATAAATTTATCTATGTAACCCGCCCTCCATGAAGTGATAAATAGATCTCATCCAATGAATTTGTGAATAAATCTGTTTTTCAAGCCATAAACAGTTCTATAAATCTGTTCCCAAGATGTCTTCTGCTTTTCTCAACAATGGCTCTTTCTGCCTCTAATCTTGATGAGAATGAAATAAGTGCGTCTCCATTAGGTTTGCCTTCCAAGTTGGTCTGTATAGTAATTGACTCAGGGCCTACCTGCAACAAGAATATATTGAAAATTAGCACAGGAAGTTATTTTATTGTTGTTTCAAATAAAAAAAGAAAACTCTTATCATATTGCACAAATTAATTTGCTAATTAACCTCAAGCTCAGTCTTTCAGCAGGATTCACTTAAAAATGAGGCAAGTATAAGCACAAGTTATGTGGAGCTGATGACAAGAAACAGATGGGTGCTGGTGGAAGAGAAGATGGCAAAATGATGCTGACAATTGATAGGATATATGCTGAGGATATTCATGGTAAAAGAAATAAAGAACATCAAGCACTTGGAAATGATAACTGGAGACAGGCATGAAAGGGATAGTTACATTGTAACCAACCATGCATGTTAAAAAAAGTGACTAAGGAGGGTTGGGTATAAGACCATTGAGGAAACCTGCTGATAGCAGTACAAGGCAGTTCTTATTCTGGAATCCCCAGGGTAAGGGAGATAAAGGGAGACCAAAAATCACATGGAGAAGAGAACTGGAGACAGAAATGAAAGAGATGAGGAAGAAATGGAAAGATCTGGAACTAATGGCACAGGACAAGAGGACTTTGCATTAGTTTGCTGAAGGTCTATGCTCCTTGATCAGCAAGAACAGGAGAACGGTGGGGGATAGCAGAGAGAACAAGGAGAAGAATAGTAGGAGAAGAAGTCATCGCAAGCTGAAGCTTCACAGGCAGAGTTTACAAAAAAAATGGATGGTCCAAAGTAGGAATCGATGGCGAGCAAACAACTGTAGCTCTATGGTCCATGATGAACAAAACAGATGGCTGATGGTGATTTGTTGTTGTTTAACTAGGGTTTCTAAGCTTCTTGTGCTTTTGCAGCCAATGCCAAGTTGAAGGTCCTTGGTATTATCTAAACTGTAGATCTAGGCTTTTCCTCCACTTCGAAACATGTTTTGAAGTCATAAGCTCCAGTTTCTCCAGTTTGGCTTGTATTTAAAAAATCATCATATCTGGTCCTAAGATAGGAGGAAGAAGCACGTGGCATATTGTGCATTTCCTGTCATCCAAGGGGGAGCTTTCCAATTATGCTGAGCTAAAATGCTGTGCTCTGGTTCTGGGCTCTCCCAAGGAATTGTCACATCTTACAAAGAACCACTCCTCAGCTCCTCCTGCCTTTCTTGGGTCCACAGTGAGATCCTCTTGCATGCAGCCAACCAGGTAGAAGAATGAGTTATGTCTGGAGCTCAAGTGACTCCTCCAAGCTTAATGTGCAATGCTGGGTTCTCAACATGTTTCACCACAGGGGGAATCTCTGGAAGTGTGTGGATAATTTCAAGAGTCCATGAGGGTGTAACTAACCTCACAGACAGAAGTTCACTACCACATTTGTATACTATAGCAATGTGCTTAGCTGGTGGTCATATAAGGATCACCCCAGATATGCGTCCATGCACGGATGACAGTGATGAAAATGTAGAATATAGCCTTATATAATTTGTTAACACCAGACATTAAAACAGATATAATCCGTTGCCTAGGAATAAAGACAAATGTAATATAATGATCAGAAATGAAGTAGGTTGTAATCTGTTGACTTGTGTAGTTCCCACAGGTCTCTGAAGAGACAAATAAAGACAATGAATATTGCACACATAGGCCAGTCATACAAGGTGACTAATATGAGGTTCTGTACGGGACTGACAACCTCATCGAGAGCATTTGAGTGCTTGGTGCAAGCTTCCTGCAAGAGGACTTGCAGCACTAGTGGCTCTATGCTCTATAAGGAGCACAAAGGAAAATAGTGATGATGAATCCGTTGACTAGAAAGTAAGACAGATGTAATATAATGATCAGCAATGTTAACAGATGTAATGTGTTGACTAGAAGTTAAGATATATGTATTGTGTTGACTAGAAATTCAGACGCAATCTATTGATGACAAATTCAGACAGACATAATCTGTTGGCAGCAACTGACAAAAATACACGATGATAAGAACTTGAAACAGGCATAATATGTTGACTAGAAATTAAGGCAGGTGTAATCTAATGACCATAAACAAAGACAGACATAATATGTTGACAATAAATGGGGATATATGTAATCTGTTTATGAGACAGTCAGATTTATATCCTAGGATGACAACGTGAATATAAAAGAACAGATATTTACTTCTCTAACACATATGACAGCGATAAATTTTAGAGTGACAAAACTGATTTAGCTTACCTTACTACAGGTTGGCAACCCAGAATCTGAAATGCTCGAAGATGGCCGTGTTTCGGAAATAGGATTTTTTTCTGTTTAAAGATATCGCCCAAAGTAGCCCACATATCACCCATAGAAACCCAAAAATCGCCCAAGTCACCCAAAAGTAGCCCAAGTTACCCAAAAATCGGTCTGAAAATCAACCAAAAGTCAGTGTAAAAATATTTCGATTTTCGGAATATTTCAGGTTTCAGATGTTCAGATTCTGGGTAACTGACCGGCATAAGGCAGGTCTAACATAAAATTATTGTCAACGAGTAAGTAACCCGCCAAAACATGATGGGAAATAATTATTATGTGCTCTTTCTGCTGTATGCTCTGATGGTGGCATTATTTCCCCTGTTGTCAGTTCATTCCTTGCTATTCCATTTTATCTTCATTGGATCTTTGTTGTCAAACTTACTATGACTTACGGCCAATGCACCATGAAAAAATGGTAAGGTCTACGTGTTCAAATGGTGTTCAATTCAGCTTTCACTGTGCAATGCACACCTTTCCCATATTGTCCTGAAAAGCTTAAAGGATTTTTTATATTGCTCGTTACAGGATACTTCACTTAGACAATTAGTAATATGGGATAATTTCATACAAATATTTATCATTTTTGGTATAACTAAAAATACACACACTAACATATATATATGATGCATTAAAATCATGTCAGGCTTATGCTGTCTTTTCTACCTTCAAGAACATCCCAGAAAACATTAATGCCAGTTTAAGTGACTGATTCTGAAATTTTGATTTTCTTAAAAGAACAAAAACAAAACAGAAAAAGAAATCATGTAAATATTGGGCAATAATCTTTAAGCATGTTTTATTAGAACTTTTCATTCCCAATATTTTCTCTTCAAACAGGCATAGCTTTTCACTGCTTTGCCAGATTTTAATAACATTTTCAACAAAATGAGGCTTTCTTTTCATAAAAGTATTTAAATACCTGAAAATAACACCATAAGCCTGAGTGATGCACCAAACGTATAACATTTTTCCTTTCATTCTTTATACTCTTGAAGGCATAATAAAGATACATACAGTACTAAATGAAAATGAAAATAATTAAACAGAAGCATTTGAAGCTTTAACTCAAAGACAATAGAGTTGAACAGAATGTAAAATATGAAATAAAGGTCAGCAGAAAAATGAAAAATAACAAAATAAAATTACATTGAATGCACAGCTAGCATGAACATAATGAGAGAGCCCAAACCAGACCAAAAATAAAAAAGAACAGGTATACAAATTTCCAAACCAAAAAAAAAAAGATCTTAGGATATTACTCAACTTAAAAAAATACCTCTCTAGCAAATTGTCTAATGTTTAATTTTTTTTTCTGGAAAACCAACAATTTATTTTTTTAATGCGGACTACAGAAATAATGACGGGGAAATATGAGATCATAAAATTAAAGATTATGAAGAAATACTGATTACTCAAATAGTTGGATTTTGTACCACTTGAAAGATGAATAATAACTAGCATGAAAGAAAAAAACACGAGAAACAGCAAGTGCATTCCCTAAAGCCTTCAATATGTAACTTATTTTGACAACTCTGAATACAGTAGGGCCCATCTTATGATGTTTCCGCTATTTAGCGTTCGGCTAATAAGATGGTTTTCAATAAAATACATAAAAGGTGGGATAAAAGGATCATGTTATACGCCCATTGAGGCATATTGGGAATACGGTGTTAGGCCCATATTTTCTTGACCATCGGCACACTAGGGGGTTATGTGGTCAGCATCACGCCAGCCGCCTTAACTTTCCCAGAGTTGCTCTGGTACACAATTCATGAGGCTGGGTTGACCCCGGAGCCGTTTGCGGTCTAAAAACTCCCACCTCAACTAGGAATTGAACCATGGACCACTGAGCTAGGAAGCCAGTGCAATTATATACATGCTCATTACATTTAGCATTTGTTCTGCTCTTTCTGTATTTTTTTGGCATGGTGCACTCAGCAGCTGAGTCAGAGATTGGCTTCAAGCGCCATTTTGTTGTTGGTAACTCAGTCTGTTTACAGCATTTGTGCATTCTGCGTCTCTCTGTATTCTGGCAATTTTCCAAACTGTCAAAATTTATTACATTATAATATATTTTTAAAAATTAAGTACAATGGCATCTAAGTGCAGAAATGATAAAAAGAAGAGTCCCAAGCCTCTTACTTTATATGCCATGTTAGAAACGATTAAACTTAGTGAGCAAGATATGTCTATGGATAAGATAGACCTTAAGCTAGCCTTGGAACATCATAACAGTTAGTACAATGGTGATCACTATAATCTATTTTCAAATTTACATTCGTCAGTCACTATAAGCTAAGGATGAAAATATTTTAAGTTAAGCAATGTGTGTACTGTTTATTCATTTTACTATCATACTGGTATTTTTAGGCCTAGCTCTATTGCGAATTTAGTATATGATAGTGTAAACATAGTATTAGGATTTTATATGTATCTGCAAGTTTAAAAAAGGCAATACTCCGCTTTTCCTCGATTTCTGCTTTTCAGCGGGGGTCTAGAACCAAACCCGTCATATGAGCGAGGCTCTACTGTAAGCCATCAAAGGGACACAAGTTAGTCAAAGGAAGTGTAAAGGTAACCCAATAGCCAATACTGCTGTAGGGGAATGAAGTGTTAGGGACTTCACTATACAAGGTCTCTACCCTCAGGCATGTCATACAAGGTGACGAGGTTAAGCACAGGGCTGACAACATCCACATGCAAAACAAACTGGCACAGAAACCACCCTGTTGTAAGATAAGGTGAATGATTGGCGCAGGCTTAAGATGGGGGGGGCTGTTGCAGTGGTGCTTCAATGCTCAGTAGGGAGCATAAAGGAAAATGATGATACTAGGCCTCAGAGGTAGGGTGACCAATTCCCTTCCTCACTGCCTTTGCCTTTCCTGACTCAAGAGCAGTCAGTTACCCATTTACAGCTGTGTAGACTGGTGGTTGATGCTCCCAAGCTTTGAACCCAGTAACTTTACCCCAAGAAGCAAGCCCTCTAACCACTCTGCTACTTAAAAACAAAAAAAACGAAATATACTTGCTGCTTTATTTTGTTCTGAATTATTTTTTCCCTCCTTGCTTTTTTTTTTTTTGGGGTGTTTTTTCTTCTTTTTCAAGTGCTGACAAAATAGTATTCCATAATCCATTATTATTCTTCTGTTCTCTGATTTCATGGTCTCTCTACTACATCTTAACACTGTAGCAAGTATGATGTGTGAAATGATGCAGCGATTTTATCTCATTAGATTCCGCTTTGAGTTTAGTGTTGAGTCATTGGGCCAGTATATCTTTCTTAACTGGTCATACAGAGGACAGTCCTGTAGAACATGCTCAGCAGTTTGTTCGTTTAATCCACATGTGCACAGTGGTGAAGCAGACAATCGTAGCTTGTGCATGTGTTTATTCAGTTTGTTATGCCCTGTCCTGAGTCGAAAAATAGTTATCTGTCCCTGCCGGTCAAGAGTGTGATAGTCGTCTTTGGGTTGGTTCTGTTCTCTTCTGATAGTCTGGATAGCTCTCTTTTTTCTCAAAGTATGTGACTTCATTATCTTCTTGTTCACATTCTCCTCCCTTTTTTGCAAGTTTATCTGCCTTTTCATTTCCGGGTACACCACAATGAGATGGTACCCACTGAAGTATGGTTCTCTTTTTGGCAGCTACCTTGTTTAGTTCATTTCTCAAGAGATTATCATAATGTACAAGACTTTGCCCTATTGGGATTTAGAAATTATGATTTATTTGAAAACGCACTGTTATATCTTACTGTACAATACTGCAAATAGAAATTATTATAATTGTATTTGAATATGCTTTACAGGTAGTAATAATTCATAAAAATGTATTGGACAATGCATTATTTTAATTAGAAAGTATCATGATATATTTGACTGTGAACTTCTAGTATTACAATGATGTGTTTGATTTTGCACTTTTGGATCTAAGAAATTATCATGATGTATTTGACTGTGCACTATTGGTATTAGAAATTACCATGATGTAATTGATAATGCACTTTTGGATCTAAGAAATTATAATGATGCATTTGATAGCTCATTTTTGAAGTGAGGAAATGTCATGATGTGCTTGGCGGTGCACTATTAGAATTCAAAGTTACCATTATCTATTGTCTGTGCATTACTGGAATGAGAAATTATCATGATGTATTTGTATACCATTAGAATTATAATATCATGATGTTTTTATACTGTATACTATTAAAATTGGAAAGAACTTGAATGAGACGGTAATATGATTCTATATTATTTGAAATAGAGTGTATTGTAACTACATTTGATTATACACTATTTGAATTATAAATTATTGTGATCATATTCAACTGTATATTATCTCCATTGGAAAGATAATAGTTTCAACAGTGCACCCATTGAAGAAAGAAGCATCTGATTGTACCTAACTATTACTATTTGAATCAGAAAGTACAATATGGAACCATTTATCTGGCTACCCACTATATGAAAACCAGAAACCAATAACGTGTAATATTTAAAATGCATGCCAGCTTTTAATCAGTTTTCGGTGCCATTGTTGTGCAAATGATTTCACACTAGTTG
Organism: Oreohelix idahoensis; assembly: GCA_024509875.1. NCBI lineage: Eukaryota > Metazoa > Mollusca > Gastropoda > Stylommatophora > Oreohelicidae > Oreohelix > Oreohelix idahoensis. The sequence goes on along the minus strand of JAMPIV010017823.1, from coordinate 274,201 downwards.
ATGGTGAAAGTGTGTATTCTCATTACATTGGCTGACATTTTTAGTGGTTTTTTTCTTTTCTTCAACCATATTCATGTATCCCCAAAGTCATTAAGCCAAAAAGTCCTGCAGAAAAACCTCTGGGTGGCAAGTGTGTCAAAAGGAAGAGGACCTCCCTAAATATTAAGGTTAAAGTGGAGATAATAAAATGTCTAGACCAGGGCTTCTTAACCTTTTTTGTGTCGTGGACGCCTTTAATTTTTCGATGAAGACTACGGCATCTTCTTAGAAAAATATGTACATATACATATAATTAATAATTTTACATACAAGTAATAAATTTTACCTCTACACCTCACGGTAGAAGGGGAACGACTAAGTAAGTAAGTAAGTAAGTAAGTAATAAATTTTATTACAATGAAAAATATTTAAGCTTACATGTAGTCATACTGAAAAACATACAACATATACAAAGAGTATATTTCTTTAAATGCAAAAATCTATGATAATTCCCCAAATAAAAATTTTAGTGAAAATAAAATTCAAATTTATAGGTTATGTACATGGACCCTCTAGAATCTATTCATGGATCCCCAAAGGAACCTGTGGACCACAGGTTAAGAAGCCCTGGTCTAGTTAAAGGTGCAACAGTGAAGTTTTGTGTGTGATGAGTATGGTGTGGTTCATCTATTATTTATGTTAATATAACAATACGAAAAATTGTAAAAATTGTGTAATGACAGCGATTTACTTAACTTAATGGAACACAAGAAGACATTAGGCCAGACAAAGAATGTAGAAATAGACAAAGTGTTAATGGAATGGATTCAACAGTGCCAAACTGAAAAGATATTATGTATTTCTTCTTCTTGTTCTGCAGTTTTACTTGTTTATTTATTGTACTTTTTCCTAGTGGGACCTATGTTGTTTATTTCTTGTCATCTTTCTATGTCGCTCATCTTATCTTTGTTTGATTTGTTCATCTTTTTTTTCCACATGTTTGCCGTGTCCATTATCTTTATTCTCTTAACTTGTTTATATTTCTTGTCTTTGTCTCCTGCTCGTAACTGTAAGTGATGAAGGGTGAACCCCAAAATGTCAAATTTTTCTGGTGTATAGTCCATTCATAAACTTACTTATTCATTCCTCTTCTACCGTGAGGTGTAGAGGTTTCCATTCATAACACTGACTCTATACCTTTACATTTTGCAAAAAAAAAAAAAATATTGCTTGCCTTACTAGTTTTACAGCAGTCTTTACTCTCTTTTGTTTGTATGTGTTATTGTTGTTGGTACACTTTAGGTCAGGCTACTCAAATTCCGGAAAAACCCCATATCAAGCAACCCTCGGATCTCAAAAAAAGCCAGATAAATTGTCCCATACTGTGCAATGTTTGTATTTGAACACATAGTAACTGAATGAAAATGTATCATGGTATAAATTTTACTGTATACCACCCGAGCTAGAAAATATCACGACTGTTGTGATTATGTTGAGACAAAGAAAGAGCAGTATTACAGCTCCCTCAAGCAGGTCATAAGGTTACTAATATGTGGTTGTGAATGAGGATGGCAACTTCATTTTGTAAAACAAATTGCTACAAAAACCATCACTGTAAAAGCTTGTGAATGTTTGGTGCAGGCTTCCTGTAAGGAGAACCAGCTGCTGCATGAGTGGCTTCAAGCTCCATTAGGAGTAACATGGAAAATGATGATGATGATGATGAAGTGACTATGTAATACATCAATTAGAAAGTATCATTTGATTTGAGTTTAAAAGTATCATTTGATTTGAGTTTACAAGTATCATTTGATTTGAATTTAAAAGCATCATTTGATTTGAGTTTAAAAGTATCATTTGATTTGAATTTAAAAGTATCATTTGATTTGAATTTAAAAGTAGGCCTATCATTTGATTTTAAAAGTATCATTTGATTTGAATTTAAAAGTATCATGATACATTTGATTGATTTAATTTCTTTTCTTCTGAAACTAAAAGGTTTTGTAACAGAACTGAAAATATCATAGCATTCCGTCACCAGATTCTTGTTCAGCAGTCCATAGCCACGGAACTGAAGCAACAACCAGCAGGCATAACTCTTTCTAAACTTCTTCTGACTTTCTGACTCTGAAAAACCTACCTCAGGAAAGCCCTGAAAATAATTTACTATATCCTGTACTGTTACATTAATGGGCAGACCTCTCATTATTATCATACAGGGCCCAGTGTATGGCCCTGTAGCTGTGTTTGCTGTGGGTGAATAGTAAGAAATGGCAGGTGTTTGAGGTATAGGGGACGACACAGGTGGATTGGGGTACCAGTAGAGTATGGATGGGTAGTATGCAGGTCGCTGTGGCAGTGGTGTGACTGTTGATGGGAAGGCTGCAGTCATAGGCTGTGTGAAGGACATATAGGGAAACGTGCCAGCTGTCGCCAGTGATGTAGATGTCATGATAGTCTGTGGCGTGACTGTGGAATCAAGAATATATTCTATTTTGAAGCAAGATTAATGCTGTCAGTGCTACAGCCTTGTAAGTTGGCAAAGTCATCAGAAAAAAAATAAAAATCATAATCATGATATACAAAAATATGAGTAGTAAGGTTCATCAAAGGTCAATAAAAAGAATCCAGTTACACGCCCATTGAGTAATATTGGGAATATAGTGTTAGGCCCATATTTTCTTGATCAACGACGCACTAGAGGTGATGTGGTTAACATCACGCTGGCCGCCTTAACCTTCCCAGAGTTGCTCTGGTACCCAATTCATGAGGCTGGGTTGACCTGGGAGCCGTTTGTGGTCTAAAAAAATCCCACCTCAACTGGGGATCGAACCATGGACCACTGAGCTAGGAACCACTGCGCTACCGTGGCTCCAAAGGTCAATAATGCTACTGTAAATATTCATACCATAAAGCTACACATCAAAGTCATTCTGAATCACATGACCAGCCAACAGACATCTTAGCTTTGTAATTGTTAACATGTGCTGGTGGTTTTCAAAGGTGACAACCTGCTGATAAGGACTGGCTAGTTATAATGGCGTTGACTTTTAACAACTCTGATTCATGCTATACAGAGCTTCTACAAGTCTTGCAGAAATTATGTGAGGACAGCAAACCATAAGTCGGAAGAGTTCAGGACCACCACTGGTGTAAGACAAGGTGATATCCTATCACCTTACCTCTTCATACTCCTTATGGACGATGTCATCAAGGCATGTAAGGAGAGAACAAGAAAGTATTCAGTGGGGTACTGGAAGATGAGACAGGTCTATATTTCGGAGCTGGCATTTGCTGATGATGTTGCCCTGATTGCTAAATCAGAGGCACATCTCCAATCCAACCTGCAAGTCTGGAAGGAAGAGCTGGAGAAGAGAGGGATGGTCATAAGCAGCTCTAAAACAAAATCCATGGTGATATCACGAGAAGAAAGAAAACACCAGATTAAGCTGGGAGAACAGGTCCTGGAGCAGGTCGACCACTTTAAATACCTCGGAGCTATTATAGACCGAAAGGGAGGCATCAAAGAAGAGTTGGCCACTCGAAAAGCAGCAGCTGGGAGACTTTTTCAGGCCATAAATCGAGGATTCCTCAGCAAGAGAGAGGTTGGTAAGAAAACGAAGATGGCTGTATACCGCTCCACCTATGTCCCAGTCTTGACATACGGATGCGAGTCATGGGCAATGACTACAACCCATAAAAGCCAGATCCAAACCTCAGAAATGAGGTATCTGAGGAAGGTGGTTGAAGTAACAAGAAGAGACATGGTACGCAACCAGACGATACGTCAAGGCCTTAAATCCTACCCCCTGCAGACCCAAGTAGAACAGTCCAAATTAAGAAGGTTTGGCCATGTCTGCAGAATGGGAGAAGATCGGATACCACGACAAGCATGGGAAACAAAGAGCCAAGGATCCAGACCCCGAGGATGACCCAGAGTCCACTGGGAGGACAACATTAGACAATCTTTGAAGGATCGAGGACTAGAATGGAACCAGGCCAGGAGGAAGACAGCCGATAGGATAGTCTGGCGCTCTCTCTTCCAAACCTCTACACCTCACGGTAGAAGGGGTACGACTAAGTAAGTAAGTAAGTAAGACTTTTAACAAACAGTTGCTGTCATCATCAACTCCCCAAGGAGCATAGGCCTTAACAAATTCATTTCAAGTCTCCTGTCCCGTGCCATCTTTTCTTACTTTCCTCACCTCTTTCATTTTTCTCTCCAGCACTCTTTGCCATGAGTTTGTTTTTATCTCCCTCTATGAGTTTGTTTTTGTCTCCCTCTATGAGTTTGTTTTTATCTCCCTCTATCTCTCTTTCCCTGGGGATTCCAGAACAAGGACTGCCTTGTAAAACTATCAACAGGTTTCCTCAGTGTGTGACCTATCCATCGTCAGCATCATCATCTTATCTCCGGCACCACTGGAACTTGTCTAGTTCTTGTCAATCCTTATTTTTAAATGTTAATTTCTTCACTCCTATCCAACTAATTTTTATCAAACAAAGGTTAAAAAAAAAAAAATTAACTGCTATTATATTTTCAAAAATGCTATGTCACATGAACATGACAGCTCAAAGTGAGATCTGCTTTGTACAACACATGAATTCATAGTGGGCTGCATGTTTTGCTCTCTTGTAACTTGAGTTTACTGTCCATTTTAAATTTTATTTTATTTTGTTTCTGGACAATTAAAAAAAAACGTATTAGTAGTAGCCTCCGTCAGTCATAACTGGCTATAGAAATGCATCCCTGAGGTGATAGCCCCCAGCTGGCTCTTTTCCTGGTGTTTCTTTTGACATGCTCTTTTCTCTTCTGCTTGTTGTGAGAGCTTCTTTTTCCCCACTATGAGATGGCATCATGGGGAGTATCGCCACTTAGTGTGATCAGCAGCTTCAGGCTCCCAGGTTGCTGGATTTATGTCCAGTGCCTTCATGAAACAAAGAGCCAGGGATCCAGACCCCGAGGACGACCCAGAGTCCGCTGGGAGGACAACATTAGACAATCTTTGAAGGACCGAGGACTAGAATGGAACCAGGCCAGGAGGAAGACAGCCGATAGGATAGTCTGGCGCTCTCTCTTCCAAACCTCTACACCTCACGGTAGAAGGGGAACGACTAAGTAAGTAAGTCTTCGTGTCTCTCTTGCACACATCTTTGAAACACAGCTGCGGTGGCCCGGCTGTTCTTTTGCCATCTGCCTGTTGTCCATAGAAAATATCTTTGGGGACGTGACCATTTTCCAAGCAGTAGACATGGCCAAGCCAGCGTAGTCTACACTGTCTAAGCTTTCAAGGCCAGCATGTGACAATCAATCAATCAATACCCTTTAGCTCCCCAAGGAGCATAGGCCTTCAACAAATACATGCCAAGTCTTCCTGTCCCATGCCATCCGCTCAAGTTCTTTCCATGTTTTCCTCATCATTTTCACCTCTGTTTCCAGTTCTCTTTTCGATGTGTTTTTGGTCTTCCTCTGCCTCTCTTTCCCTGGGGATTCCAGAACAAGGACTGCCTTGTAATGCTATCAACAGGTTTCCTCAATGTGTGTCCTATCCATCACCAGCATCTTCTTCTCAACTCTTGTTCCACTGGCACTTGTCTGGTTCTTGTCATCAATTCCACATTTGTGACTTTGTCATACCATTTCAGTCCTTCTATTCTATGCAAGCACCCGTTTATAAAAGTCTGTAGCTTTTTGGTTGTTGTTTTTTGTTGTTCTCCATGTCTCAGAGCCATACAATAGGACTGACTTCACATTTGAGTTGAAGATTCTTATTTTCGTGGTGGACTTGATTTCTCTTGTTCTCCATATATTTCCCAATGCAATGAAAGCTCCTCTTGCTTTTTGTATTCTTATTTTGATATCACTGCCTGTCTCTCCAACTTTTTCTATATTACTTCCAAGATATGTGTACAATTCTACATCTTTTAGTGGTGTTTCTTCAAGTTCAACCTTGTTATCATTTCTTGCATTTATTCTCATAATCTTTGTATTTTCCCTGTGTATTTTCAGGCCCACTTGTTGTGACCTCTCATCGAGACAGCCCCTAGATATTTGCCACTTTGTCATTCAGGAAACACCAATGATGTGGCGTAGACACCATAGATGAAGATATTGAGCGATGAAGATATTGAGCCTCTTTCTTGCTTAGCATAGGTTTTCCATGTCACGCTGCCATATGCGTGCTGTTGTCACAGACGTTATATACAACAGCTTTGGACTGCTACTACCAATGTTGTGTTATATGGAGATAAGCTGTTGCTCATGCAGCGTATTCTCCCTCTCCACATAGCCGGGAGGTCCCAAGGAACGGCAGCAGGCAATACAGATTAGTACCAGAGATGCAGCAGTAGTTGCCAGAATAATGTTGAATCAACATTAGACTTATTAGTCAAATCTCAAATGGCAGTTATTGCCCTTGTTTTGACACTCTGTGCTGAAACTTTTTTTTTAACTCCATTCAGCTCCCTAAGAAGTATAGGCCTTGAGCCAAACCTTCCTGTCCTGTGTCACGTGACCAAAGTCTTGTCTTCCCTTCTTTGTCCCTTCATGTCTGTCTCCAGTTCTCTTCTCCAAGTGTATTTTGGTTTCCCTCTATCTCTCTTACTCTGGGGTTTCCAGAACAAGGACTGCCTTGTAAGGCTATCAACAAGATGTACTGGTATAGAAAAGTATATTTAAAAAAAAAAATCCTCCCTATGACACTTTACAAAATAAACAGTAAAAGAAATTAAGGAGGGAAAAAAGGGCAAGCCCTAAAGTACCTGGAGGTAACATTTGCCTTTGAAGTGTAATTTGGGAAGGGGGCGGAAGAGACGGAGCTTGGAGAGCTGTAGGTATGGGAATTGATACAGGAGGCATGCCATTGGTCAACACAAAACTCATGTCATCCCCACTGCACTGAATCACATCTATGATCCGTTTCTTGTTAGCAAAGGTCATCGGTCGCCTGTGTCGGTTAAGTGCTGTCAAAGTTGCTGCATCCTCACAGTCCAGTTGTATAAAAGCTTCTCCAGAGGCCTCACCCTGAGTGGAAAAGTTACATTTTAGTTTTGAAATATCAGCAAATATTTTAATGAATACTGTTTTTACTTGTTATAAGCAAGATCAGCTACCACGACAATTATGGAAAACTAAGAGCCAGGGATTCAGACCTCCAGGATGACCCAGAGTCAGCTGGGAGGACACCATCAGACAATCTCTGAAGGACCAAGGACTAGAATGGAACCAGACCAGAAGGAAGACAGCCGATAGTATAGTATGGCGCTCCCTCCTCTAAACCTCTACACCTCATGGTAGAAGAGTGATGACTAAGTAAATAAGTACTTGTTATATGCTGAGGTGTTTTCATTCCTTAACCCATACAGTCCCCGGGGGTCTCTGAAGAGACAAAGACAAAATAGGACTACTGCACTTTTAGACATGTTGTACAATATGAGGTTATGTAGGGGGGCTACCAATCTCAATAAGTAAAACAAAGTGCCACAGAACTACCACTACAAGATCATGTGACTACCTGTGCAGACTTCCTGCTAGAGGACCAGCTGCAATGGTGGCTCATTGCTTTGAGCGCAAAGGAAAAAATGATGATTTTCATTCACTCATTACTTGTCAACTCCTTGTCAAGTCCAGACCTTATATAAACACATGCTAAGCCATCCTGTCCTGTGCCATCCATTTAACTCTTTCCATATTTTCTTTATCCTTTTCATGTCTGTCTCCAGCTCTCTTCTCTATGTGTTTTTTAGTCTCCTTCTATTTCTCTTACCGTAGGGTGTCCAGAACAAGGACTGCCTTGTAAAGCTATCAACTGGTTTGCTCAATGGTGTTGAGCTGTTTTCATCATTTCCCCCTAACTAATTTGTGTAGCAGAAATGTTTAAAGACTGCAGCTGTGACATGTTTTCTTTGGTGATAGAAAAAGTGTGTGAAAAAAATTCATAGATTGAATACAACCACTGCGTCTGTCAGGTATGTCATAATAGGTGCTATGGTGAGGTTACGTAAGTGTTGGGTTTATGGTGAGGTTACGTAAGTGTTGGGTTTATGGTGAGGTTAGGTAAGTGTTGGGTATATGGTGAGGTTATGTAAGTGTTGGGTATATGGTGAGGTTACGTAAGTGTTGGGTATATGGTGAGGTTACGTAAGTGTTGGGTATTTGGGTTCAATTGAAAATCTTGAATAAACTTGCATTATTTCTGTTGATCTCATTTTCATTGCAGAGTCCATTTTGTATTGTATTAAAGTTCTTGTGTTGTATTATTTCATGCTCAACTTTATTATTATTAATTAGTTGAGCCGTGTTTCGATCTTATGACCAAGTTACTTTGGGGTATGTGTTATATAAATCAGATGCGTGTTTGACTGTCGAATTACTGTCAAGGTTAACAGTTAACATACAACACTGTTAATAATGCTCAAAATTCCATCGATCAGAAGAACTTGATCATAGACTTGAATTTTTATTTACGAACACAGTTCTTTACAGCACAAACAAGGTTTCATTCTATTATCTGAATTCGGGACTCTGATAATGTTCTTAGATTTTCTTCACAATACATTATGCATTACCTGCAATCTTACTGTTCAATGTCTATAACTTATGTTGACATCGCGTCAAAACATTATTTCATATTATTCATGTCTGCGTAAAACATTCTAGCAACGCTAGACTCAATTTAAACCTAAGTTTATAAAATACTTCGTTTGGCTTCTCACGCCATATTTATCAGTATCACATCGATTACTGTTTATTTCTTCCTGCACTCTCAAGTCCTTAAAACACTTCTTAGTAATAATTCAAATAATGGCAACAGCCATACTTTACATTACACTGATGAGTGGATAAAACCACCTTACTTAGAAAACACTATCTATGGGCTCAAAAGCCTCAATGCAGACTATGGAAACATATATCTCAGTGGTAAAGCCACATATTTAAGAAACACATCTGAAAGGCATAAGCGCCACGCGTCGAATGTTTTATCGCGTCATCCTATTCTATGCGATGCATCTAAGTACGTCTTTAGTTGGGGATGCCAAATGGTGCAATCACCCTGACCGAAATAAACCAGCCACGATAATTACACCCCATGGGGCAACTCCCAACAGTAAGGTCTAGCAAACTGCAACAGAAACTATCACTGGTCTGTAACTTCTTAGTTGTTGTTTTTGTTGTTCTCCATGTTTCAGAGCCATACAATAGGACTGACTTGACACTATCAAGTATAAGACGTAATGAAATTCCCATTATACACCATCTGTCAAGAGAAATGGTCTACAATGCCACCAATTACAACTTAAGAATGTAATATTTTGTTTCAAAGGATTTACAAGGAAAAAAAAAACTGCAGCATATCACATGTGACATTAAAATTTCTGAGAAGAAACATAAAAGAAACAAAACATAAGTGACATGAAGTACTAATATTATTCAGTGTCAGCAGTATAAAATATAACACTTACTGTGGCTGTGTAGACCATGTGAACACCTTGATAGATGATGAACTGTGAGAATTCCCCAAGGAAAGTCAGGATGTCAGTGACTTGTGCGGCACTTGGCAAATTTCTCAGTCTTATGCAATCACGCCGTGTTCCACTGGTGATGAGCGACTGTGGAATTATGGGTACTCCTGCAGGTAACTGAGCTATGACTTGTGTTAACTGTTCAGGTTGCTCTGGGTTACGGGGATCCATGCTTCTGTTCAATACCTAAGCGGGAAAAAAAGGAGAAAACAGTGAATAATGAAAGTTGCTAACAATTTAATCCAAACCAACATTATCAAGATTACCAATGTAGAACAGATGGAAAGAACCAGACAAACATCAGTGGAACTAATGTAGAACTGATCTAAAGAACCACACAAACAACAGTGAAACTACTAATGTAGAACTGATTGAAAAAAAAAAACAGATAAACATCAGTGGAACTAATGTAGAACTGATAGAAAGAACCAGATAAACACCAGTGGAACTAATGTAGAACTGATTGAAAAAAAAACAGATAAACATCAGTGGAACTAATGTAGAACTGATCTAAAGAACCACACAAACACCAGTGGTAATAATGTAGAACTGATTGAAAAAACCAAACAGATAAACATCAGTGGAACTCCATGTAGAACTGTTGTGACGAACCAGATAAACACCAACGTTCTTCCTCTCTTATTATTGTTCTTCTGAGTGCAGAACTGATTGAAAACCCTAAAACAGAGTAAACGCCAGTGGAATTCTGTTGTTTTGAATTCTGACATGACTGATAATGACCAGTTTTTCCTTACCATAGTGGAACTAAAGTAGAACTGATTTCTCTTAAACAACAAGTCAGATTCTTTCACCAGTGGAACTAATGTTCATGAACTTTAGAAAGAACCGGATAATGTATTCAGCTGGAAACTCCAATGATAGTTACTGATAGAAAGAACAGCCGTATAAACACCAGTGGATAACTAATTTGAATTAAACTGATAGAAAGAACCATGATAAATGATCGTGGAACTAATGTAGAACTGATCTAAAGAACCACACAAACACCAGTGGAACTAATGTAGAACTGATTGAAAAAAAAACAGATAAACATCAGTGGAACTAATGTAGAACTGATAGAAAAAACCAGATAAACACCAGTGGAACTAATGTAGAACTTATAGAAAGAACCAGTTAAACACCAGTGGAACTAAAGTAGAACTGATTGAAAAAAATAACCAGATAAACACCAGTGGAACTAATGTAGAACTGATTAAAAAAAAACAGATAAACACCAGTGGAACTAATGTAGAACTGATAGAAAGAACCAGATAAACAACAGTGGAACTAATGTAGAACTGACTAAAAAAACCAGATAAACACCAGTGGAACTAATGTAGAACTGATAGAAAGAACCAGATAAACAACAGTGGAACTAATGTAGAACTGATAGAAAGAACCAGATAAACAACAGTGGAACTAATGTAGAACTGATTGAAAAAAAAACAGATAAACACCAGTGGAACTAATGTAGAACTGATAGAAAGAACCAGATAAACACCAGTGGAACTAATGTAGAACTGATTGAAAAAAAAAAGATAAACACCAGTGGAACTAATGTAGAACTGATAGAAAGAACCAGATAAACAACAGTGGAACTAATGTAGAACTGACTGAAAAAAAAACAGATAAACACCAGTGGAACTAATGTAGAACTGATAGAAAGAACTGGATAAACACCAGTGGAACTAATGTAGAACTGATAGAAAAAAACAGATAAACACCAGTGGAACTAATGTAGAACTGATTGAAAAAAAACATAAACACCAGTGGAACTAATGTAGAACTGATAGAAAGAACCAGATAAACACCAGTGGAACTAATGTAGAACTGATAGAAAGAACCAGATAAACACCAGTGGAACTAATGTAGAACTGATAGAAAGAACCAGATAAACACCAGTGGAACTAAAGTAGAAGTGATTGAAAAAAAAACCAGATAAACACCAGTGGAACTAATGTAGAACTGATTGAAAAAAAACCAGATAAACATCAGTGGAACTAATGTAGAACTGATAGAAAGAACCAGATAAACACCAGTGGAACTAATGCAGAACTGACTGAAAATAAAACAGATAAACACCAGTGGAACTAATGTAGAACTGATAGAAAGAACCAGTTAAACACCAGTGGAACTAAAGTAGAACTGATTGAAAAAAAAAACAGATAAACACCAGTGGAACTAATGTAGAACTGATTGAAAAAAAAACCCAGATAAACATCAGTGGAACTAATGTAGAACTGATAGAAAGAACCAGATAAACAACAGTGGAACTAATGTAGAACTGACTGAAAAAAACCCAGATAAACACCAGTGGAACTAATGTAGAACTGATAGAAAGAACCGGATAAACAACAGTGGAACTAATTGTTGCTGTCATTTTCGACGGAGTCATCTGTCAAGTTATTTGCCTATGTTTTATCATAAGTATAATTGTGTCTTTACCTGCGATGTCAGGTTGATTAGGGGTTGTCTTCCCTTGTTTATTCATTCATTGTGTTTTGACCTTTAGGGTCAAAGGTTGACAGTTCGGGCGTAGGCCTATGGGAAGGTTTTTTAAGTGGGAGAGAGATATACTTCCGGCAAGCCGGGAAGGTCCTGTTTTTCTGAAGGGACCAAGAGTCCATTGTTTTTCGGGGAGAATCTTCGAAGTGACTGCTATGGCAGTTTTCCCCAGTGAATCTCTGTGCGTCGGGATGACGACAGAATTCCTTGTTATGTTCTGAGGATTCATTTTCCAGGTAATACTGACCTTTATGCATTATTACGCTTTTCGGTGGCAGAACATGTAAAAGGATTACTTAGTGTGAACTGCAGCTCACCGATCCTATATATTACAGAACTTATATATTTGTGCTCGAGGTAGCCATCCAAGACTGTTAGTCTTTATATTGTCCAGAAATCCAGTGACGAAGAGATATTGTGGGAACCGCAGATTGGCGGGATTTATGTCTACAATAAGCATTACTGCAGGGTTGATGATAACCTATTTAACAGAAGTACACAGCCGACGTCAGAACGAGGCCTGTGCTTTCGGCTATTATACTACAGCCTGATAATGTGCAATTGGCGGGGAATGCCAAGTTGCACCTATGTGTCAAAGTGACTAAGGCATCTGACGCGTTTAGTCAGAGATGCCAAGGGCGACGCTACGAACTGTCATTATTGAAGAACTTTGCTATTGACCATGCACGTCTATTCCGATGTTTACCTTTTTGAATGCCAACTGTATACCTATCGATTTCCGGTCAGCATGACCTTGTTACACTGACTGTTCCTGTTGATACTATGTGTGTTCTCGTCAATAAATGGTTTGAAACATGCCTGCAGTGTCCAAGCATCCTTGATTACTGCATGTGAGAGTATGGGTTGCAGGGTCTACATATATACGAGCCTAAACACATTCGCGCCTTCATTCGCACCCACACTCAGTTCATCATACGCTCGCACTACACACCTAACAACATGTATACTGTCTTGGGCCAGTGATCACCTCAACAAGAGAAAAAGACAGTTACATTTCTGGTGGCCAGTGTACTACTAATGTAGAACTGATAGAAAGAACCAGATAAACACCAGTGGAACTAATGTAGAACCGATTGAAAAAAAAACAGATAAACACCAGTGGAACTAATGTAGACCTGATAGAAAGAACCAGATAAACAACAGTGGAACTAATGTAGAACTGATTGAAAAAAAAACAGATAAACATCAGTGGAACTAATGTAGAACTGATAAAGAACCAGATAAACACCAGTGGAACTAATGCAGAACTGATTGAAAATAAAACAGATAAACACCAGTGGAACTAATGTAGAACTGATAGAAAGAACCAGTTAAACACCAGTGGAACTAAAGTAGAACTGATTGAAAAAAAAACCAGATAAACACCAGTGGAACTAATGTAGAACTGATTGAAAAAAAAAAGATAAACACCAGTGGAACTAATGTAGAACTGATAGAAAGAACCAGATAAACAACAGTGGAACTAATGTAGAACTGACTGAAAAAAAACAGATAAACACCAGTGGAACTAATGTAGAACTGACAGAAAGAACCGGATAAACACCAGTGGAACTAATGTAGAACTGATAGAAAGAACCAGATAAACAACAGTGGAACTAATGTAGAACTGACTGAAAAAACCCCAGATAAACACCAGTGGAACTAATGTAGAACTGATAGAAAGAACTGGATAAACACCAGTGGAACTAATGTAGAACTGACTGAAAAAAACATAAACACCAGTGGAACTAATGTAGAACTGATAGAAAGAACCAGATAAACACCAGTGGAACTAATGTATAACTGATAGAAAGAACCAGATAAACACCAGTGGAACTAATGTAGAACTGATAGAAAGAACCAGATAAACACCAGTGGAACTAATGTAGAACTGATAGAAAGAACCAGATAAACACCAGTGGAACTAATGTAGAACTGATCTAAAGAACCACACAAACACCAGTGGAACTAATGTAGAACTGATTGAAAAAAACACCCAGATAAACATCAGTGGAACTAATGTAGAACTGATAGAAAGAACCAGATAAACACCAGTGGAACTAATGTAGAACTGACTAAAAAAACCCAGATAAACACCAGTGGAACTAATGTAGAACTGATAGAAAGAACCAGTTAAACACCAGTGGAACTAAAGTAGAACTGATTGAAAAAAAAAAACAGATAAACACCAGTGGAACTAATGTAGAACTGATTAAAAAAAACCAGATAAACACCAGTGGAACTAATGTAGAACTGATAGAAAGAACCAGATAAACACCAGTGGAACTAATGTAGAACTGATAGAAAGAACCAGATAAACACCAGTGGAACTAATGTAGAACTGATAGAAAGAACCAGATAAACACCAGTGGAACTAATGTAGAACTGATAGAAAGAACTAGATAAACACCAGTGGAACTAATGTAGAACTGATAGAAAGAACCAGATAAACACCAGTGGAACTAATGTAGAACTGAGAGAAAGAACCAGATAAACACCAGTGGAACTAATGTAGAACTGACTGAAAATAAAACAGATAAACACCAGTGGAACTAATGTAGAACTGATAGAAAGAACCAGTTAAACACCAGTGGAACTAAAGTAGAACTGATTGAAAAAAACCCCAGATAAACATCAGTGGAACTAATGTAGAACTGATAGAAAGAACCAGATAAACACCAGTGGAACTAATGCAGAACAAACTGAAAATAAAACAGATAAACACAAGTGGAACTAATGTAGAACTGATAGAAAGAACCAGTTAAACACCAGTGGAACTAAAGTAGAACTGATTGAAAAAAAACCAGATAAACACCAGTGGAACTAATGTAGAACTGATTGAAAAAAAAAAGATAAACACCAGTGGAACTAATGTAGAACTGATAGAAAGAACCAGATAAACAACAGTGGAACTAATGTAGAACTGACTGAAAAAAAAAACAGATAAACACCAGTGGAACTAATGTAGAACTGACAGAAAGAACCGGATAAACACCAGTGGAACTAATGTAGAACTGATAGAAAGAACCAGATAAACAACAGTGGAACTAATGTAGAACTGACTGAAAAAACCCCAGATAAACACCAGTGGAACTAATGTAGAACTGATAGAAAGAACTGGATAAACACCAGTGGAACTAATGTAGAACTGACTGAAAAAAAACATAAACACCAGTGGAACTAATGTAGAACTGATAGAAAGAACCAGATAAACACCAGTGGAACTAATGTATAACTGATAGAAAGAACCAGATAAACACCAGTGGAACTAATGTAGAACTGATAGAAAGAACCAGATAAACACCAGTGGAACTAATGTAGAACTGATAGAAAGAACCAGATAAACACCAGTGGAACTAATGTAGAACTGATCTAAAGAACCACACAAACATCAGTGGAACTAATGTAGAACTGATTGAAAAAAAAAACCCAGATAAACATCAGTGGAACTAATGTAGAACTGATTGAAAAAAAAAACCCAGATAAACATCAGTGGAACTAATGTAGAACTGATAGAAAGAACCAGATAAACACCAGTGGAACTAATGTAGAACTGACTAAAAAAACCCAGATAAACACCAGTGGAACTAATGTAGAACTGATAGAAAGAACCAGTTAAACACCAGTGGAACTAAAGTAGAACTGATTGAAAAAAAAAACAGATAAACACCAGTGGAACTAATGTAGAACTGATTAAAAAAAACCAGATAAACACCAGTGGAACTAATGTAGAACTGATAGAAAGAACCAGATAAACACCAGTGGAACTAATGTAGAACTGATAGAAAGAACCAGATAAACACCAGTGGAACTAATGTAGAACTGATAGAAAGAACCAGATAAACACCAGTGGAACTAATGTAGAACTGATAGAAAGAACTAGATAAACACCAGTGGAACTAATGTAGAACTGATAGAAAGAACCAGATAAACACCAGTGGAACTAATGTAGAACTGACTGAAAATAAAACAGATAAACACCAGTGGAACTAATGTAGAACTGATAGAAAGAACCAGTTAAACACCAGTGGAACTAAAGTAGAACTGATTGAAAAAAACCCCAGATAAACATCAGTGGAACTAATGTAGAACTGATAGAAAGAACCAGATAAACACCAGTGGAACTAATGCAGAACAAACTGAAAATAAAACAGATAAACACAAGTGGAACTAATGTAGAACTGATAGAAAGAACCAGTTAAACACTAGTGGAACTAAAGTAGAACTGATTAAAAAAAACAGATAAACACCAGTGGAACTAATGTAGAACTGATTGGAAAAAAAAACAGATAAACACCAGTGGAACTAATGTAGAACTGATAGAAAGAACCAGATAAACAACAGTGGAACTAATGTAGAACTGACTGAAAAAAACCCAGATAAACACCAGTGGAACTAATGTAGAACTGATAGAAAGAACCAGATAAACACCAGTGGAACTAATGTAGAACTGATTGAAAAAAAAACCAGATAAACACCAGTGGAACTAATGTAGACCTGATAGAAAGAACCAGATAAACAACAGTGGAACTAATGTAGAACTGATTGAAAAAAAAAAACAGATAAACATCAGTGGAACTAATGTAGAACTGATAGAAAGAACCAGATAAACACCAGTGGAACTAATGCAGAACTGATTGAAAATAAAACAGATAAACACCAGTGGAACTAATGTAGAACTGATAGAAAGAACCAGTTAAACACCAGTGGAACTAAAGTAGAACTGATTGAAAAAAAAACCAGATAAACACCAGTGGAACTAATGTAGAACTGATTGAAAAAAAAAACAGATAAACACCAGTGGAACTAATGTTGAACTGATAGAAAGAACCAGATAAACAACAGTGGAACTAATGTAGAACTGACTGAAAAAAAAACAGATAAACACCAGTGGAACTAATGTAGAACTGACAGAAAGAACCGGATAAACACCAGTGGAACTAATGTAGAACTGATAGAAAGAACCAGATAAACAACAGTGGAACTAATGTAGAACTGACTGAAAAAAAACCCAGATAAACACCAGTGGAACTAATGTAGAACTGATAGAAAGAACTGGATAAACACCAGTGGAACTAATGTAGAACTGATAAAAAAAAAACAGATAAACACCAGTGGAACTAATGTAGAACTGACTGAAAAAAAAACACATAAACACCAGTGGAACTAATGTAGAACTGATAGAAAGAACCAGATAAACACCAGTGGAACTAATGTAGAACTGATAGAAAGAACCAGATAAACACCAGTGGAACTAATGTAAAACTGATAGAAAGAACCAGATAAACACCAGTGGAACTAATGTATAACTGATAGAAAGAACCAGATAAACACCAGTGGAACTAATGTAGAACTGATAGAAAGAACCAGATAAACACCAGTGGAACTAATGTAGAACTGATAGAAAGAACCAGATAAACACCAGTGGAACTAATGTAGAACTGATAGAAAGAACCAGATAAACACCAGTGGAACTAATGTAGAACTGATAGAAAAAACCAGATAAACACCAGTGGAACTAATGTAGAACTGATAGAAAGAACCAGATAAACACCAGTGGAACTAATGTAGAACTGATAGAAAGAACCAGATAAACACCAGTGGAACTAATGTAGAACTGATAGAAAGAACCAGACAAACACCAGTGGAACTTTACCAATACATTTACTTGAAGCCTCTGTGATAAAAGAGAACTGCAGAAAGACATGAAGGGGATAAGAGAACACTGAAAAACTAGAATGGACAGCACAAGACAGGACAAGACAACACAAGACAACACAAGACAGGACAAGACAGCATAAGACAGCACAAGACAGGACAAGACAGCACAAGACAGGACAAGACAGCACAAGACAGGACAAGACAGCACAAGACAGGACAAGACAGCACAAGACAGGAAGGTGATGAGATATTTTTGTTGAAGACTTATGCTCTATAGACAGGTGAAAGGTTATGCTGGCTAACTACTCTATGCTCTATAGACAGGTGAAAGGTTATGCTGGCTAACTACTCTATGCTCCACAGACAGCTGAAAGGTTATGCTGGCTAACTACTTTATGTTCTCACAGACAGCTGAAAGGTTATGCTGGCTAACTACTTTATGCTCAACAGACAGCTGAAAGGTTATGCTGGCTAACTACTCTATGCTCCACAGACAGCTGAAAGGTTATGCTGGCTAACTACTTTATGTTCTCACAGACAGCTGAAAGGTTATGCTGGCTAACTACTTTATGCTCAACAGACAGCTGAAAGGTTATGCTGGCTAACTACTCTATGCCTCACAGACAGATGAAAGGTTATGCTGGCTAACTACTCTATGTTCTCACAGACATTGAAAGGTTATGCTGGCTAACTACTCTATGTTCTCACAGACATTGAAAGGTTATGCTGGCTAACTACTCTATGCTCCATAGACAGATGAAAGGTTATGCTGGCTAACTACTCTATGCTCCATAGACATATGAAAGGTTATGCTGGCTAACTACTTTATGCTCCATAGACAGATGAAAGGTTATGCTGGCTAACTACTCTATGCTCCATAGACAGATGAAAGGTTATGCTGGCTAACTACTCTATGTTCTCACAGACATTGAAAGGTTATGCTGGCTAACTACTCTATGCCTCACAGACAGATGAAAGGTTATGCTGGCTAACTACTCTATGTTCTCACAGACATTGAAAGGTTATGCTGGCTAACTACTCTATGCCTCACAGACAGCTGAAAGGTTATGCTGGCTAACTACTCTATGCTCCATAGACAGATGAAAGGTTATGCTGGCTAACTACTCTATGCTCCATAGACAGATGAAAGGTTATGCTGGCTAACTACTCTATGCCTCACAGACAGCTGAAAGGTTATGCTGGCTAACTACTCTATGCTCTATAGACAGGTGAAAGGTTATGCTGGCTAACTACTCTATGCTCCACAGACAGATGAAAGGTTATGCTGGCTAACTACTCTATGCTCCACAGACAGATGAAAGGTTGTGCTGGCTAACAGCTCTATGCACTACAGACAGATGAAAGGTTGTGCTAGCTAACTACTCTATGCCATACAGATAGATGAAAGGTTATGCTGGCTAACAACTCTATGCCCCACAGACATATGAAAGGTTGTGCTGGCTAACAGCTCTATGCCCTACAGATAGATGAAAGGTTATGCTGGCTAACAACTCTATGCCCCACAGACATTGAATGGTTATGATGGTGTGAGGATAAGGGGTAGTAGTCTGGTGGGGTGCTCATATGGATGATGGCAGATAATTGGTGGATTGGGTGTCATCCTGGACGCCCCCCAAGCTTTCTCAAACCTTTTCTCCTCGTTAAATAACAGGGGCCATTATAAGCCACTTTACTTATTTTCTTTTTTTGTATTGGTTTTTTTATTTTAATTGTTTTGTTTTTTTTGGAAAGGGGAGGGCACACACACATACATTCATACAATTTTACAGTTTTGATATACTGTATTTGGACTGAGTTGGTGGGGGGGGAAGATACTATATCGGAAATCAGATTTAATTATCTTGAATTTACTACATTATATATCCTAATTATAACCCATCAAGGGTTGAACGGGATACTTTGTCTTTAAAAAAAAAAAGGTACTCATTTTTACAGCTGTAATTTGAACTAGTTTTGAACCAGGCCCCTTTGCCTCAATATGCAAGCACTCAAACCACTCAGCCACTCAAAATATCAAACTAAAAAATAATTTTCAAAGAAGGAATATACTCCGCTTAACTGTTGGGAATGAGCTGCATGACTATCAATTAATTGTTTACCTTTCAATCTTAATTCTAATTCTCCGTACCTGCTGTACTTCTGCTGTTGTGCTCTTAAACAGCTCAATGTATCGAGAACCCATCATCTCTCTGTGTTTTTTCAAAGCCTTTGCAGATTCATCCTCAGAAGAAAAGAGGACAAAAGCATCTCCTGTGCTTCGTCCATCAGGATAGTGGACAAATAAAATGCCTTCTTCTCCATCAAGAACTTGAGAAGAATTTGGCTCACGTGTAAAAAATTCCAACTGAAATATAAAGCACAAACAATGAATAATTCAAGATCTTATTATATTGCATGAAACAGGATTCATTCTGCTGAAAGCACATGGATATGTGTGATCTTACAAAATGAAATTAATGTTTAACTGCAGTCAAGATCAGTCTTTTGAGTCTGAAAGAGGAACACCCAGACAAGAACTTGCCTGTTACAATGAATCATTGTTATTAGTATCATTGATCAGAATCGACAACACTGTACTCCGGGCAAACTGATGGGTGCTCAATCTCCCACAGCAAATGTCGAAATGTATGAATGCTAATTGTTCCTGTTGCGTGCTGACTGTATACAGGCCGCAGACATCCTCACTTACATTCATCCCGGCTAGTCTTACATTTGATGCCAAATTCCAGCAATCTTAGCCCTGTTGATTCACTGATTGCAGTGTCATTCTCTAACAGGCAATCATTAATTGTCCTCAGTAACTCGGCCATATCCATATCAAATGTCCTCGCTGTGGGTGCTCTCGAAGAATTGTATATCATAAATTATTCTAAATGAAAACTGTCAAATTAAATTTATTGTTAAATGCCATTTGAAAATTATAATAAAAGAAAATAAAGTGGGTGGAAAACAAAAAGCATGAATGATAAATAAGCAAATTATACAGTATCTGTTTAAAATAAAATTCAAAAATTTTAATTGTGTACAATTCCAAGTAACTAAAATGCCTCACATACAAATACATGATTAAAAACAAAGTATAGATTTTTACAAACTGTTTTGCATTGTTAAAAAAAAATTTTTTTGGGTGAGATAACATGGTAAATTTCATTATAGGACTTGGGATTCCTTCCCAAAGTGTAAAATAATAAAAACAGAGTGTGAAATATAAACAATCTGTGACCCCCAAAGCACCATGTCCTCCAAGCATGTGTGCTGTTTATGTATGAATCTCAAATGAGTAACATAACATATGTATTATCATACAGAATTAGTATTAAAAGCTGTAACTTTTCATATAACAAGCTAGTACACCAACCTGGCACCACAGAGAGAATTAGTATGGTGGAAAAGCCAATATTTTTCCTCCGGCAGATAGGAATGAATATTTTCACATCAAGTTCATTGGAGAAAACCTGATTTCTTTCCTCACTTACTTTGTCTTCTTGTGTGTGTGTGTGTGTATATATACACGAGTTCATATGTTGCAAAGGTATTTGTCTTCTCACATTTTCCAAACTATACTGTTCTCTGACATTATCCAAACCATAATTTTCGCCTCACATTGGAATCCTAAATTTTCTCTTCATTTACTCTTTCTTATATACGCTAAACCAGGGGTTGGCAGCCTAGGAGCTTTTGGGATCTACTTTAGTAACACAGACCCCTCTAACGATCTACTATATATATATATATATATATATATATATATATATATATATATATATATATATATATATATATATATATACATACACATACAACTTACAAAGAACAGATCGAGTTCCTATCTCATGCAGTTCACGAATATATCTTAGTAGCCAACTCAAGAGTTTTCATTGGGAATGCAGAAAAAATACCTTTGAACCCGGAGACACCATGATTTTAAATGCTGGTGGGAGAGGTTAAAAGTCTTTCTTTTTATCGGTGCCACAGTTACACTCATCAGCAGTTACTATCTTCTGCTTGTTAAATAGATAGTATCTTAATCTGTTGTAGCCTGTGCAAAGTCTGAAGATTACCACTTGTTCACTTCTGCTAAGCTGGTAATATCCATCATTTGTTTGTTGGCCTGGAAGCTTTGCTTCCCACTTGCTCCTGTATCTGTTTTTGATAAAACTCTTGGCCTATTCATAAGTTATGCTTGTGTCAAGCTGAGGTAGCTTTCCACCTTCCTTTACCAATCTGTCATCCTCTTCATTTCCGGGTATGTTGCAGTGAGATAAGATCCACTGTATCACAACTCTTTTGAACTGCTGACATAGTTTGTGGAGTGTTACTCTTAGGTCATCCAGGTCGGCATTATGTTTTGAATCCATGGATCGTCTATCATTTCTTTTACTCTTTTTTTGTCTGGTATCCTTTCTTTCTTTCACTCTTACACTTGCCTCCGATTCACCTACTTTTTATTATCTACTGGGTCATTATTCTAAATTTTTTTTTTTTTGTGGGGAGAGGGATGAGATGGAATACTAGGTGAGTTTAAACCTATACTTCTTTGTCCCAACACCTGGCAGGTCTCTCTACATGTAATTTTAACAACACTGTCAAACTAAGGTAGTAATGTAAATAATAATTTAGTATCTATATATAAATCTTGTGTATTACTTATTCTTTTCCAAGTGAATAGACAAATCCATACCACAGGATCTTCAAAGAGATAGCAGTAGATTGCTGTTCTTGCAAATCAAAGTGTATAGTAAATATAAAACATCGCTGCAGTCATTTACTTCAAACAGATTAAAAAAAAATTTTTTTCCCCCCAGGTAGTTGATTTCTGGGAGTGTAAAAAACTGATATTTTGAAGGATGCACAGTAGGTTCCTACAAAACTGAGGTCAGGTTAGTATGTGTGCTATGTGTGCTACGTGTGCTTGGTAATAACATACATCTCATATGTGTGGATCCCCATGGCCCATTACTGGACAATAAAGACTAGGACTACTGTAAACTAAAAGCACCACTCACGGTTCCTGGAAGTCTTTGAGGAGACAGAGAAAGAATAAAATCTCAGCTGCCAACAATCATGTCGTAACAAATGACTCATACGAGGTTGTCCGTGAGACAGTCAACCTCATCATGAAAATAAAACTGCTACAGAAACCATAATGGCAAGAGAGCCGGAAATGTTTTAGAGCAGGTGTCCCCTCATGCTCCTTGAGGAGCAAAATAGAAAATAATAAGATGACGACCCGGCCAAGCATGTTAAAAAATGTAACTGAGAATTTTGCTTGAAGCTGACAGCCTCAGTATGTAAAACAACATGATACCGAAACCACCACTTGGGCAGAGAAAAGATGATACTGGAGATGGATAGGACACACATTCAGGAAGCCTATCGATAGCATGACCAGGCAGTCCTTGTTCTGGAATCCCCGTTGTACGAGAGGTAAAGGATGACCAAAGAACACAAATAGAACAGGAGATAAGACATGAAGGGGATGACGATGACAAAGAAAGACCTTGCGTGGATGGCACAGGACAGAAAGACGGCATACGTTTGTTGAAGGCATACGTTTGTTGAAGGCATACGTTTGTTGAAGGCATATGTTTGTTGAAGGCATATGTTTGTTGAAGGCATATGCTTCTTGGCAAGCTGAAGGATGATGAAGAGGATGATGTTGATGCTTACCATTTAAAATTGCTGACGGTGGCAGTCAGTCAACCAGAAAATACTACTACACTGGAAAATGATATTGTAAAAAAAGTAAAGAGAAGACAAATATCTTGAAAATGCCACAAGGAACCAAAACAAGACTGCTTCTCATGATGCTTAAAATGATGGAGCTTGACTGAAATCCTCGTTCATGATGTTGCTTTGTGATTTTGATTTTAAATGTCTAATCATTCCCCCTATAATAATAAAAAAAAAAAATTGTAGGCAATGAATAAACAAGAAAGAAGGTTAACTGAGGACACATCAGTCTGGTTTTGCAGAAGAAGGTTAACAATGACGGATGGCTAAACAGACTAATAAAGATGTTGTGGACGAGGCCAACACAGAACGAAAGATGAGAAAAAACACTGGCAATGGTTGGGATACGTATAGAGGAAACCAACTTATAGTACTGCAGGGCAGTCCCCAGGATGCAGAGGTTTAAAGAGGCTAAAGTACACATGAACAGAACAGCAGACAGAAATGAAAGGAAAATGGAAAACATGGAATGATCTTGAGTGGATGGTACAGGTTAGGAGGGCTTGGCATGGCTTTCTTGAAGGCCTATGCTCCACAGGGATCTGAATGGTAATGATGGTGAGGATATTAGAGCAGGCTGTCAAAACAGGCACAACAACAGGCTCTTAAACAGAGACTGGCCACAACAGAATGGGGTACCATCTATACTACAAGTACAGGATTGTTACAACAGATCTCTGCTTCTGTGGCACCAGCCCCTTGGCAGACAAACATCTGCTGCAGTAGGCTACTACCCAACATACAGCAATGAATGGAGTTTCAACCTAATTCTTTTCACAAAAACTTTTTGGAGATGTGAGGGACTTTGAGCTGACTCCTGCCTTTATTGGAGTCATTCCTGTGAAAATTCTGAAGGTGAACAAGGAAGAAGAAGAAGAAGCAGAAATAAAGATAGAAAATGAAAAAAAAATTGAAGCTTTAAAGGAAAATAAAAACAGCTTTGAAAATGTCAACAATAGAATTTACTGAGAACATCACAAACCAGAAGTTGTGGAGAGACATGATTGCCTATGCCAGTTTGAATAGCAGTTCACAGAAGAAGATCCTTTCATCCACCACCAATAAATCTAATACCACTACTGTAAACTGGCTATTCCTTGTACCCCATCAAGATGTGCTTGTTCTGACAGACTACAGTGTCTACAAGTCAATAAAATGTCAACGCAGAAATCCACAAGCTTCCACATACAGGATGCATGAACAAGTCAATTAGTGAGAGACCACACCCATTTAATCTCAAACAACACCTACCAAAACCGCAGCCATGCCCACACCAAGTCTCATTTGCATAATCAACAGAGCACAGGATGAAATAAACAGACAATGTTAACCTACCTTTAGTCGTTATGACATAAAATGTGAGACTAGAAATTTTGTAAATAAATGAGATATATACACAAATGATGTGATCAATTTATAATTATACTATTTTTCATATAATTTCACTGGTTTAGTGTTTCCTCTACATATCAAATAAAGAAATACAGAACCCCAACTTAGATGTATATAAACCTGAACCAAATAAAAATATCCAACGCAGAACTATTAAAACAAACAAATAACAGAACAATAAAATTATACCATAGTTTGATCTGTTTTTTTCTTGTGGGTAAAAAAAAATATACCATTTCCTTTGCATAAAGAAGCCTGAGGTGTCATAAAGAAGAGATAATATATGTAATTATATGCAGACCAGAAACCATCATCCCGCACCCGCTAGTTCACTCTGCGATACGAATGGATGAAAATATGTGCAGCCCGATGAGACCGAAACATTAAGAACCACAGGCCAAGTTGAATTTTTACTGTGTAATCTTGTACTTACCTTTCAATGTTCTAAATATGCTTCCGTATATGATTTTTTTTTCATATTTGAGAATTGGAAAATGCTGAAAACAATCAAACGTTGCTTTAGCCGGCTCTAGGATGTTGCCACATAAAATAACCAAACAAAGAATGCACACAACATAATTTCAAACTTCTACATTTATTTTTTATAGGCCTCCAGCAGAAAGGCAAGGGGAAAGCAGCACATACAAGAAAGACAAAAAAAAAAAATTTTGTGAAAAAGGCAATCTGATCAAAAAATTTATAAGACAGAGAAACATCGATTTATTATTCATATTTTTCTAAAACCTGAATGGTTGGCTGACAAAACCAAAAATTTATTACTCATAAAAACTACATTTATAACAGATAATGCAAAATATTTGGCTGGAGAAGATAACAATTTGTGCCAGAAGAGAAATAAAAAAGGGCAGTCTGTTTGTTGTATTTTTTTTATTTTTAAAAACTGCAAAAATTACTAATGTATCTAATATTACTCAGTCACTTTACAAAATGCCAAACACTATTACATTTTCAGAATTTTAAACACCATGAATAGCAAGCCATTTGTGCTGCTTTGCTTAAAAATTATTTGGCATATACAAAATGGAAAGAAAAAAAATTATTTGCATAACACAATACAAACTACACACATGGCTTGTATCATCCGCTATAATCAAACACAAGTACAAACAACAGGACAGAATAATTGAAGACCATGAAACAGATGAGAATGACAGATATGATTTATTTCTGCATCCTGTGAAAATGACGGATGTAAATAATTCTGCAACATGTGTTAGTGAAAGATATAAACTGCTGACTCTTGAACTCTTACATGTTTGGAGTTTAGAAATTCAGCTTATATGGCAATGAGTGTGCAAAAGATCTTTCAATATGTCTACAAATGTTTAACCTTTTGAAATGCAGCAACTCCAAGTGAATAACAGAGAAAAAATAAATGAACAACTGTGGTTGAAGATCAAGGACACAGGAAATAAAAATCAACATGAAAAATTAAATGCCACCTTATTTACTGACTCCAAGAAAAATACAGCGTAAGTGTTTGTCATACTGTTATCACTACAGAAGTAATTAAGGTAAAGTTAATAATTAATTCTGGAGTGTGGCAGGGATGCCTCTTGTCGACATTTCTCAGCTTACTGGCTATAGAAAGTTTTATGAAAACAATGATACTTTCAGCCAACAGAAAGTGTACTCTGACTAAATAGCTTGATGATTTGGATTTTGCATGTGACCTAGCTGCGCTGTCCCATAACCGTAATCAGATGCAAAACAAAATGAAAATACTTAACAAGAAGTCACTGCAACTAGTTCTGAAAACATAAAAGAAAAAGTTAAAGATTAAGAAAATAAATGCAGGAAATGATCACGAGACTGCACTTGAGAAACGCCCATACAAGATGTAGAATCTTATATATCTTGGCAGAAATACAGACAGAACTGGAGGAACAGACAGTGATATCAAAATAAGAATACGAATGGGAAGAGGAGCCTTCACTACACTGTGAAATATGAAATTAAAAGAAATTAAGTCCAACAAAAAAAAAGGAATCTGCAACTCTAATGTCAAGGCAATCCTACTGTATGGCTGTGAAACATGGAAAACAACAACTATGAAGTTAACAGACTTTCATAAATGGGTGCTTGCATAAAAAAGAAGGGTTAAAATGATACAAGATCAACAATGTGGAATTTGTGACAAGAACCAGACAAGTGCCAGTGGAACCAGACAAGTGCCAGCGGAACCAGACAAGTGCCAGTGGAACCAGACAAGTGCCAGTGGAACCAGAAATTAGAAGAAGATGCTGGAGATGGACAGTACACACACTGAGGAGAACGGCCAGTAGCATTACCAGGCAGTCTTTGTTCTGGAATCCTCAGGGTAAGAGAGGTAGAGGTAGCCAGAAAAACACATGGAGAAGAGAACTGGAGACAGAAATTATAGGAATTGAAAAGATATTAACACTTTGAGCTGATGGCACAGGACATGAGGACATGGCATGAGTTTGCTGAAGGCCTATGCTCCATGGGAAACCAAAGGGAAATGAATGAAAAATTCACTGAGAAGGTGTTTGTGATAAGGTTCATCACTTTCCTACAATCTCTGGAATGGTGAATGAGTCCAGTCTTCATTTTTCTTCCACAACACACAGTCAGTTTATCAAGGTAGTTCTTTTCTCTCCTTACTGAGTTGAATTTACCTGTGTTAGCATGTTCAAATAATTCTGATTGTTCACACCTTATATTACTGATACTTAATTACTTTCCTTTACTTCACTCTATCTTGCTATTTAACTAGTACTGCTGAGCTTTATATGCCAAGCTGAAGAATTAACATATATTCTGTAGTTGTTGGGTTGTGCTATAAAGAGTTTAATTGTCGGAGAGTCCAGCAGTAGCTTTCTTTCTTGAGTGGTGAGACCTAGGCACATGAGCAGCACGTGTTGAACTGTCACGTATGGAAAAGTACAGTTGCAGTAATTAGGCTCATGTGAGGGGTCAAATTTGTTTAAGTGCTTGTTGAGTCTGGTGAGTTCTGTTTTATGTTACAAATGTAAAGAGCAGGCTATTCTAAAACTAATGAATTTAGCTTTGTTCAGATAACATTCAGCTCTGCACTTACCACTTGCTGAGTGGTCGATGTGAATGGCAGGCCTCGCATTCTGATGATAGTCTGGCCACCCCGAGACAAAAATGCTTGAGCTTCTGAATTGTTGCCTGTTGTACAGATCAGAATTTAACCAGTTTGAATAATTTTACAAAAGGCAAACATTAGTCCAAAAATTAATGAAAAGTAAATGCACATCAGCATTTTACTGAGAAATAATATGTATATATAATAGATGTACAGCCAGTTATACAAGAGTAAAAACATGTTTGCGGTGTACTGTTCAGTTGTACAATTGACTGAAGGCCTATTTTGTATTTCTTACAATCATCATCATATTTCTCTGCACTCCTTATGGAGCAAGGAGCCATCACTGTAGCTGGTCCCCTCACAGGAAGCCAGCACCCAGCATGCACATGGTTCTTCCAGCAGTGGTTTCTGTGACAACTTGTTTTACAAGATGAATGTGCTGGCCCCATGCACAAACTCATATTTAGTCACCTTGTACTACTTGAGGGTGCAGTAGTCCTATCCTTTTGTTGTCTTTTCAGCCCTAGGAACGACACAGGGATTGTATTTTTGGAACTGCACTGAATATATCTGATTTGTCTGTTTCTCAAGTGGCTGAAAATAATTTTATGTGATGTGTGGGGCTAACATTAGCTTCCCATGATCCCCAGTGTCTGTAATAAGTTCTGTTTATATTTCCTACCCATGTCATATCGTAATTACCCAGACAATTTTCTCTGTCTGTCCTTCTCTTATCTTTTCTGCATTAAACATACAAACTGTAACTCGCTTTCCTCATTTGTTACTTTCTAATGACTAGTAAAAAACTTTCATTACCTATGTTTTTATCTAAGTGAGCTGTTGTTGTTGTTTAACTAGGGCTGCTGAGCTTCTTGCTCTTTTGCAGCCAATACCAAGTTGAAGACTCCTTGGTATTATATACCCTGTAGATCTAGGCTTTTCCTGTGGCTTTTTTGCCATTCCGAAACATGATGAGTTGAAGTCATGAGCGGCAGTTTCTCTAGCTTGGCTTGCATTTAAAAGATCGTCACATCTGGTCTCAAGCTGGAGTAAGAAGAATGTGGCATACTGTACATTCCTCGCCAACCAAGGGGGCTCTCCAACTATGCAGAGCTAAAATGCTGTACTCTGGTTCTGGGCTCTGCCAAGGAATTGTCACGTCCTGCACAGTGCCACTTCTCAGCTTCCCCTGCCTATCACTGATCTCCATAGTCAGGATCCTCCTGTATGCAGTCAACCAGGTCAAAGCCAAAGCGTCACATCTGGGGCTCAAGTGACTTCTCCAAGCTTAGAGTGCAATGCTGGTTTCTCAATAGGTTTTACCACAGGGGGAATCCCTGGAAGTGTGTGGATGATTTCAAGAATCAATGAGGTTGTAATTTTAGCCTCACAGACAGAGGGTCACTTCCACATATGTATATTAGAGCATTGCGCATAGCTGGGTCATATAAGGATGACTCCAGATATGCCTCCATGCATATCTAAGTGAGTAACCCATACCTGTCAACTGTAATGTTATGATGTATGTATATAATCATTACCTCGTCATCTACACAAGCACACACGTTTCAGAAGGGACTCAGTAAAAGCATGTTCAATTCGTAGCCATGTTTATTTACAGAATATCGTACATGTCACCAATGTGTGGT
This sequence comes from Oreohelix idahoensis, assembly GCA_024509875.1. Taxonomy (NCBI): domain Eukaryota; kingdom Metazoa; phylum Mollusca; class Gastropoda; order Stylommatophora; family Oreohelicidae; genus Oreohelix; species Oreohelix idahoensis. The sequence goes on along the minus strand of JAMPIV010017823.1, from coordinate 244,642 downwards.
TCGTATCCAATGTATTCAATATTACATCCCCCCTTTTTGTTGAAAAAAAAAATGTTGCAAACATTTCCAACGAAATGTTTCATGAGAAAGGATAATATGTGTAATGCTCAGTGTGTATACACATACAGTTTGTAAACGGGGAGGTGTCACTGAAATGACCCTGGTTTAGCTATAATGTTAAATGATGATATGTATATAATCATTAACCTCGTCATCTACACAAGCATTTGAATTAAAAGTGTGGTATTTAAAACATGTACATGTCAAGATAGTTATATTACATGCTGTTTCTTTCCTGAGACAAAAATCTGTACGCCGGACCAAAAAAATCCTTACAAACACCCAAAAATCCATATATTAATAAATTATACACAATACAGTTTTAAAACGAGAAATGACATATACAAATCTATTAGCATTTGAATTAGTGTGGTATAAAACATGCTAATAGTCTCATGCTGTTCTTTACATATAAAAAAACTTAGTGATCGCGAGGTACTATTCTTTCGAAGCAGTGTTTTGTATTATAATCAACACATGCACTTTTAGCACTTTGCATTTGTGGGCTTAAAGTCTGCACAGCATGTATCAATGTTAATCTTACACTGTAAAAAAGAAGTGAGTGTGTCTGCATTCGTGGACCTCCTGCAGTCTGTGTGGACTTTTTTATTGAAAAATAAAGCAGCGAAGTTTATGCAAAGAAACTTTTTTCTAGTTATGTAGGGCAGACACAGAATATTATGACATTAATTTATTGGAAATATTTAAATGATCAAAATATAACTGGAAAAATTAAGAGAACGACAAAAAAAAAAAAAAAAAAAAAAACATACGACAAAGCAAAGCAAACAGCTAACAGCAGAACAGAATATCAAATCTAGGAAGGAAAACGTAGCACCAAAAGTTTACACAATTATTTAAGAGTTGGTAGCCAAGACCAGTGATAACAGATTGCCACTTTATTAAAAAATAAAGCAGCGAATCTCGACCGCTGAAATAAAGTAGGTAGGCCTACTCAATGCAAATAAACATTATTTTTCTACTTTTGTATGGCCTACACAAAATTTTAAATATTAATTTATTGGAAATATTGAAATGGTCAAAATGTAACTGGAAAGATTAAGAGAATGACAAAAATAAAATAGAACGAAGCAAAGCAACAGCAAAAAATAAAAAAATTAACTAAATTGTGAACAGAATATTAATCTAGGAAGAAAAAATGTACTACCAAAAATTTACAAAATTATTATTGAAAAATTGATAGCCTAGACCAATGATAATTATCATCTATTATAGGCTAATAGATCGCCGCTTTATGAAAAATAAAGCAGTGAATCTCGATCGCCGGTATAAAGTAGGCCTACTCAACACAAACAAACTTTTTTTTTTTAGTTATGCAGGGCCTACACAGAATATTATGACATTAATTTATCGGAAATATACTGAAGGGCAAGATATAACTGGAAAGATTAAGACAGTGATTAAATTGCAACAAAGCAAAACAACAGCAATATTTAACCAAGTTATAGGTACTTAGCTTTTTTTAAACAAATTGGCGTCGAAGTGTCTTGGCAAGCATGGCTGATAACAAGTAACTTTAAAAATACATCATGTCATGCTGAAAGCTGAAAGTGTTTGAGGCCGAATTCAAAGTTTTTGTTGAATTGTTGGGTATAAAAGGATTTGATTGGCTGCTGCGACAGACTTCAGTTTAAAAACAGACGCCGAGATTTCCGGAATAAAAAAACTGGTTTAAAAAAAACCTGGGCTAGAAAATATTTATGATTTAAAATTTTATAAAACTTGGGTTGAAAAATATGTTAAAAATTAAAAAAAAAAAAAAATTTCGATTTTTTTTTTTTTTTGGGAGGGAGGAAAAATCCGTACAATGAGTCTGTACGGCCGTACACTGTTAAAAGTATCAAAAATACGTACATTGTACGAAAAATTCGTACAGGTTGACTGGTATGGTAACCGATGCTCTTTTTCTGTTTCTCTTCATTGATTGATTTTCTAGTAGTCAAAGGTAGATTTTGCAGCCTTCATGAGAACAATATATATGTTGCCTTTAATTTCTTTTAAATTTGTTTGTTTATCATCCTAACCTCGTATGGATAACACAATATAGACTCTATACAGTACTCTTCCTTACAGCTACTCATTCATTCATTCATTTCTCACTTTCTTTGGAGCTTGCAGCCACTGCATACAGCTGGTCCACTTATAGGAAACCAGGACCAAAGTATTTATGTGCTCTTGCAGCAGTCGTATCTGTAGCTATTTATTTTACAATATGAGGTTGGCATCCCCATGTACAACCTTACATTAGTCACCACTTATAACATGCTTGATGCAGCGATGGTCGTATTACGGGTTACTACATTCATTATTACTGCTACTGGTGGCCTTTTTGAACAAGAATTTATTTTTAATGTCCAAATACTTTTTATTTTGCATGTAGTATTTCTTCTTCATCTGCACACGTGCCATTGAAATCTATTGTCACACTTTAGCCATATTGTATGAGCTGTATGTCTGTGTGTCCTGTCCTATGAAGGATTCAATCATTGCTAGTGATGTGTTCATCATCATCATGTTTCTTTTTTGCTCCTTTTGAAGGATGGAGTCTCCACTGTAGCTGATCCCATAGGAAGCCTGCACCAAGCATGTACATGCTCGTGCAGTGGTGCTTTATGTTGTAGCTATTTGTTTTACACAATAAAGTTGCCAGCCTCATCCGGCATGCCTGAGGGAGGAGTTGGTCTGTTCTTTCTTTGTTTCTTCCCACACCCCTGGGAACTACATAGGGTGAGCTTTGGTATAGTCAATACTTCAAAATATGGGGGCCGGAGTAGCTCAGAGGTATGGCGTCCACCTCATATTCAAGAGGTACCGGGTTCGAATCCCAGTTGAGGGATTATAATTTATTTAAATATTTTTTTTCAGAACCAGTGGTCCTAATTACGTCATACTCCCCCCTGGTCTCATGGGTAGTGAGATCGGATGCCTAGCCTTCTCGGATAATGGCAAAAAAATAGGAGGTCCCATGTGCAAGTTGCGCACGTTAAAAATCCCACAGTTAGAAATTGCCCTGGCAAAAATTTAAAAATTAGGAAACCTACCCACCAAAAATATTTATAGAATGTGTGATTCCTATATACACACACTGGGATTATCGGTGTTGCTACGGAGTTCGTGCACTGTGCTGAGATTCTCCTTGTGTGATCTAAGGGAGGCAATGCAGATAGTCCTTAAAAACCAAACCAAACCAATACTTCAAAATGATATGAACATTTACAAGTGACTTTGAATTACCTCCAGCAACGTTGATAAAATCTTTGCCAGATGCCTTGTAAACTTCTATGTATCGCTGACCTATATGATGCTTGTGCCTTTTCAGTGCCAGATCTCTGTGCTCCTCAGACTCAAATCTTATAAGTGCTTCACCATTTCTTCTTCCTTGTGGACTGAGACAGAGTGCCACACCTCCTCTGTAAGAAGGTAAAAGTCAAACACACGCATTCATGAGGAAATAATTTTGTAATATTTTATCAGACTCAAATCTTGTAAGTCATCATCATCATCATCATCATTATCATCATCCTCATCTTGATCATCCTCCTCCTCCTCCTCTTCCTCATCATCACCCTCATCATCATCATCCTCGTCCTCCTCCTCCTCATCATCAATCATCATCATCATCATCATCATCATCATCATCATCATCATCCTTTAGCTCCAAAGTCTTCAACAAACGTACGCCAAGTCTTCCTGTCCCGTGTCAAGTCTTCCTGTCCCGTGTCAAGTCTTCCTGTCCCGTGCCATCTGCTCAAGGTCTGTCCACGTCTCATTCATCCCTTTCATGTCAGTCTCCAGTTATCTTCTCTATATGTTTTTTGATCCTCTTCTACCTCATACCCTGGGGATTCCAGGACAAGGACTGCCTTTTAATGCTATTTTCCTCATGTCTTCCTCATGTCTTCCTCATGTCCTGATGACAGCACCACTTCCCTTGTGATCAGTTTCTTCCTCTACGTCTTTCCACCTTGTCTCACAGTGTCCCTGGATATCAGTCTTCTAATTTCACATTTCTGCTGCCATCTGTGCAGTTTTACCTTGTTTGTTTAATGCAGGAATATTCCAGGTGCAAGACAACACTAGGCGTGATAGCAACTGACTACTTTGACAGTCAGCGGTTAAGGATCCAAGAAGAAGATTTCAGGTGAAGGTGAGTCAGCAATCCAGACTCATTTTTGACTTCACCTGGAATGCGTCACTCACCTTCTTACCTGAGGCCCTTCTTCTGGTCTTGGATGACTGAACTGAATTATTTTCTTTAAATGGCTTGACAATATCGTTTTGTTGACATTACTTCTGAATTAAAATGGTTACAGGTTAGGATAGCCTGCCCCATGCCCAAACCTCCTTAGTTACCTCTTGCCACAAGTGTGGTAGTTACAGTGTTACTATTCTTTGCACTCTCTTTAGACCCCCAGAAACACATGGATTAACCCCACCTCTTAATGCTGGACCTAGTATGAAGTCTCTAACACTTCATTCCCCAATGGCAGTATCTGCAATGGGACTACCTTTTACCTGAACACATGGGTTAAGTGCTTCACCATTTCTTCTTCCTTGTAGACTAAGGCAGAGTGCTAAACCCCCTTTGTAAAAAGGTACACCTCAAAGACTAGCATTAAGTAAGGAAAGAATGTTATCATATTTTCTCAGATTCTTCAACTCAAAGGTCAAGGCAGATTTACTGTGTGGCTCTAAAGCATCACCATTTTTCTTCAGTAGAGGTAGAGAAATACACATAACAAGAGTAAGCAGACTAAGACAGATAAGAGGGGAGGCAGCCAGAGATAACACGAGAGGCTGAAAAAGATAGACAACAGAAGAAAACAGACAGGAAAGGAGAAAGTAGACAAAATATATATAACAGGAAGAGGCATATATTGTTGTTGTTATTTAACTAGAGCTATTGAGCTTCTCACTCTTTAGCAGCCAATACCAAGTTGAAGACTCCTTGGTATTATCTACATTGTAGATTTAGGCTTTTCCTGTGGCTTTTCTGCCATTCCGAAACATGTTGAGTTGAAGTCATGAGCTCCAGTTTCTCCAGCTTGACTTGCATTTAAAGGATCATCACATCTGGTCCCAAGCCAGGAGTACGAAGTGTGTGGCATACTGTGCATTCCCCGCCATCCAAGGGGGCTCTCCAACTATGCTGAGCTAAAATACTGTACTCTGGTTCTGGGCTCTCCCAAGGAATTGTCACGTCCTACAGAGACCTACTTCTCAGCTTTTCCTGCCTATCACTGGGTCCACAGTGAAATCATGCATGCAGTCAAATAAGTCAAAGCCAGAGAATTACGCCTGGGTGACTTCTCCAAGTTTAGTGTGCAATGCTGGGTTCTCAACAAGTTTCACCATAGGGGGAATCCCTGGAAGCGTGTGGATGATTTCAAGAGTCAATGTGGATGTAATTAGCCTCACAAACATAGGTTCACTTCCACGTACATATATTGTAGCACTGTGCATAGCTGGTGGTCATATAAGGATGACTCCAGATTTGCCTCCATGCATAGGAGGCATATATAGATAGGATAATGTGAGGCAGCAGATAACGAGAAAAAGGAGTATTTGGAAGTTACTGACGCTGAAGAACTTACTTTGCAATGTTCAATCCCTTGAAAAATCTTGCTATATCCTGGTCAGAAGATTGCCATGGCAACCCACGAGCTCTTACCACCAACCCGTCACTGACGTACTCATTTTTACTGCTGAAAAATTATAATCAGAAATGCGTAAACAACGAAAATAATAACATAAGGATAAATATTTAGACTGTAGCTCTTTGAGATGGTGAAACTAGGAAGGTGTTTCAGAAATATAGGCAAACGGTGTTTAACGAGAACAAAAGTTAATACATTAGTGGATATAGGGCAGGGAAAGTAAATTAATATTAGACAAACATAAAGGTATGTTTTCAGGCACTCGTAAGAAATAAAGAAGTAGAACTCTTGGACAACAGAAAAACAACAGACGTGAGTGGCTTACCCAGGGTTCGAACCCCGTACCTTCCGTACGACAACTCCGCCTAGCTATCAAGCGAATCACACTGACCCCACGGCCAGCTAGGCATCCCCAAAGAAGGATGCCTTGCTGACTATTTATCAGTACGAAACACACAAGATAACACCGGAAGTATACAGTGGGCAACTCAGCCCTTTAATGACGCAATCACTTCTGTTGTTCCCCTATTAACAGTATGTGTCAGTCCAAACAAGACAAAGACCTTGATACTGGGTCCAGTAAATAGTAGAAGACTTAAGGACAGTAGTATAGAACAGAGGGTAGGTTTCTGGTATTGTATAAACATAAATAACACATAAGGAAGGGAAACCCGAGGCCTGTAAACAGTAAATTAATATTAGACAAACATAAAGGTATGTTTTCAGGCACTCGTAAGAAATAAAGAAGTAGAACACTTGGACAACAGAAAAACAACAGACGTGAGTGGCTTACCCAGGGTTCGAACCAGGGAGCTGAGTTGCCCACTGTATACTTCCGGTGTTATCTTGTGTGTTTCGTACTGATAAATAGTCAGCAAGGCATCCTTTTTTGGGGATGCCTAGCTGGCCGTGGGGTCAGTGTGATTCGCTTGATAGCTAGGCGGAGTTGTCGTACGGAAGGTACGGGGTTCGAACCCTGGGTAAGCCACTCACGTCTGTTGTTTTTGTTATTAATTGTAACAAATGAAAGTCAATTAAATATCAAAACTAAACACCTCAGGCTTTTACGCTCCTTCTGATCTGTTAAAAGTAGGGTTTCTAGTTCAGGAATTCCTCGGATTTTTTTTTGTTCATCGAGTCCCCGGAAAATATGAATGGGAAATTTAAAAAATAATTTAGCCTATATTAATAACAATTTTATAATTAAACTTAAGAAAATCATATCGTTTCTCATTTTTTTAAAACACGAGTTTTGTTTGGGCATGGATGCATCATGTTAAAACAAGAACCAAATTAAAGCTCTGAATACGGCTGTTTGTGCCCTTTACCAGAGCGATCTTTTAGTTTCGGTGACCGGAATTCTGACACCGGGTATAAAATTTTCGTGTTCACCGTAAAAGACTATTTAAGTTTTTGGCGGGGAAAATCAGCTGATGTGTATGTAAAATCAGTAAAATATAAATCATTACACACTCGTTCTGGATAAACACAGCGTTAAAATTCTTTTGTGTACTATAACTTTGTTCTGTGTTCTATTTGTGATTGTATTTTTATTTGTTTGAAATTAGTTTTGACGGAGTTACAGACTTTTGAAAACAGCGTCATCATTTGAGGAAATTCATAAAATAAGTAATCTTTTTATTAATTTAATATCTAAAAATCGGCCCATTCGTTTGAGTTTATAATTATAAAGACTTCTCGAAGGGAAGCTAAAGATTATTTCCACATACTTTTTTTTTGGTTTCATATCTTGAGAATGTGTGGTAGTCAGTTTTGTGAGTTTGGCATTACACGAACAAGCATATTGTCACCAGATTTTATAGCATTTAAATTACTGTAAACGCATTCCTGATACTCACAAATCTTAAATAAGGTTGTAACAAAATAACTTTGTAAAGCACCATCTGTTTTTGCATTTTCATTCATTTATAATGATATTTAGCTACGTATATAAGCGTCAGAAAACATGTAAATCTATAGATAGATTACTTCTACATACTTTGTTCTATCTTTCAAGTCTTGTTAATCTTGTATTTATAATATGAATTTTTTTTTTTTGTAATTGTGTGTGAGATAAGGACTGTTCCATTAGTGTTCTTTGGTAGACAATCCTGTGCACACGACGGCTGCCAAAGAATTCTAAGTAACTGTTTGTATATCTTCTTTCATTCACAGATAAAGCATTCTACATCCTGGTGTTAGACTTGATAGTCCCAAATATTCCTCTATCTTTATACATACACAAGTAAACTATACTACATAACAACGAAATGGAACATACTGTTTTGCATCATATGAATTGTGCCAGTGCACTGTGCAGAGCCTGTGGCACGAGAGCATTAACTTCCAAAACAACACGTTCAATTCAGAAAGCGCTGAACTGTTCTAAATTACGTTAATGATCTGTTCTTTGTGTTTGGAATTAACGTATCAGATGATAAACCCACACAGCATTCGACTATATTTTGTAAGAAGTGTTACTTACGAATACAAAATTCAAAAAGGAGGCATAATGAGAAGTGTCTTGAAACAGCCAAGTTACTATCGGAAAACAGTCAGCACATCTGGAAAGACTAAAACCATAATTTAACTATAAGTGAATGTCAACTGTGCAATTGTGTTGCAAAGACATCTTTTGGTGTTTTAAAAACAAAAAGCTGCTCTATCCCCTGTAATGTTCTTTCTGACCCCTCCATGTCTAGTCAGTCATTTAGCTGTAGTCAGGATAGCTCTGTACAGTAGGAGGTTGATGTGCCTGCCCACATTAGTGATGATATTGTTCAACTGGAGGTTGATGTGCCAGCTCACATTAAAGGCGATACCATTATTCATTTGGAGGTGGATAACACTACTCACCCTAGCATGCCAGTTTTTGTTGCCACATCTACACCTACCAAGTCAGTTATACATACGACAAGTACATCCACCTCGCCTGTCTTCAAAAGCGACATCACAGTACAACAGTTACTTGCTAAGCCACCTTCACAACCACTAACACAAAAGGAAGAACCCCTATTCACATCCATTGTTAGGAAAAAAAAACTAGAAACAGCAAAAAGTAATATCATAAAATGCAAAACCAGAGGACAGCCTATTGTACTACAAAAACTAATTAAACATAGAAGAGAAACATCAGTCACCAGAACGCCAACAAACGTAAGCGATCTCAATTGCTTCACACTGTTAGAAAACATATTGCTATAACATCAACTGATTCATTAGACCTGCAGCAGGCACATGAACTACAACGCTGTTCAGAAACGTCACGTCAGGAAATTTGCAGGAAAGCAGGCATTGAAAGTAGAGTTAGAATATCCAAAGAATTAGCAATAGCCATGAAGGAAACAGTAGGTCTTACGTGGGCACAGGAGAAAAAACAGAGAAGATTGAAAATTGAAAGACGCGCCAGAGGTATTAAAAATATAACTTCACAATTAAAATTTATAATGGAAACTCATTTGTTACAAATTTCTCCATCTGTGAATGTACAGATTCATCCTATAAAAAAAAGGAAGTGTGAATGATAATTGAGCGAAATTTTGGGGCTAGAGCAAATTATGGCAGTTGTTGCTTGAGATTGACAGAATTAACAGAGTGTGGAAATCATTTAATAGATGTATTTTTTAAATACACCTATTTATCTATTAAATTGAACATTTCGTTTTACTCATGACCATACTTATTTTTACATGACCATCGTGATGTATGATTGAGATAATTGTTAGCTCTCATGTTTTTGGGGACAATTGGGTGTGTTATTTTAAGGTAATAAATGTGGACTTGCAATTTAAACTTTCAATAATTAATGTTTGACGCATGAAACCAAAACAAATCTTTGATATCCATTTTCTGCAGGTTTTCTACTTTTGATTTCTGTGATTTGTTATGCATGTTGATTGTGACCGATTTAGTGAAAATTGTATATAAACAAACCATAACAAAATATAAAAAAAACGTAAATTTTACACTATTTCAGACTATTATATCTTCTGTTCTAATTGTGATAAAATGTTTGTTCTTGTTCTAAAATTTACTCTAACATTTCTATCTAGCTTTACGCAAAATTAAAGCCGGTATTTATAATAATAAAGTAGCCTAAAAACATTAATTAAGCCCTATCAAAAGTAAAATCCGCCACCTTTTTTTTTCCAGTTAGGAAGTTACCACGTGACCTCTGACACGATAGCTATAAATAGCGCGGTCGGGGGAAGAGGGGAAATAACTAAAAGATCGCTGGCAAACAGCCGTGTGAATAGTCATTTATCTGAAGAAATGTATGAAGTGCTTCTAAAAAGAGTCAGAGAACAACAAGAGAATAAAACCATTACCCTAATGTATGCTCAAAATGCAGACAGCATAAAAAGAGAAGAAAATTTTCCCTTCAGTTCCAAAACTACATTACATTCTTTCACAGAAGAATTATTTCCTCTTACTAGACAATAAAAGGACAGAATGGAAAAAAACAAAACTATTAAAATAACTACGAATCAAGATTACCACACAAAAAAGTACGTCAACATTACCATACAAAAATATAATAAACATTACCACACAAAAAAGTACATCAACATTACCATAAAAAATACATCAACATTACCAAACAAAAATACATAAACATTACCACACAAAAACACTCATCAACATTACCGTAAAAAATACATCAATATTACCACACAAAAAATATGCACCAAAATTACCGTAAAAAAATACACAAACGTTACCACACAAAAAATACATCAAAATTACCGTCAAAAATACACAAACATTACCACACAAAAAAGTACATCAACATTACCATACAAAAACATTACCACCCAAAAAAGTACATCAACATTACCATAAAAAAATACATCAACATTATCAAACAAAAATACATAAATATTACCACACAAAAACGCTCATCAACATTGCCGCAAAAAAATACATCAATATTACAACACAAAAATACATCAAAATTACCGTAAAAATACACAAACATTACCACACATAAAATACATCAACATTACCGTAAAAAATACACAAACACTACCACACATAAAGTACACCAACACTACCACACAAAAAAGTACATCAACATTACCGTTAAAAATACATCAACATTATCACACACAAAAAAAATACATAAACATTACCACACAAAAAAGTACGTGAACATTACCACACAAAAAAGTACATCAACATTACCACACAAAAATACACAAACATTACCACATAAAAATAACGTCAACATTACAACACAAAAAAAGTACATCAACATTACCGTAAAAAATACATAAAAATTACCACACAAAAAATACAAAAACATTACCACACAAACAGTACGTGAACATTACCACACAAAAAAGTACATCAACATTACCGTAAAAATACATCAACATTACCATACAAAAATACATAAACATTACCACACAAAAAAGGACACCAACATTACCAAATTAAAAAATACGTCAAAATTACCACACAAAAATACACAAACATTACCACATAAAAAGGACGTCATCATTACCACACACCAAAAAATGCATCAACATTACCACACAAAAAAGTACATCAACATTAGCACATTAAAAAAAAAAAATACACCAACATTACCACACCAAAAATACATCAACATTACCGTAAAAAATACATAAAAATTACCACACAAAAATACAAAAACATTACCACACAGAAAGTGCGTGAACATTACCACACAAAAAAGTACATCAAAATTATCATTAAAAAAAACCCACACATCAACATTACCATACAAAAATACATAAACATTACCACACAAAAAAGGACGTCAACATTACCAAATAAAAAATATGTCAACATTACCACAGAAAAATAGACAAACATTACCACATAAAAATGATGTCATCATTACCACACACCAAAAAATGCATCAACATTACCACACACAAAAAAAAGTACATCAACATTAGCACACCAAAAAAATAAAATAAAAAATTTACACCAACATTACCACCCAAAAAAAAAAAAAAAAAAAAAAAAAAAAAAAAAAAAAAAAAAAAAAAAAATCAACATTACCACACAAAAAAGTACATCAACATTACCACACAAAAAATACATCAACATTACCTCACAAAAAAGTACATCAACGGTATCACACAAAAAAGTACATCAACATTACCACACAAAAATACATCATTACCACACAAAAAATATCAACATTTACCACACAAAAAAGTACATCAACATTACCACACAAAAAAATACATCTACGTTACCACACAAAAATACATCAACATTACCACACACAAATACATCAACGTAACTGCACAAAAGAGTACATCAATATTACCACACAAAAAATACATCAACATTACCAGGCAAAAAAAGTACATCAACATTACTACACCAAAAATACATCAACATTACCAGGCAAAAAAGTACATCAACATTACTATATTACTTCAGTAACAACAGCCAACTTACCAAATGCCACCTTCTAAACTTTCATTGATGATTTCTGGACTGCCAAGGGTGTGACCTAGAACAGACATTCCAATTGTTTATAAACCAGGAAACTAATGACAAATTAAATTTAATGAATTAAAATGAATTAGTAGCAGATTTTAACAATCCACACATCCGTACGTAATCGGGGCTTGATGAGGGATAAAAAAATAGTAACACTTTAACCTAACCTACTAAGCATAATTAGCATGTCATAGAAGGCAGGTAAGGATGGTTGGACATGGGACTGGCTTTCCCATCCAATAGAACTTTAAACCACAAAAACTTCACCAATAACACAAGAGGAAACCTGTTCTGGAATCCCCAGGGTAAGAGGCAGACCAAATATCACACGGGGGAAGACAACTGAAGACAGACAGGAAAGGGATGAAGTAGACATGGAGAGACCTTGAGCGGATGGCACAGGACAGGAAGACTTGGTATAAGTTGGTTGAAGGATGTCACGTGACAGGAAGACTTGGTATAAGTTGGTTACGTGACAGGAAGACTTGGTATAAGTTAGTTGAAGGCCTATGCTCCTTGGTGAGTTGAAGGGTGATGATGATAGGAGGCTGGCCACCTCATGATGTTAAACAAATTACTAAAGAAACCACTGTTGCAAGAGAATATGAATTTATCTTTGGTGCAGGCTTCCTGCAAGAGACTAGCTGCAGCGATGGTTCCCTGCTCCACAGGGAGCAAGAAGGAAAGGGAGTGAGTGAATAAAGGAATACAATGTTTTATGAATATGTGGACACTCATACTATCATTTTATACCACGAGCAAATGCATGGAGGCATATCTGGAGTCATCCTTATATGACCATTAGCTAAGCACAGTGCTATAGTATACAGACGTGGAAGTGAACCCCTGTCTGTGAAGCTAATTTCACTTTCATTGACTCTTGAAATCATCCACATACTTCCAGGGATTCATCCTGTAGTGAAACATGTTGAGAACGCAACATTGCACTCTAAGCGTGGAGAAGTCACTTGAGCCCCAGACGTAACTCTGGCAGTTACATGGTTGGCTGCATGCAGGAAGATCTCACTATGGACCCATGGTAGGCAGGGGAAGCTGAGAAGTGGCTCTGTGTAGGATGTGACAATTCTTTGGGACAGTGCAGAACCAGAGCACAGTATTTTAGCTCTTCATATTTGGAGAGCCCACTTTGGTGGTATGGAATGCACAGTATGCCACACGCTTCTTACTCACAGCTTAGGACCAGATGAGATCTTTTAAATGCAAGCAAAAGCTGGAGAAACTGGAGGTCATGACTTCGACTCAACATATTTCGGAATGGCAAAAAAGCCACAGGAAAAGCCTAGATCTACAGGGTAGATAATACCAAGGAGTCTTCAACTTGGTATAGGCTACAAAAGAGCGAGAATCTCAGCAGCCCTAGCTAAACAACAACAACAACAACAATAACAACAACAATAATGCCATGAGCACCTAACTTATCATTTATTTACAAAACGGCTAAAAATGTGCAGTTATGTTCAGATTATTGCTTACTGGCAACCCATATTCAACATAAGCTGTATGGGCAAAAAGAACTGCTGAAAGTTAAAATTTATGTAACATAAATATATACATACATATAATATTCATTCATATTATTACGTATTTTTTATTAATTCTCTTTATAATGTGTAACTGTCTATAATATATTCAGTCCAATTATTTTACAATAAAACAGTTGTTTGTTAAACAGAAAATTCACAACAATGACTATGATGATTAATCTCGGACCCAATACTTTCAAAAATGTGATCAATACTTTAACATAAAAATAAATGACGAAACAAATATAAAAAGAATAAAATCATTATAAAAACTTATAGTTCTTCTTCTTCTTCGTTCACTTTCAGACGTCGACTATATATGTTCAAAAAAAGCAACGGTCTACCCGAGGCTACTGGTATCTCCGTAGAGTTTTTCTAGGAATGATACTAGTGGTGGCCATTTGCGCTTTCTTTGTTCCTCATATGTTGGGCACCTCTGAAGTAGATGTTCAGTAGTCATTTTATCACTGTCACAATTAGACTCATCGGTGTCCTATCTTAATCATATTGAATAGATGGTATCCGAATCTGTTGTGGCTTGTGCAAAGTCTGAAGATTATCACTTGTTCACTTCTACTGAGCTGGTAATATGCACCATTTTTTGGTGGCCTTGAAGCTCTGTTTCCACACTTGCTCCTGTTTCTGTTCTCAATAAAACTCTTGGCCTCTCCACACGTTATACTTGTTTCAAGCTGAAGTAGCTTTCCACCTTCCTTTCCCAATCTGTCAGCCTCTTCATTGCTGGGGATGTTGCAGTGAGATGGGATCCACTGTATCACAATTCTTTTGAATTGCTGGAATAGTATGTGAAGTGTGACTCTTAGGACTTCCAGTTCAACTTTCAACATTTGCCCCACATGGCTTTATCGAAGTCAGATTAAAAAAAAAACTAACAAACCTGTGAACCAAATGATGAGCTAAGTAATTAGGCAGCTCATGAACTCACTCCTGATGGAATAACACGGAAAGCTAAAATAAGTAATGATGATGTCCTGAAAGTAGCCAGTGTATACAGGAAGATTATTACTCACATTAGAAGGAAGCTAATTCACTTTCTTTGGGCTTGTTATGAGATGAAGAAAGAAATTTACTGTGACAACAGGAAAGACTGCGAGGAAAAAGAGATAGACAAAGAAGGCACATGTACTTACAATTTGACATAGTGGCACTGAAGAAAGCCAACAACAGAACGGGACCGAAGACGCACCAAGAGAGATGAATGCCGTCAGCGACTCATAGCTTGACTGCTTGCGTCAGGGTCAGCGAATCAGAGCTGACCAAAACCCTACTCCACCTCCAAGTGGTGGTCCTGGAAACAGGCTGCATCACTGCAGTCTGGCTGAGAGAGTAGGGATCGAAGAGGGAAGGCAACCCAAAAAATGCCGTGCGGAAGTAGGATGTGTCGGCCGAAAGGCGCAAATATCGCAACTTCGCTGTAAACGGACACAACGTCCTTTTCAGGACGAACGAGGAAGAAGGAAGAAGAAGATAAACAGAACGGATAAACAGCACTAGGGATAAGAAGTTGTAGAAAGATATGATCATCTAAGCCAGACGGCATGGTTTAACGATGGTGATGATATACTCACCGTCATGGAGTAGTCTTGACAAGATTTTTCCCATTTCTTGACACTGCCGCACTCCATATTCTACTGAGCCATCTTTTTCTAGACCGAGGTCTGGACATTTTTAGTCAAGGAATGGATTGTAAGATCAGATAAAAGAATGTATACAATCAATTTTCTACGCATACTCAAATATATGTGTATGAGTTTAACATTTTTTTTATTGTTGTTTTAAGAACTATCTTCAATGCACACGGACAACTCTATCAGTGCTCTGATCTATTCCCTTAGATCACACAAGGAGGATCTCAGCACAGTGCATAAACTCCATATCACCGGCAAGAATCCCAAAGTGTGTATATATGAATCACACATTCTATAAATATTTGTGTGGTAGGTAGTTTTCTAATTTTTTAACTGTGCCTGCGCAGTGGCCTTATGGCCTATTCTTTACGACTTCCACGTAGGATTTTTAACGTGCGCAACTTGCACACCGGACCTCCTATTCTTTTTTTTTCGCCCTTATCCGAGAAGGCTAGGCATCCGATCTCACTACCCAGGAGACCAAGGGGGAGTATGACATCATTTGGACCACTAATTCTGAAAAAAATGTACATAAATTATATTCCCTCTACTGGGAATCGAACCTGGTTACTTTAGAATTCGAGACAGACGCAATACTTCTCAACCACTTCGACCCCCATGTATATATGTATACATGCAGACACAAAACTATGCAACGTTAATTCACTACCCTCTTGTTTCCCAAGGGGCAAAGACCTTCATCACACGCATGTCATTCTTCTGTCACGTGTCATCAGCTCAAGGTCATTCCATATCTACCTCATCATTTTCACTCTGTCCCCAATTCTCTTCTCCACGTTTATCTCTGCTTCTCTTAACCAGAGGTTTCCAGAACAAGGACTGTCTTATGATGCTATCAACAGGTTTCTTCAATACGTGTCATCCATCGCCTGTGTCTTCTTCTCCTCATCTCTTGTTCCACTGACACTTGACTAGTAGTTCTCATCAGTTCAACATTGGTGACCTTGTCATATGATTTAAATTCTTGTATTCTACGTGAGCGCCCATTTATAAAAGTCTGTAGCTTCTTTGTTGTCCCTTAATGTACGTACATTCCAAGTCCCAAACGGATATTTGAGACTTACGACATCTGAGGTGTACGGATATTTGAGACTTACGACATCTGAGGTGTACGGGTATTTGAGACATATATACAGACATCTGAGGTGTACGGATATTTGAGTCATATGACATCTGAGGTGTACGGATATTTGAGATTATGACATCTGAGGTGTACGGATATTTGAGATATATGGACATCAGAGAGTTATGCCGACATCTGAGGCATAACTCTAAAATGAAAGGAGGACAAAACCGAACACCGGGATTAGATGTGATGGCTGTAGTGGTGTTGATGGTATTGTATGATGGTGTTATTACTACATGTACATTGTATGAGGCCAGCTGTGAAGGCTCCTGAGATAAAATGTAGTTGAGAATTGTCAGAAGGCCTTTCTTGCTACCACTACGACCTCACACTTAATTTTTTTTTTCTTAATGAATGTAGCTACGTAAAGTGTCTAGGGTTATGATGTGTACTGTGGTGTGATAGTTATAAATATACCCATAGATATTTAACAAGACTAATAAGATTAACAAGTGTTAAAATACACTGAACTAACTCACGTGTGTAAAGTTTTTGATATAATTATATTACATTTATTTGTTCTGGATCAAGTTTTATTTTGACCAGAACTGGTTTTAAAAGAAGGATTTAAAATTTATGAAAATTATGCATGGAATGTTACATAATAAATGCCAAAAGTGTACATATTTAAGTACTAGAATAGTTAGTTTTATTAAAATGTTCGAATAGTCATCTCTTTGGGAGGATAGTTACTGTTTGTGCTGTTGGGGTGGCCTCATCACACCTGTCTATATTGACTACACAGTGTCCAGAAAAAGGTGGGAATTTTTATGGGATATTAGTCACTACCAATAGTTGGTGAATGTCCAGCAGACCAGAGGCTCACTCATCTTTTTGTAGCTCTGGTGCTGAAAACTTGCGGTCCCACCTCTCCGTGCTGGCGGGCAATAATGGTGGTCTCTGTCACAAGAACTGCACAGATACACTCGAGTAAAGTCACCCACCGAATAGACTCTGCTTTGTTGTCGATAGAAACTCACAGCTCTGCAATCAAAGTATGGGCTATGTGTCAAAATCTATTCTATACCCACGTCTGGACACCACACTGACACAACAACCACATTATACAGACAGGTCAGATCTCTCTGACCAAACAGCACAGTTACCATGGTGGGTTTACATCCGATAGATCCTCCCAGACTATAGATTCTGAAAAATAATTATTAGTTGTCGGCCCTAAAAGAAGATAGGTAATCTGTTTCAACGCTTGATATATCTTGCATAATCCTTGCTGTAGTTTATGTACCTTGTTAGTCCCTAGACCCTGACTTGGGCGGGGGGTCTAGAGCAAAATCCCTACTTGTTTGTAAGGCTAGATTATGATATGGCAGTATCAAATCACTCGAACATGAAACAATATTCAAAATATATAAAGAAATAATTTCAATCTTACCAGATTATGAATAATTAACACAGAAGTGCTAGCAAAACTCAGCTGAGCTGCTGGCTATAGTATGGCGTCCCTAAATTTATTCACTGTCTTTCATATGGGAAGACACCACACTTTAAAATCTGTGTCTAACACTGAACAATTATTGAAGAATGACCCCAAATGCGCTCTGAGCGCTAATGATATGATTGTCTGTGGCCAATCACTGCCTAGTTGTACTTTAAATTTCAAATTTCTACACTAAAGTCATTTCAGTCATGCTTCAGTCAAGTATGGATGGTTATCTGTTAGTCTGTCCGTCTCTACTTGTGTTTCAAAAAAAAATGTGCTTGATTTTTGAAGCAACCTTTCTCTCCCCTTAAAATTTTGTCGTAAAAAGTTATATTTAGACACAGCTACCGCTCAAAAACCCTCTCCTCCATAATAGTAACTTTGAACACCTGTTCCCAAGGTCGTGTTTTTGTGTGCAAATTGTGACACTTTTAGATTCAATATAGTCTAGCGATGATGTGAACTACACTGTCTTTTGTCATTATCTTCAATATTATCTATCCGTTTGTAAAATTAAGATCATATTATTTCATTGCTCAGAATAGGCCATCCGGCCAGCTAATTTTTATATTCCTAACATTAATATTAAGAAAAATTACTTTTTAAATTTTTGTAATTTTCCTACCATCCGCGTTCTGCCGCTCAATTCAAATCAAGGCTTGGTATCGCAAAACGTCCAATTCCGTACCTCGTGTCAATTTGGGGGACGTGAATTTTTACTTTCCTCCATCCCCCCCCATTGCGTCTCCTTAGCCTTTCCAGTCATATTTTTCTTCTTTTGATCCGCCGTTCCCCTCCTGTCTAGCAAGTCAATTTTATGGAGGGTGATGACCCGCGGTCTAGGCGATCATGTACATCAGCAGCCTACGCATTATGTTTTTATCCTTAAATGTTATCTTTTGAGTATTTTACCGTTGTATCTCTGTCAATTTCACTACAATGGCCATATTCTGAGTCTGCCTTGGGCTGATATTAGAATGCAAAGAGATTGATCAAGCGTCAAATCGGATAAGTCTGGGCAGATTTCGGAATTCGCTAAGGCATTTTCGCCTATAACCCATTATTTTTTTCTTTGCAGTATAAATCTACTCGTACACATTAATAAATAATGAAGGAAACCTGAGTCCTGTGGATAGTAAATAAATAAGTAAATCAATAAATAAAGATAATTAACAGGTACTAGACAACAGAAACCAACGGGCTGATCACCCGTTTGCCAGTCACTTCGATTACGGAAACAACAGCAGATGGATTGATTTGCCGTTGCCCTAAAGACGCCAATAGGCGTGATGGGAAACAATGGCAAAGAAAACCTATCTGCTGTTGCCCTAAGACGCCACTAGGCGTAATGGCCACTGACTGCTTTGACGGTCGGTGGCTAAGGACGGTAGAAGAAGAAGAAGAAGAAGAAGAAGACAACAGAAAAGAAAATATAAGTGATAGGCTTACCGGGAATCGAACCTAGGACCAACCAGACGGCTGTTATATTAGTGATTGCGTCTTTAAAAACTGTCTGGGTCGTCCACGGGTCCTGTACCATAGTTGTTTGAGTTTTTATTTAACCTATTTGGACTGAGAGGAGGGGGGAAGAAGGTACTATATTTGGATATTGGAAATCTGACTTTATTTTCTTGAATTAGTACACCATATGTTCTAATTATAATTCCATCAAGGGTTGAACGGGATACTTTATTAAAAAAAACAAAAACTATGTATTATTTTGTTTCGTTTCTAGACATACAGAATAACATTTATTAGTCAAATGTTAATTTCTGCTACTTGTTTTCATAGGTGTGCCAGAGTTTAAAGTTCAATAGTTTAAAGTTTAAAAAAAAAAAGGCAAAGGTGCATATACCAGATACTGCCGAAGGGGAGTGTAGTGTTAGAGACTTTACTATACTATGTCCATCATCGAGAGGCAGGGGTGACCTGTTCCCTTCCTCGCTGCCTTTTTTCTTTCCTAACTCAAGAGCAAAGTCAGGCACTCATTTACAGCTTGGTAGAATGGAGCATGTTGATACCGTGAATCGAACCCGGCATCTTTGCAGCGAAAGATCAGCGACTTAACCACTCTATCTATCGGAGGCTCAGTTTAAAGCCGGGTTTCTCAACCGGGTTCCACGGAACCAAAAGGTTACGCGAGAGGTCGCTAAGGGTTCCGCGAGAAATTATGACTGAAAAAAAAATAAACGTCGTTTTTTTTTTTTTTTAACTTTCGCACTCCGGGCGACGTTAGCGGCCGCTGTGGTGGGCAGTGACCGAACTGCCCCGTATGGCAGTGCGCAAAAGTATCGTGCTCACTCTCGCACATAGCATATTTCATTAGCTTCTTGTAGAGCAGAAATTTATGATAAGACTTTTAGCTTACTTGAATAAGGTTTTAAAAAAACAGGATAAATTTTTAAAAAAAAGAAGCAAAAACTGAAGTTGCTTCTACCTACACTTCTGACTTGCATTAGAGTTATCCTTTGTGAGGAAGGGGAAACCATGCAAAAATGGAAGACTAAAAAGTTGGCCACAATAAACAGATCCACAGAACAAATCATTCTCAACTCAAAAGAGCATTGACAATTTTTATTGGATTATTATATTTATAACTTAGCGATCATGCTAAGGTACAATGATCTGTAGATATTATAATTTGTATGTAGGAGTTCCTTGAGATATGAAAATTATTTCACGGGTTCCTCTAGGATAGAAATGTTGAAAGTAAGTATATAAACGTTTTAAAAGAAGGATTGACATTTCAATCACACTGTGATATCCCGCTCGCTTCTTCTTCTTCTTGTCATTGCATCTTGGATGTTTACACCGTCAGACGAGTTCTCGTGATGAATTCGACCGTTGTCTGATGTTTACACCGTCAGACGAGTTCTCATGATGAATTCGACCGTTGTCTGATGTTTACACCGTCAGACGAGTTCTCATGATGAATTCGACCGTCCGTTGTCTGATGTTTACACCGTCAGACGAGTTCTCATGATGAGCTCGACCTTTGTCTGATGTTTACACCGTCAGACGAGTTCTCATGATGAATTCGACCGTTGTCTGATGTTTACACCGTCAGACGAGTTCTCATGATGAATTCGACCGTTGTCTGAAGTTCCTCTTTAGCTCCATATAGCTTTGAGTTTAGTGTTGACTCATTGGGCCAGTATATATTTCTTAACTGGTCGTACAGAGGACAATCCTGTAGTACATGCTAAGCAGTTTGTTCGTTTAATTCACATGTGCACAGACAATCGTGGCTTGTACATGTGTTTATTCAGTTTGTTATGCCCTGTCCTGAGGCGAAGAAAGGTGATCTGTCCCTGCCGGTCAAGAGTGTGGTAGTCGTTGTTGGGTTGATTCTGTTCTCTTCTGATAGCCTGGATAGCTCTCTTTTTCTCAAAGTATGTGATTTCATTATCTTCTTGTTCACATTCTCCTCCCTTTTTTGCAAGTTTATCTGCCTTTCCATTTCCGGGTACACCACAATGGGATGGTACCCACTGGTTCGCTTTTTGGCAGCTACCTTGCTTAGTTCATTTCTCAGATGCTTGCGAATTAATGCAATTATCCTCATCTAAGACAAAATGGCGCGGTCATCTCACATATCTAATGCTTCCGCGGTCTAAATTATAGACTAGGACAAAAACTGTTGAAAATGTAAAACAACACAAGCACATTCTACAATTTAAATTAGGATATGTGAATGGCCTCGGGCTGTGGTTAGGGAGTCCCAAGAAGTTATTATGTGGGTCAATAAAAGTGCAGCGTAGACTACTAGAAAATACACCGTTATTCAAATAAGGCACGGGGGTTAACCCACAACACCCCCCCCCCCCCAGTTTTTAAATATGGAAAAACAAAATTAACCCACTTTATGACTGTTACAATCTCTTGCAGTCAAGATTTGATTTATATTATGACTATTTTGCATACGAGAATTAGTCACCAAACATAAACATCTCAGACTGTATCTGTCTGTATATACAAGGAGTTTCAAAATTTGTACAGTATATGCTTTTTAAAAAAAAATTATTTTGTGAAAAACATACAATGTTAATTTTCTTTATCACATTTTAAAGTTAAGAGGTAGACAATTTTTTTCACCATAACACAGATTTAGTTTAAATGCTCAAAATGCCCACCATCAAAATGAATAACACCATCGACAACTATCACCAACTTCCAGTGCCATTTTAGAATTGTCTTTCCTTCTTCAAAAGTTAACTGAGTAATCTCCCTCATTTTTCATGTATGTAAAAAATTAAACAAAATTACTTCTTTGTGAAAAAATTGTCTATCTCTTAGCTTCAGTTTGGTTTGGTTTGGTTTGGTTTGGTCTGGTCTGGTTTGGTTTAGTTTGGTTTGGTCTGGTTTTAAGGACTACCTTCATTGCACACGGGGAACTCCTTCAATACTCCGATTTCCTCCCTTAGATCACACAAGGAGGATCTCAGCCTAGTGTACGAACTCCGTAGCACCGGCGAGAATCCCAATGTGTGCATATAGGAATCACACGTTCTATAAATATTGTTGTGGTGGACAGGTTTCTAATTGTTAAATTTTGCCAGGGCAGCGGCCTTATGGCCTACTCTTTACGATTTCCAACTGTCGTGGGATTTTTAACGTGCGCAACTTGCACACGGGACCTCCCATTTTTTCGCCCGTATCTGAGAAGGCTAGGCATCCGATCTCACAACCCATGAGACCGGGAAGGGGGGGGGGGGGGGGGGTATGACATCATTAGGACCGACTGGTTTCTGAAAAATAATTTCTATAAATTATACGCTTTCAAATGTGATAAAGAAATTTAAAATTGTTTATATAGTTCATGAAATATTTAATTTTAAAATGTGTATACATAATTTTGAAACACCTCGTAGTTCGTCTACGTCAGCAGTAGGAAACCCAAGAGCCGCAAGGACCTACTTTAGAAACACCGAGCTCTTGAAAGATCTACCCTAATAAAATCAAGTCTGGAGAGTTAGCTGGAAAATCAGTTTCAATTTTAGAATCAGCAGTTTTAAAATGCCTCTCAACATTAACTTCTTGGCAAAAATGATGGCTGCCGTGCAGCACATTTAAATGCCGACAGTAAAGGGCTTGCGCGATATTTCCTTAGTTTAAAAATTATTCCTTTTTTTTCCTTCTTTGTCACCTAGAATCTAGATATTTACTAAATCATTTCTTGTGATCTACTGGCAGATTGCGACTGACTGGTTGTCGACCCGTGGTCTAGGTGATTGTGGCTGGTGTACAGTTGTGTAGTCTAGTATGTTACGACGTTAGGGGGGGGGGGGGGGTTGGGGGGGGGAGTGGGGGGGGGGGGGGGTGGCGGGGGTGGGGGGGGGGGGGGGGGTGGGGTGAGGGGGGGGGGGGGGGGGGGGGGGGGGGGGGGTGCTTTTGCCTTCTTCTCTTCCCTTCCCCCCCCCCCCCCACATGTGTGACATCCGGCCAAAAATATAAATATCGGTTGTAGACTGCCCAAATGCAGATTCAGATCAACGTCTCGACAAAATTATCTTGCCAGGAAACGCGAAAAACGATGATTAAAAAAAAAAAAAAAAATCTTTCTTTCCAAAGATTACCTTGAATTATTTCGGGACAGTAAAATCTAGCCCCAGATATGGACATTTTTCTAAGTCCGCAATACACCGAGTTTTTCGTTGTATTGGTGAAAGGACGGCGGCTCTACAGGTAACCCGCGGTGCATATTATAGGAGGTGTCGGGTGAATTTTCAGTTGCCAGCTCGTAATGGCTTCACGCTTTGTCGGCTTCACGCATGCGTGCCAGTGGTGTGCTGCGGAACGACTGCAATAATTTGTCTTCACTTTGTTACTTTCACAATTGCCTCCGGCTGGTGGAATTGTGGATTTTAAAGCTGCAACCAAGGTGGAATGGGTTCATTTTCTGCACAAACAACAGGAAGCTGAGACACTTGGGAGTCATGACCCAGGTGGGCCCGCCACCATTAGAGTGTAAAGGAGAACAAAGGGCCGAAACACTTGATGGACGGGGGAATACTTCTGATGATCAGATTGCCTCCTGTTGTATCGCTCTGTATAGAGTTTCCTATCATCATTTTCCTGTTGACGTTTTGGTTTTTATTGTCTCTTTATCATAACACTCATGCAGCAGTGTTTCCTGTGACAATCTGATTGTTCATGATGAGGTTACCAGCCTCTTGTACTAACCTCATATTAGTAGCCTGCTACGACATGCCTGAGGGTGTAGTAGACTTAATCTTACGTTATCTCTTCCGAGACCCCCAAGAACTACACGGGGCATATAGGCCTACAAGGCAGAGTGGGTAAAACTAAAGAATTTAATCCCAACTAGTCTTAAAGACTAAATTGACGTTTGTTAATTGACCCCCAGAAAACACGAAATTACCCTATGTATGCCGACCACCGCTTTAGGCAGCGTTCATCAGATCTGAGTTTCCACTTTTGTCACTGTTCCTACAGTTGGTCGCAACAAAATATTAACACCGCCCGTGCTGTACCAATATTTTAACTACTCACTGTAACACTACTTTACAAATGCCATCTGTTACACCAGTCATTCTCAAGCTAAGGGTCGCGATGAAAAAATAGCCCCGCGGCAAACACTGCGACGGGTGGGTGGCTTCCTTTATGTTTCCCCTACTCGAAGTTTTAGGTGGCATGCAGCAAGACGAAGTGACATGGTTCCCGTATCGAAACCATGCAGCGTCATGTTCCAGCCTACCCAGCTGAAAATTGATACCCGAATCTGCTCTTGAGTTTGGGAAGAAAAAAGGCGGCGAGAAAGAGAACTGGCCAACCCCATCTAAAAAACATTTTCACGTTATATGGTAAAGTTTCTAACACTTCACTCCCCTACAATATTATCTCCCTTGGGACTACCTTTGCCTTGCCTTTGGGTGAATGCCTATAATTAATTTTTACTTGTCAATTTTGGTACATGGGTCGCGAGCTTCACCAACTGTGACATCTGTGCTGCGGTCGTAACAAAGCTGAGAACTGAGAACCACTGTGTTACACTATATCAATACAAAAGCACATGTGCCCATCTAACACAGTGTTACAGCTGGGATATTACAATAAAAAGAAAGATGTATGGATGGCCTCGGGCTCTGGTTACAACATTACGAATACTGAATGTTGCAGGAAATTACGAAGTGCTGTACAACACAACGTTACAAATACCAAAAGTTAACATTACATCTGCCCACCTTTACGCAACATTACAACTCCTTGCTGCTACACAATATTACAACAACCTCTTGGAATACTATCTCCTTTTCTCTTCCAACTCCTTATTCTTCGTACATTTTCAAGAAGCGACCGACTGGCAGAGTGATTAGAGCGCTGGTCTCTCGCAGCAAAGGTGCTGGGTTCGAAACATGGTGGCCTTACGCTCGTCTACTCACCTGTAAATGGGTGTACCTGACTCAGCTCTTGAGTTAGGGAAGCAAAAGCAGCGAGGAAAGGAACTCAACTCTTATATCTGGACCTAGTATAGTGAAGTCTCTAACATTTCATTCCCCTACGACAATATATGCTATAGGACTATATTTTACATCTTCAGACGTCAACATGAATATGTTTTTAAAAGAGGTCAGCCTGAGGTTGTTGATATCTTTAGTTTGTCCAGGAAGGGTTGTGATGACATGTGTTTTCTCTGTTACTCATATGTTGAGTGCACGTTTGCAGCAGATGTTCAGCAGCTTTGTAACACAACATTACAACGATTCAGTTCAGCATATCATTAAACAACCCACTGTAACATAATATTACAAATGTTGACTATAATATTACATTACAATCGACAACTTAAGGCAGCATGACTAATATTCACTGCACCATAAACCGAATGAATAATGCCAGAATTACCTTTTGCCAATATAAACGCCCAGTGTAATACACTACATAACAAATTCCCAGTAAAATACTACATTACAAATGCCCAGTGTAATACTGTATTACAAATGCCCAGTGCAATACAACATTACAAATTCCCAGTAAAATACTACCATACATGCCACACCTCAGAGATGAAAAACCTGTACAAAAAATTAAAAAAACCTGTACAAAGACCCGCAAAACCTGTACAAAGACTGAAAAACGTAACAAAAGAGTTTATTCATGTAAAAGTATATTCAATTAGATGGTTCTGCACCATCATAGTGACATGCGGCCTTTGCCTTTTTAAGCATGTCTTCACTTGCTTTAAAACCTAAACAACAAGAGTTAGAATTTATTTTGCATTGTAGAAATGCTGTGACTGTATCATCATTTAGTCTATTTCTGCAGTCCGTGTGAATCTTTTTCATCATAGAAAAAGACCTCTCACAGTCAGCATTGCTGTGAGGCAATGTCAATAAGCGTTTCACTATGACTGCCAGACTGGGAAATCGTGTACGACCAGTGCTAGTTTTCAGGTTGATTATGTCAAGCCAGTACCTAGAAAAGCTTCTTTTTTGTCCAGCGTCAAATCTTGAAATACATTCATCAGGCAGCAAACAATAATCTTCAAATTCATCCTTTAACACCTCTTGGTCTAAATGTGGTGCAAAAGTGTTGGCCAGCTTACAGATTGCTGTATATTGAACTGTGTCTTTAAAGGCTGGATCAAGAATTTTGATATCCTTAAGGACTTCATTCTCAAATGGAAATTTATCCAATATCTTTTTCACAACAGCAACATAAAAGTTCCTCACATCTCTGAAAAATGAATTTCTCACTTGAGAACCTATATCTAACTCTTCCAGTAATGTCCTGTTGGACAGACCAACAGCAAGTGTATGGTCATCATGCTGTAGATCACGTTCAGCATACTTTAACAATCTTATATCTTTCACCTCTTTTACATATTTCATCTCTACAAATTTGACAATAAATTTTCGTAGCAGACGATCCATTTCATCCATCATACCACCTATTTGGGACTCATCTGTCTGAAACAATTTGTTAAATTCAGTCAACAGAGGTAGCACAAATTGGAGAAAACGTAGAGTCATCTGGGTCAGTGGTGATTTTAGTAACTGATGAATGTTTTTGACACGGCATGGTTTTTCCATATCGTCGTGGCTCTCGAAGTATGAAGATAGAGCAGAATATTGATTTAAAATTCTGTCCACTACTTTCTGCAAAGAAAGCCAGCGAGTCTGGCAGTGCTTTAGTATGTCTAGTGCATCCACTCCTGTAAACAGTTGAAACTCTCTGTATGATTTTTTTCCGTTTTGAGCTATGCTCAAAATGATAGAAGATATCTATCAAAAGGTCATCAACAGGAATAGTCAGCTGCTTTATACCCTCCTTGGCACAAAGATTTGCAAGGTGGCAAATACACCCTATACTAAACACATCAGGGTTCTTGCTCTTGATTCGCGTTAGTACAGAGTTTGATTTGCCAACCATTACATTGCAGTTGTCACTTGCAAAACCTATACAGTTAATCCATGGGATTTGTAAGTCGCTGAACACAGCATCAATATCACTGAAAATAGCTTCACTGGTTCCACCAGTACCGACCGGCATGCCCAGCAACCTGGTTCTAGGTCCTATGCCATCTTCAAATACCCTCACCATTATAGCTAAACGCTTGTCAGTTTTTCTATCATTTGACTCATCGATCATCAAGGAGAAAGGTGTCTTCCTGCATAATTTGATGACTGGCTCCGTTGCAGATGGAGCCAAGCAGTTTTTAATAATGGCTGTTGTTTTGGTTCGCTTGCATTTGAAACGTTTGGCAATAGCACTGTCCGGAAACATCTCAGCTGATAAGTCTGAAAAATGGTCAGCTATAGAAGCAGCTATGTTGTGTTGAGCAATAAAATTTGCAAATAAAACTTCAGCCCTCGTTATTTTATCATCTTCTTGTTGAGGCTGAGTAAAGAAGGCCTTGATAGAACTTCCGTTCTTCAGCTGATAGTTCCTTTCATGCAGTTTTGTTTTGAAATGCTCCCTCACATCGTGTAAGCCAGATGCCATCACTTTAATATCTCTATTGCATATTCTACAGTATGCATGTGAAGAGCCTAATTTGGATGTCTCAATAATCCCAGGGAATGTAGTTGTCCAGTCAGATTGAAACTTCCCACGACGTTGATCTTCTTCTAACCTCCTTTTTTTAAAGTTAGGCTCAGCCATGCTGTTAGATGGATGCAATATTTCCTGCTAGACAGAAAAAAAAAAATATTAATGTGAAAAAGTAAATACAAATATTAATAATCAATTTGAAAAATATAATTATTTGTAATTTTAATATTATATAATGAAATAGAATCTTGGAAAAAAATTAATACAATTTATGGTTGAAATGAAGAACAGTTGCTGTGTTTTCTATAGTGCCTTATAAAAGTACAGGCCTAAAGAGACCAGTAATAAGCATTATGGGTTAGGAATCTTAAATTTAAAATCTAATAAATTTTTTGCTAAAGCTGGTAATGAAAATATAAACTAGCGCTGGCGTAATATTAGCCTGTATATTTTCTACCGAACTTCAAAAATTGGAATAGCCGTTTAAAGCCCAACTGGTAGTTTTAAATAGACCTTCCCATACAAATTTTAGTGTCAATCAAACATTGATAGTAGGCTAATTAATTATTTAATAATTATAAATCATTGAATGACCGTAATGATGACCACCAAAGGCAAAATAACATTGTTTTTTAAAGAAACGAAATTAAAACTAAGAAGAGAAGTAGGCTAACTCCAAATAAACTTTTCTCTGATCGAGTTAAGATGTAAATTTTCCACGCTATTGTGGTTTTTTTTTCTTTTCAGTTTCATAATTTGGTAATATCGGAATGACGTTCGCCGAATGCTCCGCGTGTATTTTCGTACCATTTAGATTTAGGGTTAACCCTAGCTGTAACCCTAATTATAACTCTAAATGGTACGAAAATACATGCGGAGCATTCGGCGACCGTCATTACGTTATTAGGCTACCCATAATTTGTAGGCTATTGTATTATTTTTCAAATTTACATTTCTTACGCACTTTCTACAAGTTTTAGTGAAATCAAATAATATGTAGTGGTATCAGCCTTTTTTTTTTTTACCAGCCGTAAATAATCAATTATGCTAAACCTTAGGGGAAAAGAAAGCATAGGCCTAAGTTATCTGACAGTTAAATCTAACTTCATCTAAACAATGTTATTGTAATATTTTTTTTTAAAATGAATTACTTACCAATACTAAACTGGAAATTAATCCTAAACAATAGGCTCGACTCAAAAAAGATTTCAGTGCTGCGTAATCGTTCAAATAATCAGTAACCTCGCGCTAGCTTTAGCGAAAAATTGTGAATGAACACGCCACGCACATCCCGCGGCAATTGAAAAATAGGCAGCTTGATTTTCATTGGTTATTTTTTTTTTTATCCACTTGGCTTAAAATCTCGCCGAATCTCATGACGCAAATTGTGTAGTGGCACAAGATTTATATGTATATTTAATAATTAGGCGAAAAAACCCGTACAGACCCGTGTACGGCCCGTACACATCTGAAAACGCAAACACCCCGTACAGATTATGGGTAAACCTTTAAGTGTGGCATGTATGTACTACATTACAAATGCCCAGTGTAATACTACATTATAAATGCACAGTGTAATACTGCATTACAAAAGTTCTCTATAACCATAATTGACAAGCCATTACAATGCCTTACAAAAGCTCGTTATCACCATAATTAACAAGCCATTACAACGCATTACAAAAGTTCTTTATAACCATAATTAACAAGCCATTACAACGCATTACAAAAGTTCTTTATAACCATAATTAACAAACCATTACAACGCATTACAAAAGTTCTTTATAACCATAATTAACAAGCCATTACTGTCGCGAGAGGTTTCTTAATTTATGAAGAATAAGACAACCAGGTGTATCAGGTGATACTAGGATAGTTGTCAGAGAAGAGTCTGGTCTTAAAAGAAATACCCCATTCTCAGAAAAGAGTAATGGTGTATAGAGTTCATAGGTATAAAGTCAGGCTGTAAAGAATTTCTGGTCGAGATAGTTAGATTCAGTATCAGAACTCTATGGTGCCCCTCTCAGAATTATACCTATGGGCTGTTATAGTATCTAGGGGATTTAATTAAATTCAAAGTAATTCAAAGCTGACATAAAGTAATAAAACCAGTGCACTACAATTTCTTAATTTTATTTATGTACAGTCATCTGTTTAGGTTTGTTTGTGTAAACACAAACCCTAAAAATAAAAACACACTGATGATGTTGCATGTATCTACACCCAATAAAAGTCAATCACTACAAATAAAGTCTTTTCCTAGTTGTTAAGGCTCCCTTGTTATGAAAAGTCTTAGTGCAACTAATCCTCTGGAACCAATGTTAATGATGGTACTTGAATTTATCTTCATTATTAGGGGAGTAGCCTAGATATTGACAACTGTCATAATGACTTCACCGTTACTGATATCACTTGACTTCACAATATTTCTAGGTTATGTAGCTTTTGAAAATGTCACACTGACTAAAGTCTATGTTGCTTCCAGACTAATTTAATCATCACTGTTTTCATCACTACTACTATAACCGGGTGTGGTACGCCAATGCTCTGCGAGTCAGTCTTGTCTAATAGGACTTAACTTCTTCGCTTCCGCCTTTTCCTTGAAGCCAGAATATAAGATGGAGAAGCCCAACACTGAGGGTCCCCACTCTTCCAACTGATGTAGGTACAGGGTGCTTGTTCAAATCTTACACCGCTAGGTACAACACCAATGTTCTTCTCTGCTAACAAGATGAGTGACAGGATACCTCTGACCTGAAATGTAATAGGTCTTACATAGCATCTGGCTCTAAAATCCTCCTACCCAGATTGTAGATTAGTGAGGCAGTTCAGAATAAGTGATGATAACACAGGAAAGGTAGACTCAGTCAGTGACAAATAGGTTTATGCAATAATATAACACAATATTACAGCACACAGGAAAGGTAGACTCAGTCAGTGACAAATAGGTTTATGCAATAATATAACAACATTACAACACATACTTTCCTAATATGTCCATGACCGACATCACCAAAACTGCATAGGCCTTATGGTGAGTGTTGAGTGTCTAAATAAGTTTTATGCAATAATATAACACAGCACTACAGCATTACAACACACACACTTTCCCAATATGTCCAGGATTGACACCATTAACTGCATAGGCCTTACGGCGAGTGTTGAGTGTATAGGCCTACTCAAACAATACATTAAATTTACAATCTTTCCTCTTTTACTATTTCCTGATAGTATTGTCTAGTCCAGCAATCAGAAAAGGCTTTAAAAGCTTCTAAAACTAACAACCTTCATTCCGTCCGGCCTTAGTTTAAATGTCGAACATAATTTATACAGCACAAAGCAGCTTTCCTTCTATGAATCACACAATGAGATTTTACACACACAATCACTTCCCTTAAACACTAGTAATTAATATTATACATATTATGACTTAATTCTCTTACCCACAATCTCAGATTCAACAGGCTTTTAATAAACCCGTGCAGTCTGCTTCACTGGCAAATGGCGAAGGAGCTGGGGTAGAATCTGATTCTGTCCTCT
This sequence comes from Oreohelix idahoensis, assembly GCA_024509875.1. Lineage (NCBI taxonomy): Eukaryota > Metazoa > Mollusca > Gastropoda > Stylommatophora > Oreohelicidae > Oreohelix > Oreohelix idahoensis. Next base: position 213,083 of record JAMPIV010017823.1, on the reverse strand, counting down.
GACGAATTTGGTTCTGGCGGTTCAAGAGAAATATTCCAGATTTGTTTCCCTTTTTATTACAGGTAGCGGGCAAACGGAAGACAAGCGATTCCATTGGCTGGCTGGGTCAGTTTATGTTTACCAAAATTTCAGTAAAACAACCACTTTCTGCCCGATCTGTCGATCTGACAAAACTCCGATAATTTATTCTTCCGGTGTTTCCCAACTGATTCCTTCCATCCAGGTCTTGTTTAAACCGGCCAATTGGGCGCTACCATTTAACTTTTTGACTCCGCAATTATTTTCCACCTTGTGCCGTAATTTTAATTCATGGTAGACTAAAAACAACGCTCAGAGCGTTGTTTTGGCACGGGTGTCAAATCTGACCAACGCTCTGAGCGTTGGTCTGGAGTCAAAGAGTTAAACAAGCTAACCTTTTTCTGCCTCCCTTATAGTGTTTGCAATCACAGTTGAACCCGGGGAAACCAGCCTTCGCTCCAAGTTATTACTGCATGTAATCACTCATAACTCCTGTGTCCATGCTTCTACAACTTAAATCCATGTATCTAATGAAAGTTTAAGATTCCTGGTATTTTACTGTGCTCACTGTTCCGAGGGACATACCCTATCCTTTGGCCTGAAGTCACAAGTACACATTCACGTTTACACAGATTCCCTCTAGCAATCCTGCAGCCTACGGTTCCTGAGACCGGGTTTCAGCTCGTGCAGCGATTGGTCAAAAACATTTGTTGACATATCTCGATATAGGTAGGCAAGGTAGGCTCTCGTTAATTGCCCTTAGATATTGGTTCAGGACTACGCTACAATTACAACGCATTACAAAAGCTCTTTATAACCATAATTAAGAAGCCATTACAATGCATTTCAAAAGCTCTTTATTATAACCATAATTAAGAAGCCATTATATAACCATAATACAACAATAACAACAGAGCAGCACAATGTATGCAACATTACAACAGCTCTCTACGTGCGCAACATTACAACTGCCACTTGTAAGAAAACATTACAACAGTTCTGTATAGTACACCATTCTAAAACAGTATGTTGTAACATTATGTCAATATTCTAACGCTCTACTGTGGAGTTACGTCAATATTCTAAATACCGTATATGGTGTTAAGTATAAATTATAAATACCGTATATGGCGTTAGGATGATATTCTGTGTCCCTTGTAGCAATTACGTCAATAATCTAAACTCTAAGTAGCAATATGTCAATATTCTGACAGCCACAAGCAGGGATTCTTAACCATTTTGCCTTTACACTTCCCCCGGAAGTGAACTGAAATGTTTCTTCTTCTTCTTCTTCTTCGTTCGCCCTGAAAAGGACGATGGTTGCGTTGTGTCTGTTTACAACGTAGCTGTGATATCTGCACCTTTCGGTCGACACATCCGACTTCTGCACGGCATTTTTTAGGACCGGGTTTGCCTTCCCATTTCGATCCACACTCGCTCAGCCAGCCTGCACAGCTGCAGACTGTTTCCAGGACCACCACGTGGAGGTGGAGTGCGGTCTTGACCAGCTCTGGTTCGCTGGTCCTGACGCAGGCAGTCAAGCTATGAGTCGCTGACTGCGGTCTCTATTGCTGCGTCTTGAGGTCCCAACTGAAATGTTTACACCTCCCGTCTTTTCCCAAATTAATCAATGAACCAATCAAGATGCAATTAAGATGTTACTACAAGAATTTTATTTCTAGCTCATTCTTAACTACTTACTACTACTTTTCTCTGTTTGCTCCGTATGCAGCATGAAACCCTGACTGCAGCTGACCCCCTTTGCAAGAAGCCTGTGCTAAAGCATTCAGGTGTTCCTGCAGTAGTCGTTTCTGGAGCTGTTTGTTTACATCATGAGGTTGCCAGATGAACGTACAACTTCATATTAGTTGCCTTAAGTATATGCCTGAAGAAGACACAGTCCTATTCCTTTTTTTTTCTCCACAGAGAACCCCGGGAACCCCACAGGGCAATTCCTCACATAAAAAAAATCAATCAATCAATCAATCAATCAATAAATGACCAAAATGAAATGGTTGTTGCTGCCTGGCATCCAGCCGATTTCCAGTCTTTGTCTTACTGTTGACCAATGTATAAAATTCAGATTCCCAGAGACAGGCTGTTTACAAACAGTATCAAGACTTACAGAGCTTTCTTTGCCAAAACTGGGTAGGCAGTTATTTGAGAGCACTGAAACTCTTCAAGATTTCCATTGTGGAATCCTTGCTTCAGCAAAGCTTTTCTCTGGAAATCGATGAGGATTTTCTATAAGTCAGCATCCTTCATAGAGTACACATTAAAGGTGAAGGGGTTTTTAGTCAACTGGCCATTTTTCAATTCTCCTTGAACAAAATACTTTGCCACAAGTCCATGCAATTTTTTAGATACAGTACCTCAAAATATCGCTTTGAATCTAATCTGGGACCGTCTCTATGAACCTCTTCAGAGAGAAGAACATTACCCGTAGTAGGAAAATTAGCACCATTGTTCGCCACTTCCAAAGAACCAGTTTTTGCTGGAAGTCATCAGTCTTCTCGTCTGCATGCAGAGCAGTCACTTTTGATCCTTGATGTGATATGTTGACGTCATCCAACTGTGAGAATATGTCAGTGAAATAGGCCAACGACGATCACCCGCGTGCTACCAGGTCAATTCATGTTCTGGAACCTCCAGGGGAAGAGGGGTAGATGAAGACCAAAGAAAACTTGGAGAAGAGAAATGGAGATAGATATAAAAGGAACGAGGAAGGCACTGAAAGACCTTGAGCTGATGGCACGTATCAGGGAGACTTGGGATTAGTTTGTCGAATGTTTATGCTGACTGGGGAGTTGACGGGAGATGCATGAATGAATATGCCATTTACAGAATGAAACTTTGAGCATCAAAATCTTTACAGAAGTTTCTTTTCCTGTTCACAAAGAAACAAGGCAATCTCAGATCTAAATTCCGCAACACGAGGAAACTCACACCCCCTCATGTATACCCCTTGCAGTATCTCCTTGGGGGAGGCACACTCCCCAGGCTAAGAAGCCCTGGCATAAAGCGCACTATTTCAATATTTTAACACTTTCATATAAACGTGCTAATATTATCAAGCCCCTGTAACCATAAGCGGTGAATGCACTTTGTACGTTAAAAAAGCTGATATACGTCAATAAATTAGTCAATAACATAAAGTACTAGCATAAAAGGGAACTTTTAACACACACACATTGCGCACACACATGCACACACTGTGTTTTCACGCTTTGTATGAGACCGATACTTGTCCATCTCCTTCGATTGATCTAAAATGGAAGTACTAAAACTGAACACTAACTAATAATAGAGCAGGGGTTCTTAATCTTTTTTTTTGGTTTGCCACGGACCCCTTTGATTGTCCGATAAAGGCTTTGGACCTTTTTGATTGTCCGATAAAGGCTTTGGACCTTTTTGATTGTCCGATAAAGGCTTTGGACCTCTTTGATTGTCTGATGAAGGCTTTGGACCCCTTTGATTGTCCAATGAAGGCTTTGGACCCCTTTGATTGACCAATGAAGGTGTCACCGCGGGATTTGCCCAAGCATTATTCATGCAATTGTTAAGGTGAGATAAACAATTAGGACAGCTCACATGAGAAAATAATGAATGAAAATAATAATATTGCTAACTGACAACGGTTCAGAATACCGACTCATGTTAATTAATAGTGAGTGATTATCTTGAGTTGTAAATAGAAAGTTCGAGAACAAGAAAAAAAAGGCACGACCAATAAATTTAAGTAAAAAGATTTGGGTCAGCGAATCAGAAGAGTGGCGAGAAAAACACACCACGCGAAATGACTAGAGGTCATTAGATGACAGCGAGTCTTGAGTTGTGCTTCAGGAAGAAGGTGTGATCGCTGTGCGGACAAGATGAACCTTCTGTGGTTTTACAGATAGGGTTTATGTGAATAATGTTTAGATGTCCAGCCATCACTAGCCAGTATTATTCTATCGGGAGATAGTATTTGATCCTGTAGTTCACAGTTAAGGTGTATTTCTGAAAGGGAGATCAGCGCTTATGCTGTTTTTGTAAGTAATTGAACTATGATTATATTTTTGCACAGAGTAGAATTTTGTTTCCAGGAGAGTTGTGCAGAAGCACGATTTGTCACTTCAGTATGAGTACTTTACGACTATGTACAAAGAAAACGGATGGTTATGAGCATATAACGACTATCTGTAAAGTATCAAAAGGCTGTAAACATTTGAAGGAAACTAGAGATATTATAGAGGAGCCATATTGAACAAGGTTTGAAGTATCCAGAATTGCATATGATTTTCAAGAAAAAGTGAATGTCGACTTTTATAGAAGAACTTCAAATATGCTCTCTCACTTGTAAGTATCAGAATGGTGTACATACAATTATTTATGCATGAGATGAATTTTGTTGCTAGGAGCAGTTATAGAGACCTGTCTGACCAGTTCGTCGAGGAAGATATTTAAGTAACAAATAAAGTATGGAATGTTAATAAAGAGCATTGGTATATGAGGAAATAGGAGCAGGTTTTGGGAAGACTAAGGAAGTCTACAGGATAAAAGAATAAGTTAAAGAGGAATACGGAAGTTTACGAGACATAGAATTCATGTATGAGTTAACCTGAAATACCAAAGACCCAGTACAGGCTTCTATGAGAACTCTATCATTTGAATGACCCATTATACTTGTTGTTTTATTAAGTTATTAAAAGTTTTTGAAGGATCAGAGTGAATTTGATTCCATCTTTATGAGTTGCTGACTGTATGCCATGTACATTTAAACTACCACTATACGAAGTCACTATTAACATCAAAGAAGGAACTGAACGAACCTGAAGTATACAAGAAAAGGATTAGAGTATCATCCAGGAATTTACACCTCTGGCGGAGATGGCCAGTAATGATATCAACTAAATAACTTGGAAGATAAAAGAAAGAAGTTAAAAAGAGAAGTTGTAAACTTAAATCATATCACTAGGCCTGCCATTTGCCACCTAGTGTTATAAGTGATATCAACCGTGACCAGCCGCGGTTATAAAGGCTTTGGACCCCTTTGATTGTCCAAAGAAGGCTATGGACCTCTTCTTACCAAAAAAAAAAAAAAATAACATAAAAGCATACTAAACAATTTTACGTGACAAATGTTAGGTTATGTACACGGACCCCATGGGGTCCATAAACTACATGTGATTGTTATGATTAAAATTCATAACGATTGTGTCGGTATAATTAGGTAGCTCGACAGGGCTCCTTGTTTGTTTATTTTATACGAAGTCATTTATTAATACAGGAAGTGACGTCATGCCGATATGGTTGTTTGGCAGACGTGAAACTACAAATGCAGAAGTGAGGAGATTGTCTGCAGGGTCTTCTTCCAGTGTGTGTCATGGCGAGTGGACGCGTGTGTTTGAGCTCCTGATTTTATATATATATCCCTGTGTTATTCCATCACTAATACATCAAGATCGTCTGTGAGGTGTATCTAGTTATCTGCATGTACAGGGAGTATAGCTTCTCAATGTCGAGTGTGAATATATATTAAAAATGTTAAAAATGAAAAGGACAGCGTTCCAGACATGAACGGACTGCCTAAAGTTATATCGACGACTGCATATTATAAGCCATTGTACTCGTATATTGGCCTGGACTGTATTGAATTTGGAGCAGTGTCACAGTCTTAATAAAAATGTATACCGTCCACTTCGTCCATTGTGGCTCAAATAAATACTAATTGATGTTGGCTTGTTTCGTGTCTGATACGTCTACTACCCTAGAAGTGATCTTGGCCACAGGAACCATCCTGTCACTAAATATTAACATTCACAATATAAAAGACACGTAACAGTGATGTAGCCTTGTACTAGAGTAATACTAGAGGGTGGATCAGACGTGTATATTGTTGTTTAACATGGACTGCTGAGCTTTTCGCGCTTTTGCATCCAATACCAGGTTGAGTCCTTGGTATTATCTACACTATAGATCTAAGCTTTTCCCGCGGCTTTTCTCTGCCATTCCGAAATGTGTATACGACCAGCGCACTACAGGAGCAATTAGCATTCATATGCTTCGACATCTGCCGAGGGACACTGAGCACCTACCAGTTTGCCTGCAGTGAAAAGATGTCGATTCTGAACCACAATAACAATAAGAATAAGGAGCCTAATTCTGCTTAAGTTTGCCACAAAACTGCCATGGACTTTTTTTTTACATTGGAGTAAACAAAATTAAGAAATGCCCGTCTTCTCAGGACAAATAAACGGTCCCAGGACCAACCACAAGGTCAACTGCAGGGACAAAATAGAGCAACTTTTTAAAAAAATGACACGAGCAGTAAATAGGACTCGCTGTAGCCACTCTGTTAATACCAAGTGAGAAATGTCACGGTGACACGTCTTCTTCAAGTACCATGGCTGTTGGCGTAGATGATCACGTCTCTTCACAACCTCCGATCTCCAGTACTGTGTTAATTCTGATGGTGACCTCTTTCCATGCTTTGATGCCAAACTGTCCAGTATTTTCGCTTTTTGTCGGAATTTATCTTTCTTTCCCGTCAATATTTACTGTTATCGTGATATATTCCAGCTTCCTTCTTCTCATAATATGCCAGAAGTGGGTTGCTTCCTTCTAACAAGAGGAATAAGCTTCCTTTCATTACATCATCGTTGCTCTTTTTAGCTTTCTGTAGTTTTTTATGCTACTTTATCTTACCTCTAGACTGGAGAAAGTAACAAGAACGTATGGGATGGAAATTAATATAGAAAAAAGCAAGATATTGGTGAATAGCCATAAGAAACATGTTCCGACCAACATTACGTTAAATGGGCAAACGTTAGAAGAAGTTAACACCTTTAAATATCTGGGGTCCACTATATGTAGTGATGGAAGATCAAGTAAAGAAATCAAGACAAGACTTGAGATGGCCTCAGCTGCCATGACAAGGCTGAATGTGATCTGGAAAAGTAACATCAGTTTTCTTGTGAAGATCAAATTATACAAATCACTTGTATTATCTATTCTCTTGTATGGGTGTGAGGGCTGGACACTCACTGCTGATACGGAGCGAAGGATTCAGGCTTTCGAGCATAAATGTTATAGAAGAATTTTGCGCATTTGCTATAAAGAGCAAAAAACAAATGTCTATGTTAGAGAGAAAATAAACACCTATGCAGGCCACTAAGAACCACTTTTGTCAGTAGTAAAACGTCGAAAGCTTGCCTGGTTTGTTCATGTAACTCGTCATGACTCCCTTTCGAAAATGATCCTCCAGGGAACAGTCGAAGGTAAACGGAGAAGAGGAAGGCAAAGAAAATCCTGGGCTGATAACATCAAAGAATGGGCAGGTGTAGTGGATTTGATGGTATTGTATGATGGTGATATTACTAAGTGTGATGCATGAGGTCAGCTGTGAAGGCTCCTGAGATAAAATGTAGCTGTGAATTGTCAGAAGGCCCTTCTTGCTACCACTACGACCTCACACCTATCTTTTTTTACTAATGATTGTGGCTACGTTAAATGTCTAGGGTAATGATATGTAATGTGTTGTGGTAGTTTACATACACACACACAGATATTTACTAAGTCTAATAATATTAATAAATGTTATAATACACTGAACTAACTCAAGTGTGTAAAATTTGGATAGTAATTTTTTTAAAATTTATTTGTTCTGAACCAAGGTTTTAATTTGGTCAGAACATATGAAAGGTTTTGCAATTATGAAAGAAATGCATGAATATTACATAATAAATGCAAGGTGTGTACATATGTATGTTACTAGACTAGTTAATATTACTACTGTTTATAGTTGTAATCTATTTGGGAGAACACTTAATGGATGTGCTGTTGGGGTGGCCTCATCACTCCCTGTCTATGGTGACTACACATTGTCCAGTTATTTGATGGAAATTTTATGGGTGTGTTAGCAAATAAGTTGAGTTGGTGAATTCTCAGCAGACCAGACGCTCACGTAGCTTGAAGGTGTAGCTCTGGTGCTGAGATCTGGTGGCCTCACCTCTCCGTGCTTGGGGGCAATATCAGAAGTCTGGTGGCCCCACCTCTCCGTGCTTGGGGGCAATAATAGGCTGCTCTGACAAAATGTTACTGCACGGGTCCACTCGTGTAATATTTAACAACTCATTTGACACCGCATTGGTGCCAACTGAAACTCACAGTTCTGCAATCAAAGTATTAGTCATGTGTCAAAATTCCATCCTCTAACCATTTCTGGACACAACACTACACAACAACAACACCACATAGACGGGTCAGATCTTTCTGACCAAACAACACATCTTACCAAGTTGGTTTCACATAGGCTAAGTTCTCCCAGACTACGTATTCTGAAATATGTTCATTAGCTTCCTGCCATAGAATAGGATAGGTGATATGTTCCACTGATCTCAACACTTGATCTGTCCTTCATAATCCTTACTGGAGTTTATGTATTTTATTTGTCTCTAGACCCTGAACTGGGGCGGGGGGTCTAGAGCGAATCCTTACTTGTTGTAAGGGACAGATTATGCTATTGCAGTATCAAATCACTCGAAACCTTAAACAAATATTAAAATGTACAAAGAAATAATTTCAGTCTTACCAGAATTATGAATATAGAACACAGTTAAATGCTAGCAAAACTCAGCTGAGCTGCTGGCCTTAGTATGGCGTCCCTCTAAATATTTCAATAGCTTTTGGGAATTACACCACTTAATAATTCACTGTGTCTACTAGGACAACTTATAATGAATGGCACAAAATGCGCGTCTGAGCGCCGATAATATATTCATCTATGGCCAATCACTGCCTTTTCTTTTTCAAATTCAAATATCCTACCAAAAAGTCATTTCAGTCATACCTCAGTCAAGTATGCCTTATTGTCTGTTGGTCCGTCCGTCTCTACTTGCGTTTCACAAAAAAACACACTTGTTTTTTGAACCAACCCTGCCTTCCCCTACACAATTTTGCCTTTAAAGTTATTTTTAGCCACAATTCACCATCCCACCCCGTCTCTTCATTCCAACTAGATTTTAGCACTTGCGTCTTCAAGGCCACAATTTTTTTGAAAATTAGTGACATGTTTTATTTCAATGCAGACGCTCGCTGATATGAACAACACAGTCTTTTGTCAATATCTTTCTTATTATCTATCCGTCTGTATAAATGAAAGCATATTATTTCACTGCTCAAGATGGGCCATCCGGCCAGCTAGGTTTTATATTCCTAACATTATTATTAAGAAAAGTTACTTTTCAAATATTTTCTAGAATCTTCTGGAATGCGTTCATCACTGCATTCAAATAAACGGACTAAGTTATCGCAAAAGCGTCCAAGAAATGACTGTGGCGTATAATATCCAAGGTCCCTTTTGTCGATTTCTTTACTTTATGTCAACTTGGGGAACGTGACTTTTTCCTCCTTTCCCCACCAATTTGCGTCCTTTAGCCTTGCTAGTTTCAAGCACGCGTTCAGTCAGATTTTTCCTTTTGATCTCCGTTCTCATCCCGTTCCGTTTTGCCTTCAAGTCTAACAATTTAATTTCCATGGCGGGTGATGACCCGCGGCGTGGGCGATCATGTATTCTAGCAGCTTACGCATTAGTTTTTATCCCTACGTTGTATCATTGGAGATATTTTAACGTTGTATCACGGTTAATTTTGTGACAGCAGGGCACGGTTTTTCCACACTTGTACGCATTGCTGAGGATAGAGAGCAGCGGAGGACCCTGTCTGCTGATGCTTCCACCATGGCACCCCTACGACCCATGACGGGTTACGGGTTGAGATGAGTTATTTAAAAGAATTTTTCTGTAAATTCACATCTCCGTGGCCTCTTGTGCATTTCCTGATTGTTTACTAACTATCCATGACTCACTTCAAACAAATCTGAAACTTTATGACGTGACAACTAGCAAGATGGAGGAGCTTTAACCTGTCATCTTCCCACTGCTTTGTAGTTAGACTTTTTAATCAAAGACTTACAGAGGTACCCGTACGCAAAACGACGGAAATCAAGGGGAGCCTACCGTCGTTTTGTCTTTGTACAGTCATGATTCAAAACAACTTCCGCGGAGACACAATGACATAAAATGCTGCCTGCTTCTCATTCTTTATACTAAGCCCCACTTCTGACTTATTTCTAAACAAACTCCCTGACCTGTCTCAGCAGGAGCGCTCACTAACTTTTCTCTACAACCTGTCGAACCAATCTTTCCTCGGTGGGCGGGGCCTACCTACTCGGGTACGTCCACGCCATCTTCGACGCTTTGAACCCCAGTAACGCTTCACTGGATATTTTTAAAAGAGTAGAAAAGAAGAAAAGGTCTACCGGGCACATACAACATATCGTCTTGTTCCGTGTCCCATAAGACTGCCGTTCTGAATAGGCGCCTATCCTTGTTACATCGGCTTCATAAAAAGCGATCCAAACGACTCGACTACTGTAACAAATAAGGCCAAATCTGCACATTACGAACATAGTCGTAACTGTACAAACAGAGGTTAGCAGACACACAAGAATGCCCCCACCCCCCCCCCCCCCCCCAAAAAAAAAAAAAAAACAGCACGCTGCGCTGATTCTGTTGATGCAGTTCATGTTTGGTCTGTCACACTCGTCGATCCCAATTAAGATTAACCCTTCCCTTATTCACAAAAGAATTTAGTTGAACTTCGAGAATGCAGAACTATTTTGTAAGAACTGGATGATGGATCCGATCGAAGCTTGAACAGACATGCTCGTACTTGAAGATTAACAGAACAGGACAAAAGCAGTCAGTTACCTTCTAGAGCCTGCATCAGGGCAGGGCATAGATGTTATGAGGCCTGACTAAATTATCTTCTTAAAAAAAAAAAACTCCCGAAAACTTGTAAAATAAAAAAAAAAAAAATAAATAAAAAAATGTAAAGCAGACACTGCCGCAGAAACTTTGATAAGGACTAGTTCTCATAGAATAATATTCTTGACGACTCAGTTTATTTAATGTTCTGTTTTGAAAGTTCATGAAAATATCTGCATTGCACACTCACTGTTTATACCAGTGCTTCTTAACCTTATAGAGGTCCCGCAACCCCTTTACAGCAGCTAAACAAGCCTTGCACCTATTTACAGCAGTGTCGTAAGTTGAATATGGAATTCTGTCACTTTTTTTAGCTATTAGGACCGCCTCTCTCTTATCTTTGATTTTATTTCCTCCCCTTTACTTCTAACTAGCGTCTGCGAATACAATTCCTGCCTACTGCAGCGTCACTCTTATACTAGACAGCCGTAGCCCACCCACCATCACGTGTTTTGCTTCAGCTACACAGAGAGGTCTGTAAATCTTTTTATGCTGGAAGCGGCGATCTTCTAAATATCTTTGAGTTCTCGAAATGTGAAGAGACCTGCGGTAGAGCCTGGCTACTTAATCTGGACTCAAGCAGTATTCCTTGCTTGTTGCTTCAGAAGTGCCAAAGGACCTCCTACTTGCAGACTGGAATTTGTGCTGTAAAGCCTGATACCAGATGCATTTTTGAACGGCATAATTCTTGTAATATTGAGAAATTCCAGAGTCCTAGAAACTGCACAGCCCCTGTCAATCGCCTTCCATGTTTACCCGATTTCATGTTTGCGTGGTTTCGTGCTTACATGGTTTTCCTGGTTCCATGTTTTCACAATTTCCTGTTTTCATGATTTTCTAGTTGCTGATTTAGTCATTTCCTGGCGACATAGTCTACGATTAAACCCACGTCTTACGAGTCATAAAATACACCAATAATTATAATTATTTTTGTCATCCCCACTAGGCAGTGAGCTGTTAGATTCAGGGCGTCATTATTAAGACAGCCACCGTTTACCAAAGCACTCCACCGTAGCAGTGCCCTTAACTGAGTGGCCAGAGGCTTTGCTTTTTATTACGAAAGGCGACGTCAAGTCTTCAATTCATATCAACGAGTTAGGGAGCGGTAAACTACCGAATCTCCACACGCCATTTTCCTGTGAATTTACATGCTCAGCTGAGACAACCTACTGCGCGGAAGGGAGATATTTCCTCTTCGCTGGATTTCCTAGTTACGCTAACACTTGCAAGTCAGATGGACACGGGAAGTATAGTGTGAATAGTTATATTGTAACAGACTTGGTCGCCATTATGAAGAGGATCAAACCAATACACTTTAGCTTCCATAGGACACTATTACGACAGTAAAAGGTAACGGTAGTCCCATAGCAGGTGCTGTCGTAGGGGAGTGAAATGTTAGAGACTTCACTATACTAAGTCCAGCATCGAGAGGTGAGATGACCAGTTCCTTTCCTAACTGCCTTTCCATCCTTAACTCAAGAGCAAAGACAGGTAACCATTTACAACTGGGTAGACTGGAGCGTGTCGACACCGTGAATCGAACTCGGCACCTATGCCGCGACAGACCAGCGCTCTGATCACTTTGTCAATTGGATGCTCTGTTATGATAGTACTTACAGTTTGAAATATACTTGCAAGTGTGTTTGTTTATGGTGGGAGGGGGGGGGGGGGAAAGAGGGAAGATCCCCAAAGGTAGGATCCACCCCAGGTGCCAAATACTCGAAGTACGCCCCTGATTAGGAGTGCTTTATAACTAATGTTCAACGTTTTTGTTCTAACAGTAGTAGACATGGTGACGGTAATTCTTTTTATTAAAACCCGCAAGTTTTCGAAATTTTCTGAAGACGTTTAATATTTAAAGTGCAAAATATTCATTGAACTCACACTGCCAATGTTCTATTTTGTACAGATACATTTGAGCTCCGTGTATCATCTTGTGTTTATGATGATTCACCATCTAACATAGTTGGTTTGTCTCGCCCACCCACGGGGTGTATACGCCCCTGGTTACGAAGTACTGGTCTATATATAATATGAGTACATGAGGAGAACTACCGTAAGACGTGGGGTAAAACGGTAGAATTTAAAAAAAAACACCTCTTTTTAAAACACTCTTTTCATTTATTTATTAATTATATTTTATATAAATATATTTATACTTTGTTTTTTTTTTCACTCTGTTTTCCAGTCCCTGTTTTCATTATTTTTTATTTTTTGCATTATGTACTATCCACTTCCGCTTTTGTGGCAGCCATCTTTGCCCCAACATGTGACAAAACTCTAAGTGAGTATTTTTTCTGGTATTTTTTCTCTTATTTCTATAGTTTCGTGTTCTCCACTTAATTCTCACTTTCTTTCCCTCCTGTCTCTTGTTTGTCTGTCCCTGACGAAGGCCTTATGGTCGCAACGTAGGTTTTTCTTGTCCCTTCTCTTTGTAAGACGTATTACTATTTGTGTGCTTTTGTAATAAATTTTTTTTTTTTTTCATTTTACCGTCTATATTTAAGACGATTACGATATTTTTAGGATAATCAGTCATGGCTCGGCATGGATAGTTTCTTTCCAACAGCTGTTCCTTATGTTTGGTTAATGCCTCTTATATAGTGAAGATATAAAGACAGCGGTTCAGTAAGTAAAGGCTTCAAAATGTACCTAGCTCTTGGCGCTTTCATAACAGAATAGGCAATGTAAGCTGTGCGGGTTTTTCTAAAACAAACAGTTTAACATAATGGCCGACTGGATTCCTCAAACCGTTTAAATATCCTCAAAATGAGTCATTGCTAGGTAGTCAGGATGCCCCCAGCGTCGTATTTTCAAAATGCCAGGCTGTCCCAAAGAGTGTTGAGTTTAAATCTTGAGCCTACAATCTTCTTTTACCTGTCCTGCCAAAAATACGTAGCCAGAAGATATAATCATTGGCCCACAAGCCTCCCTATATTTGCACGAACTTCGCAAATTTCAAACTGGCATAGCGAGGAAACTTTTTGTTTAATGTTCTTGAGTAAATGTTGAGTTGCTCTGCTAGCTTCAGAGGGCCTGACATGGATTTTTAAAAAAATTGCCCTAGTACTACGTAGTGACAAGCAGTTTGAGGTGAAGTTTCCAGTATTATTTATCACTTGCTATTTAATAATCCTATGTTAAGTAGATTTAGTCGGCTACTTGTAGTGGCCAACTTAAATAAGTAGCAGAGTAAGTTACGCGTTACAAGACACGAAAGGTGGCACGACTTATGCTAGATCAGCGGCAGGTAACCCAAGAACTGTGGGGATCGACCTTAGAAATACTGAGCTCTCAAAAGATCGAGATAAAATCGTGTCTGCTTTCAGATTTCAGAGTATCTTGAATTTGGAATAAGTGCAGTTGTGTAATGTTTTTCTTTGCCGGACGATTTGCTTCCTGTAATTCCTTCAGCAGTGCGGCGGAGAATTCAGAATAAATGATACTTTACCGAGGGTCAACTTCAGTTGAAAGAAAATATCGCATTCCTATCTCAAACAGTTCAAGACTAAAGTGAGTTTTTGTAAGCTAGCTAGTGAGCCATATGAACACCGAATTGTCACCTCGCAGAAGTATTAATGGCAGTAGCTATAAATTTAGCCAACTGCAAGATAGATGGAACATAGAAGGTAAAATTGCTTGCCAAGGAACCAGGAAGAAACGTTTAATTTGACAGATAAAAGCTCTTAGTGAATTCTGTTTCACAGCTGCCATCTTCTGTTATTATATGACCAAGATGTGAGAAATTAGACTTTTTCCGAGGATTTTTCCCATTTATGTTTGTCTTATTGTTTGCATGAGGTGAAACTGTGATGTAGTTTCAAAAATGGGACGTTTTAAGAGCATGATACGGAAATTAAGCTCTGCTTTCAGGGCAATTAAACTTTTACCGGTATAATGCTCCTTTAACGCTCATTGACCTGGAATCCTTGACAGTGGTGCTTGGTTAATCATTTGTCGCAACACGGCCACTCTCACAGCGAAGCGACGGCGTCATTTGGATGAACCTGGATAGAATCTCCAGAGTGCCTGTTATCACTTCTTTTACTTGTTTGTTAGTCTACTAGCCTCCTTTCTTCCTGTCTTTTTTCTTTCTTTCTTTTTTTTTCTTTTGTTAATCTTTCTTACAAACGCCAACCATTTATCTTATCGGTATGTGTTTACGCATAATATAAAGTAACCCTGCAGAAACTACCACAGCTAAATAAAATTGCTTTGGCGCATGGTACTTCTGTGGTCAACTTCCTTTGTTGCTCTATGCCGTTATCAACATTATCATCGTCATTAACATTTAGCTTTTGAAGGAGCATATGCTTTCAGAAATTTGTGCTAGGTTCACCTATCTTGTGCCACTCACTCAAGATCTCTCTTTGTCTTCACTTTACCTTTCATTTATGTCTTCACTTTATCTTTCATTTATGTCTTCACTTTACCTTTCATTTATGTCCCCACTTCTCATCTCCCTGTGTTTTTCGGTCTCCCTATATCCCTCTTACCTTGGAGATTCCAGAACAAGCACTACCTTATAGTGTCATCAGCAAGTTTCCTCAGTGTGTGTCTTATCCGTCGCCAGCGTCTGCTTCTCATCTCCCGTTCCACCGGCATCTGTCTGGTTCCTGTCATCAGTTCTACATCCATGATCTTGTCATTAGTCCTACATCCATGATCTTGTCATTAGAACTACATCGGTGATCTTGTCATCAGTTCTACATCCATGATCTTGTCATGAGTCCTACATCGGTAATCTTGTCATCAGTACTACTTCGGTGATCTTGTCATCAGTTCTACTTCGGTGATCTTGTCATCAGTTCTACATCGCTGATCTTGTCATTAGTTCTACATCGGTGATCTTGTCATTAGTACTACTTCGGTGATCTTGTCATCAGTTCTACATCGGTGATCTTGTCATCAGTTCTACATCGGTGATCTTGTCATCAGTTCTACATCGGTGATCTTGTCATCAGTTCTACATCGGTGATCTTGTCATTAGTTCTACATCGGTGATCTTGTCATTAGTTCTACATCGCTGATCTTGTCATTAGTTCTACATCGGTGATCTTGTCATTAGTACTACTTCGGTGATCTTGTCATCAGTTCTACATCGGTGATCTTGTCATCAGTTCTACATCGGTGATCTTGTCATCAGTTCTACATCGGTGATCTTGTCATCAGTTCTACATAGGTGATCTTATCATCAGTTCTACATAGGTGATCTTATCATCAGTTCTACATAGGTGATCTTATCATCAGTTCTACATAGGTGATCTTATCATCAGTTCTACATAGGTGATCTTATCATCAGTTCTACATAGGTGATCTTATCATCAGTTCTACATCGGTGATCTTGTCATCAGTTCTACATCGGTGATCTTGTCATACCATGCCAAACCTTCTATTCTCCACAAGCACCCATTGATGAACTTCATGTAACCTCTTAGTTGTTGTGTTTTTCTTCCTGTTCTCCATCTTTAAAGCTCCATGTTAGTGCTCACTTGATATTTGAGCCAAAGATTCTGATTTTCGTATTAGACTTATTTCTTTTGATTTCAATATATTTCTCAGCTCAATGAAATTTCCTCTTGCCAGTTGTGTCCTTATTTTAATATCACTGCATATTCCGCCAACTTTTGTATATTGCTAGTGCCCTGTATATAGAGAGTTACGACAACTAAGGTTAGCCAAAAAATGGCGGCCACACCCGTATCGCTGGAAAAAGGACCCAATCGCGACTTTCAAAATTAGCTACAAATACAGTAGCACGTATTTGTATCTAAGATACGGGTATCGCTGGAAAAAGGACCTTAGATACAAATACGTGCTACTGTATTTGTAGCTAATTTTGAAAGTCGCGATTGGGTCCTTTTTCCAGCGATACGGGTGTGGCCGCCATTTTTTGGCTAACCTTAGTTGTCATTACTCTCTATATTATTGCACTTATTTCTGTAAATTTAGCTACCACCAAATAAAGTATTCGTCTTTCTCAGATGCTCAGCTTTGGTTAAAACACCAGCCTGCGTGCAGGCTTTAGTAACACCAGCCGGCGCGCTCAAGCAAATTCAGAACAATGACTTTGTGGAGATGTATATACATCGATCCAACCATAACTGTACCCTCAAAATGAAACGCAATTTTATTGCTAGGCCAAGCTGTGTTTTTCTTTGTTGCGCAAAATATTCAGGATCCAATCTGTTGCCCAAATAAGCCGTGCTGAAGTGAGATGAGATATTGATATCAATAGAAGTCGTAATTACAGCTGTAACTGAGTTTAGCTGTCTACCGGTCCCTGCCCTCCACCCGCATAAATTCTCCCAGTTTACATGCTAATCGCGCCATCTGTTGTCGCTGAACTGATGACAAGCTGATGTGAATATTGCAAGCCTGCTGAAATCGTTGTATTTGCATGAATACATTATTATAACTTTCAAATCCAAGAAACATCATTAAGCATTTCTGGTATGGGTAATGAAAAAGGGCGTTCACGAGTGTGACAAAATGGATGCCGTCACGTGTTCATATTTCAAACGAACTGTATAGGTCGTTGTGTTGTTGTCAAAAATGTACGGAAAACAAAATTACATCATTTGATATTTTTTTGTAAACCTTACAGCTTAAAAAAAAAAATAGATCAAGATTTTTGCACAGCATTAGGAAAATTTCAAATAATCTCCCTTTTCACTCCTTTATAGAGCATGGATCTACACCTGCAGATCCCCCCCCCCCCCCCTTTTAATGAAGCATAGGCCAACGCATAAACTTTTACAACCGTGGTTTCTGTAGCAATTTGGTTGGTTTACATGATGAGGTTGCCTGACCCCTATGCACAACCTCATATCAGTCGCCTTTTACGACATGCCTGGGGGCGCAGTAATCCTGTTCGTTCTTTGCGTAATCACAGACCCCCAGGAACTGCACGAGGCCATTACGCATATGGTGGATAAAAATAGATTAGTGTAAGGCTAACCGGGACTTTTTCAAGGATCATGTCTCTCCACAGGAATCACACTAGACCGCCGAATGACGTGGAAATCACAGATAACCAAAATACAGCTAAGGGCAAAACTTCGCATGGCCATCATGAAAAAGTTAGCTGGTACCACATGGGGTGCTGATGAGAATATCCTCAAAAAGCTGTACACAGGCAGAGTGAGACCTGCTATGGAATACGGCATCACAGCTTGGTCGACGGCAGCAAAGTCAAATTCTGACAGAGTAAACAGACTCCAAAACCAAGCAGCACGTATTATAACAGGGGCCCTAAAGTCCACAAAAATCAACCATATGGAAAACAGGTACTTGTGCGTTTATTCACCGGTTAAATCAAATTCTGGAAATTTATTACCAAAACTGAGAACCGTACTTTTTCTTGACCGAAAAATGTTGATTTCACATTGTGATTTGGGAGGCAAGTTAAAAAAAAAGCGTGTCTCTTGCATTCATAGTTGACACGCTTACGACAGACCCGCCCTCAAACCCCCCCCCCCCCCCCGTATTTTTTTTTAAAAGTTTATAAACCAATAGAACGGAATTGAATCAGTTCTACAAGTTAACGGTACACCGGAAACAAGGGAAATCGCTGCCGTTGCCTTCTCTACCTCAAGATCAGAGTGAGGTACCCATTTACAGCTGGTTTGACTGATGCGTGACACCTGTTCCCTTCCTCGCTGCCGTTGCCTTCTCTAACTCAGGATCAGAGTCAGGTACCCATTTACAGCTGGTTATGGAATGTTACAGACTTCACCATACTAGGTCCAGCATCGAGAGGTGGGGAGACCAGTTTCCTTCCTCGCTGTCTTTTCCTTCCCTAACTCAAAGTTAAGTACCCATTTATAGCTAGGTAGGCCCCCATCTCTCGAAAATGACTGCTTCTGTACGCAAACAGTTAAGATCAAAGTAAAGAGTCACACTAAGTCACCATGTTATGCTATTTCTCTCACAATTTCGTGACATCAAATGAAAAGGCGCTAAAGATGGCATACATCACAAGATCATTGGTTCAACGCTCGTATTAGAAGATGACCAAAAAATGATGTACATATTTATTGGCGCGGGGCCCTAAAAGAAAGAGGCTCGTAGCATATGCTACTTTTGCTACTACGTTAATCCGGCTCTGATTAGGTAAATATTTGACAAGGATCAGTGTATAGTGAGGGAGGGGACCAACTCCCCACCCAGCCCTCCACACCCAGCGGTGAAAACAAATAAAGGCTTTCTTGCCAGGGTACAGTTTTGTTGGTTTTGGGGGCCCTAAACAGGACCGTGGTCCAGTTTTGTGGGCCCTGTAAAAAAACCGTGGTGGGTAAATTTTTGTGGGTTTTGTGGGCCCTGAATAGGACCGTGGTAGGCGCAGTTTTGTGGGCCCTGAAAAGGACCGTGAGGGGAACAGATTACCAAAGATCGCTGAAGCTTGGCACATATCAGGACATACACATGTTCGTTCGTAGCTGCATAATTTACAGAGGAGGCCAAAATTCTGCAATGTCAAGCAGTATACTGTCGAACGGGTCTGACTGACGAACTTTATTCCGATGTCGCCACAAAAATTCACACATGTAGGAATCTAACATGTGTCTGTGCCAGGTGCCAGAACGAATAGGTATATCCTGTGTACATATGTGACATCTCTAACGATCTTGGCGAACTGACAAGGACAAACTCATCTGGTGATTGTTAGCACACAGTCGGACGGTGTGTAGAATGCCCCGATTCTGCAAAAACTTCACACAGTTCTCTTTGTTACGTGTAAAATCTGTCACCTCCAGTAAATTCATCTTCCACGTCTCTGGACCGCTATCAAATGACAAATGGCACGATAAGATTTGCAAGAAAAAAAAAATTCTACACTACAAATGGGGGAGAGCTCACAATGTGAAATGTCACGTTTTCAGTCAAGAAAGAGTACGGTGATCGGTTTGGGTAATAAATTTCCAAAATAATTATTACCCGGTGAATTAACGCACAAGTACCGGAAAACATTACAGGGCTACAGTCAATGGAGGACAGACGTGACAGCAGAGTCCTACAACAAGCGGAAAAATTTAAGAGACTCGAAGGACACCCCATGTTCCAAAGAATGAATAGGCTAGGAAGAGGCAGGATCAAGCGAACTAACTTTGTGGCCCAAGCAAAAGAAAAAATTAGCAAAAATACCATGCTAGCAAGCTCAGTTGCAAAGAAAATACCAACAAGCCCAACTATCCCACTGTGGAAAACAAGATGCTTTCCTGAGCTAAAATCTGATATTCCAGGCATTGAAAGTAAGGGAACACAGACAGAAACACAAAGAAAGTGTATAGCAACCAAGTATATTGATCAAAAATTCCCAGCAAAGCTTTGGACACATGCATATACTGATGGTTCAGCAAAAAATGCAGTTGAAAATGGGGGTGCCGGCATCCTCATAAAATTAAAGAATAGAATCCACTCTATGGCAATTGCCACTGGCAAATACTGCAATAACTTCAGCAGAAGCCCTGAAACAGGCAGCTGAAACTCTTACTGAATGCAAAGCACAGGCGGAAAAACAGATATTAATCTTTACAGAATCCCTCTCAGTAATAACAGCGCTGGAGAGCCACAATGCTAAAGGATTGAAAGATCTGATAATCTCCCTTGAAAGACTGGCCAAATGCTTCAACAAGTGCACAATCCAGTGGATATCAGCCCGTTGCAACATACCAGGAAATGAGGAGGCAGATAAACTTGCTAAGGAAGGAGGTGCCATACAACAAAATGATATAGAGACAACTTACGCAATGGCAAAGTCTACTATAAAGGCTACATTCAAGTCCAAATGGGAAAGAGAGCACCCGGGCCATTTGAAAAATGACGCATATCATCAACTATCCAGGAAAAAACAGGTCATCATTTTTCGGCTTCGGACTGGACACAAAAGATTGAGATACCATCTATACCACAAATACAAAATTGGTGCAACAGATCTTTGCACCTGCGGTACCAGCCCGATGACGGTCGAACACCTCCTGCAGTATTGCCCAACCTGCAGTAATGAACGGAGTAGCATATGGCAACAACCCACTTCTGTCAACGAAAAACAACAGAGTGTTTGGAATAAAGCGAAACACACTGACCCCAACGGCCACTTAGGCATCCCCAAAAGAAAGGATGCTTTAACATGACTATTTAACAGGTGGGGGCTACTCAACCCCTTAATGACGAATCAACTTCTGTTGTTTCCCCTATTAACAGTGTCGGGAACCTTGAGTTGAAACCCGAGGAAAACAGTAAATTACAAACATAAAGGTATACTCAGCTTTATATAGTCAATCACACTAAAGCTAGGCATCCCCAAAAAAGGATGCTGTGGAGGTCTGAAGGCGAACGAGGAAGACGAAGAAGATGTCTCTCCACAACTTCTAGTCTCCAGTACAATTTATCAGCTTTCTTGTTGATTTCCTTTCAGGTTTGTATTATCCGTGCTTTATTATTGTTCTTCACCTGTGTTGTTATATTTCATATATATTACGTGTTTGCAGTGTCTACAGTATTTCTACCTTCTTGTTTGGACTGACACATACTGTTAATAGGGGAACAACAGAAGTGATTGCGTCATTAAGGGGCTGAGTTGCCCACTGTATACTTCCGGTGTTATCTTGTGTTTCTTACTGATAAATAGTCAGTAAAGCATCCTTTTTTGGGGATGCCTAGCTGGCCGTGGGGTCAGTGTGATTCGCTTGATAGCTAGGCGGAGTTGTCGTACGGAAGGTACGGGGTTCGAACCCTGGGTAAGCCACTCACGTCTGTTGTTTTTCTGTTGTCCAAGTGTTCTACTTCTTTATTTCTTACGAGGGCCTGAAAACATACCTTTATGTTTGTCTAATATTAATTTACTGTTTACAGGCCTCGGGTTTCCCTTCCTTATGTGTTATTTATGTTCACTAGACTGTTCAGTATCGTCTCACTTTGTCGTTCTTTCTTTTTCCTTCACGTTGTCGTAATGTAATTCAGTTTTCTTCTTCTCATTAAATGCCCAAAGAAAGTGTATTGTTCCCTTCTGCTGTGAGTAGAGGCTTTCTTTGCGCACTAGCTTTTTTCAGGACATCCTCATTACTATTTTGTACGCTATCCACTGTATTCTTCATAAATACATTATACGTGAGCGTCCGATTGACAGAGTGGTTAGAGTGCTGGTTCTTCGCGGCAAAGGTGTCGGGTTCAATTCACTGTATCGATGCACTTCAGTCTAACCAGCTGTAAATGGATACCTGACTTGGCTCTTGAGTTAGGGAAGGAAAAGACAGCGAGGAAGGGAACTGGTCAACCCACCTCTCGATGCTGGACCTAGTATAGTGAAGTCTTTAACACTTCACTCCCCTAAGCTAGTATCTGCTACGGGACTACCTTTACCGTAACTGTTAGATACTATATAAGGGGGGGGGGGGCGCCTTACAGTGTGAAATGGCTCAACCTCATATGGGCTCCAGAAGAGCCTGTTTATGAACGCCACACCAGAGTTCATAATTCCTCTTCATTTTAACTAGCAACTGCGCTCTGATATAACCGAAGGACTTCTGTCTAGGTTGAAAGACGCGTGGCTCGCCACAGACTGGCAAACAGCTGAAATAAAAAATATTGTAATTTCTCAATGATTGTCGCCGAACGTTCCGCAGTGAATATATGTATTAACTATTATAGAGTTAGGATTAGGTTTAGGATTAGGATTTAGGTTAGGGTTAACCATAACCCTTGTGACGACACGTCTGTACGTGTCCTTTTGTGTGATCTCTCACCTCTTCAGCCCTCCGGCAGTATCTTTTCTTTTTCTTCATTTTTCTCACTCATCGCTTTTATTTGGCATAAATCATGCCTTTTCGTTCGCTATTTTCACAATTTGCTCTATGCTGGACATAGCATGGTAAAGTCTCTAACACGCCACTCCCCTATGGCTGTATTTGCTACGGGAGTAATGCGTATCTTATTGTTTCACACTTCACTCCCAGACTGTTGTTACGATTCGCCAGGTTTGGTGACCCGGCCAGCGATAATATTTTATCGCCTAATCTGTCTCACCGCCTGTGGAAACGGGGCGGTCAAACATTTGACCCCATTTGAAAGCTGTTGATCATGTTGACACAAGCCGGTATGTGATACGATGAAAGAAGACCATCCGGTCTGACCAGACATCTGTCTAGCGGAGGCACGCAGATAAAGGTGATAAACAGAGGTGCGCGGAAGTCTTAGGTAACGATATGACATCACTGTGTAAGAGGTCACGCGTGTATATTAAATTTAATAGTTTCAAATACACGTGGGATGAGTAATGATAAACTTCCCCACCCACACAGTGCTAGATAAATTGGATTGGTTCGCCAGAATCTACTATGATTTGATTGGAAATTTCGGCGGAAACACAGCTGGGATTTGAAAATAAGGATTGCGAGATATAATCTAACAAACTCGGAGTCCCAGCACACAGACAGAGTGCATCGCAATGTCAACTAAACACCTCATACAAGCCAGAGGAAAGAGGATGGGACTTATCATTCCACAACTATAAGTACCAGATCGAGTATTGGGCAACTTTGGAAGTACAAGTAAACCCGCAATTTTAATACAAGACTGGAAACTTGGGAATTTTATCACAAGGAGTCATAAGAGGAATTCTAGATTTCCAGACCTAGTGTCTCACCCGTCATAAGAGGAATTACAGATTTCCAGACAAAGTGTCTCACTCGTCATAAGAGGAATTATAGATTTCCAGACCAAGTGCTTCACTCGTCATAAGAGGAATTTCTCAGACTTAAGTGATTCGAACATCATCTAAATACAGGGCTGTGGGTCCATTCTAATCTGCGCCAGGAGAAGTGTGTATTCCCAAAATTTTGGGTTCGTGGTTACAAGACATCAGACTTAAGTACTGAAGTTCCTACGCCACTAGTGTGAGAGAAGAGTATCACCACCAACCGCCTACAGTGGACGAATTATGTGGAGAGGTGTACTCATCACCAAAAAGAAGTGACGGAAACCACAGCTGCAGGACTCACCTGGAGCTAAGTGTTATATAACAGCCTACAGCAAAAATACGGACATTATTAACGCCCTACCTATACCTCAGTGAGGAAAGCTTGATATAACTTTCACCCAATTTTCCATATTTACTTTCCCATGTTAAAGACTATTAAATTTGTTGCATGTTATTCTAAACTAAACAATAATAGTTGATTCAGTTTAAATGTACAAAAGCAATCATACGAGCCAGTTTTTCTTGATAACTACACACATACACATATATAAACACACACACACACACACACACACACGCACGCACGCACATACACACACATAAATATAGAGCCATTAATTATAAGAGGGCATTCGTTGGATTACTACAACTGGGGGCTTGACGGGCCAGAATCATTGCATAACCCCTTCACAAAAGACGACGGACCAGATAATAAGTTAACAAATTTGCTCAGCCCTTAAGCAGCGTTTGTTCTTGACTTCTGGGAATTTCTTGTGAAGGCTCCCCTAAGGTAGAAACGACATTCATCTTCTATCTATATCTTTGCCAAGAGCAATCTTGCGCTAAGATAGATACCTTGGATGACCTACTTTTAGATACGCTTGCGTTGTGACCATTAGTGGACCACTACTGCACAGCAAGGGGAGGCAATCCCGTGACAACCCTAACCCTAATCCTAACTCAAAAATCCCCATATTCAGTGCGGAGCGTTCGGCGCCAGTCATTGGGAAATTACGAATAATATTATATAGAACTGAAAACTAAACTAACCCAACAAACTAAATAATGAAGGAAAATTTATACTTTCTTACTTAGTCGTTCCTCTTCTACCCTGGGGTGTAGAGGTTTGCCAGAGACAGCGCCATACTATCCTCCTTGTCTGGTTCCACCTTAGTTCTCGGTCCTTCAGAGATTGTCTAATGTTGTCCTCCTAGCGGACTCTGGGTCGTCGTGGAGGTCTGGATACCTGACTCTTAGTTTCCCATATTTGTCGTGGTAGCGGATCTTCTCTCATTCTGCAGAACTGGCCAAACCATCGTAGTTAGGACTGTTTTACTTGGATCTGCAGGGGCTATGTTTTGAAGCCATGCCGTATCGTCCGGTTGCGGACAAATGTCTCTTATTGTTATTTCAACCACTGTCAACAGTTACCTCATTTCTGAAATTTGAAGCTGGCTTTTGTGGGTTGTAGTCATTGCCTATGACTCGCATCCATAAACCAAGACTGGGACATAGGTGGAGCGATTTACAGCCATATTCGTCTTTTTGCCAATTTCTCTTTTGCTGAGGAGTCTTCGATTTATTGCCTGAAAAAGTCTCTCAGCTGCTAATCTTCGGAAAAAAATGAATGCTGTGACAAGAAATGAGACTACAACGATTATTTGGGCCATCTCCTTAGACTACAACGATTATTTGGGCCATCTCCTTAGACTGCAACGATTATTTGGGCCATCTCCTTAGACTGCTAACTGTTTTTAACCATCATCTCCATCAGTTCTCCTTGTGCTCCCCAAGGAACACGGGGACATCTTCACTGCTGGTGTCCTTGCATGAAGCATTCATGTAGTCTTACAGCGGTAGTAGTTCCTGTAGCAATACATTAGACACAAACAAGTTACCAGCCTTATGTGAAACCTCAGATAAAGTGGCTCATACGACATGGCTGAGGGAGCGATAGTCCTAATCTTTCTTTGCCTCCTAAGAGACCCCCCCCCCCCTTTCCGGGGAAACTTCCCGGGGTTGTATGTGATCAGCGTCACTCATGCACGCTTTATTAACACACACACACACACTCACATACATATAAACCAAGACAGCTATATATACGAGGGAAGGTCAAAAAGTAATGCCTCCTATTTTTTATGTATGTAAATACTGCATCAGTGTGCAATTTGTAAATTTAGTAGGATTCCTCAAACACTCTTCTGCACTGTATAGCATTACCAACCTGTTTCAGTAACAGGTGGCACCGCTGTAACAGTTTAAAAATGGCTGCCAAAGACGTTCGGTTAAAACAACGTTATGTCATAGAATTCCTCAATGCTGAAGGCGAGACCATAGCCATCAACCTCCTGCACCGTTACGAAACTGAAGGAGAAGAGTTTTTATCGAATATTGTGACAGATGATGAGACTTGGGTTCATTGTTTTGAACCAGAATCCAAGAGGCAGTCAATGGAATGGCATCACACAACATCGCCGACAAGAAAGAAGTTCAAAAGTTCGCCATCTGTAGGGAAAGTTATGGCCTCCGTCTTTTGGGATGAGAAGGGTGTGATTCTTCTAGACTTCTTGGAAATCGGAAACACGGTGAATGCAGACCGTTACATTGAAAGTTTGAAGAAGCTTAGAGGTCGTCTTCGGCGACTTTACCCATTAAAAGATCAGAGAACTGCACTACTGTAGCACGAGAATGCCACGCCACACACCGCTAAACGCACCATTGATGCGATTGCAGAATTTGGATGGACATTATTACCATATTCTCCCTTACAGTCCCGATCTTGCACCTTCTGACTTCCATCTGTTTGGACCACTGAAAGAGGATCTTCGCGGACATCACTTTGAGGACACCGAGACCCTTAAACGCGCCGTACGCCAGTGGTTTAGGAAAAAGGACACAATTTTTTACCGTGCGGGGATACATGCGCTTGTGAGAAGATGAACAAAAACTGTAACAAATAGCGGAGACTACATTGAGAAATAAATTTTTGAAGTTCAGACTTGGGGCTACATTTCAATGTGAATGTTATCTGTTTTCTTGCCTATTGAATGAAATTAAAAATTACTAGGCATTAGTTTTTGACCGTCCCTCATATATATATATATATATATCTTGTATATAATGCACAACCGCATAAACGGATATGCAGCAAAACTGAACCTCAACCTCCCCAAACATTAACCCCGCCCTTCTTCACACCCTTCTTCCAACCAATAACAAGGGAGGCGGCAGCCGGAAAGGTGAGATCACTCATCAGGAAGAAGGAAAGTCTAAAAATAGATTGATTTCGTGTCACCCAAGTTTTCTAATTTCTACAATAAATTTACAAGTGTAATGAGATCGGCGGTGTTTACAGGTTTTGTGAGTTCAAGTTTTCCCTTTTCGCAGGTCCTACAAAACCTTTTTTTGTATCATAAATGCGATTGACGTATGTCAGGGTCGGATTAAGGACTCCGGAAGCCCTAGGCTATTAAGATATTTTAGGGCCCCTCTCCAATCTTCTAAAATGTAAAACTAGAAAGAAAAAAAATGAATTTCAGATAAATGTTTTTATTAATATACAATAATATTAAAACAAGTGTTCGTTACAGCCTCTAGCTCTTGTTAAGGGTAGTGGGGCCCCCTGCAAAGAAAATATAATTTAAAAAAGGAAAAAAAGCGGGAGTGCAAGTAACTAATAAACTAACTGTTGTACAGATACACTTATATGCTACCCGTGCACAGCTCTAGGCGCTATGACTCCGTACATGTGCACAGTGGTGAAGCAGACAATCGTAGCTTGTGCATGTGTTTATTCAGTTTGTTATGCCCTGTCCTGAGTCGAAAAATAGTTTTTATCTGTCCCTGCCAGTCGAGAGTGTGATAGTCGTCTTTGGGTTGGTTCTGTTCTCTTCTGATAGTCTGGATAGCTCTCTTTTTTCTCAAAGTATGTGACTTCATTATCTTCTTGTTCACATTCTCCTCCCTTTTTTGCAAGTTTATCTGCCTTTTCATTTCCGGGTACACCACAATGAGATGGTACCCACTGAAGTATGGTTCTCTTTTTGGCAGCTACCTTGTTTAGTTCATTTCTCAGATGCGGGAGTTTTACCACCCTTGAGAGCTTGCAGGACAGACAGTGCATCTGTGAGGATGACTACCTGGTGGCAGTCAGAGTTGGTGTTATAAATCATATTTGCAGCTTGCTCTAGAGCTTGAACCTCAGCTGTATAGTTTGGAACAGAATTTACCAGTGGGAATGTGCCTAGTCTCATAGTGGTTGTCAGGATATGAGATAAAGATACCGGCACCTCCATTCCTAACAGCATTAGTTGCTGATCCATCTGTATAGGCATGTATCCATGATTGATCGGGATAGCTTTCTTGGATCATACTCAATGTAGCAGTTCGTTTTTGCAGATCATTATACTCACATCCACTTGTGAGACCACTGACTGATGTATTAATTTGGAGGGCACTGCTGGCCTGCTCCCATGGTACAGGGTATAGGGTGGGCTTCAGTGGTGTTGTCTTCATGGATAGGTCTTCTTGATGCTGTCTTATAAGTCTTTTCCTTCCCGATGCACAAAGCTGCTACGCTTTAGACGTCCCAATGCCAGATCATCTAGTCTTGCCTTCATTGGGTGCATTGGCATACTGTTGTACTTTTCCATCTGGATCATGGTTTTTGTGTCTCTTCTATGGGACAATGTCTGTAATCCAGCAACCTTCTGCATCTCTGTTATTGGTGTAGTTTTCATGGCTCCTGTAATGAGCCTGAGAGCTTGATTTTGCACCTTGTCCAAAGACTGCAGATGTGAGTTAGCAGCTGATGACCATGCTGCTGAGCTAAACTCTAAGTGTGGTCTTATTACTCCATTATAAATCTTCTTTAGATTTCGTTCATTTGCTCCCCAGTTGGTACCTGCTAATTTTCTGAGTATGCCTAGTCGTCTTCGGGCCTTTCCTTCTGCGTTTTCAATATGCTTATTCCATGTAAGCCTTTGGTCAAATGTCACCCCAAGATAGGTGGGGTAGCTTCTTCCTTGATCACGGTTGTCCCTAGGTGTATGTTAGCTGATTTGTCCTTGGGGGCGAGGGAGAACAGTGTTGTGGAGGTTTTGTCTGTGTTTATTGTGATAAGCCATTTCTCTGCCCATGACACTAGCATGTCTGCTGCCCGCTGCATTCTATAATTTGCTGTGGTGACATTTTCATCAGCGCACCAGAGTACTAGGTCATCTGCATATAAGGCAGCTTTAACTCCTGCAGGGAGATCTTTCACCAGGTCATTGATGTAAACAAGGAAGAGTGTTGGGGAAATTACTCCTCCTTGAGGTACCCCCTGATGGAGCAACACTTTTTCTGCTCTGCAGACCGTCAAGAGTGACTCTAGTTCTCCCTGTTATGCAAGTATGACTGGATCCATTTCATCATGTTGCCTTGGATTCCACTTCTCCTAAGTTTTGCAATGAGGCCATCTTTCCACACCTTGTCAAAGGCCTGCTTGAAGTCGACCCAGATCGTTAGGACCTTTTTCTTCTCCTGGAAGGCATCTTCTATTGCTTGAGACAAGTAAGTAACTTAGTCTTCTATACTGTAGCATTCTCTAAATCCAGCTTGTTCCGGCACCAGGATCTGCTCAGACTCTAAATACCATTTCAATCTGTGGTTGACTATTCGCTCCATAGTCTTCCCAACACAGCTTGTGAGACTGATTGGCCGGTAAATTGTAGCCTCGGTCTTACATTTCCCTTTCTTTAGTATGGGTATTGTGATGGCTTCTCTCCATACCTGGGGTACCGTTCCTTCAACCAGCTGTGGTTGAATATCTCAAGCAGTTTTGTCTTTGCTGCTGAGCTCAGATTTACTAGCATTTCGTTGCTGATTTTGTCTGGGCCGGGTGACTTTTGAAACTTAAGCTTGGAAATAGCCTTCTGTAGTTCTCCTAGTGTGATGGGTTCCCTCATTGGGGCAGGAGTATCTGTCTGTCCCATGGTTGCCAGTATTTCTTTTCTTATCTCTCTCTGATGATCTATGTTAATGGGTAAGTTGCTTTCTGAACTGTATCTTCTAGCAAACAAGTCTGCAGCTTGTTTTCCTCTGAAAAGTTTGCCACCTTCATCCAATGTGATAGTCTGCCTGGTGAGGAACGCTCTTCATTTAGAGACTTGACTAATCTCCAAAGTTTCCTGCCGTCTTTCTCAAGGTTCAGCGATGCCGTTTTAGTTCTCCAGCTTTTCCGTTTTTCTTCTAGCTTTGTTCTCTGAAACTCTGCTACAGCCTTTTTGCATTTGTTGTGAGTTTCAAGTGAAGGCTGAGACTCTGCGTCCTTTCTAGCCCTGTCCATAGCTTCCTGACGTTCTTGGAGTGTGCTGGACCAGTATGGTATGTAGTTACGCCGGCCTCCTTTGGGAATGGTTTCTTTTGCAGCTTGTAGTATGCATCTGTTGAAGTCTTTTACCACTTCATTAATGTCTCTGTTCTGTACCTTGAGGGTAGACAGCAGCGTGTTCACCTGATGCCTGAATAAACCCCAGTTGGCTTTTTTGTAGTTCCATCTTGTAATGGCTGGGCCTGTACTGAGAGTTGCACTCTGGACAGTAAGAAAGATTGGGCGATGGTCGCTTCCCCCTAGTTGGTCTCCTACTTCTCTACTAATAGATCCAGCTATATCTGGTGTGGAGAAGGCAAGATCTGGTGTTGAAGTTGTGTGCCATCCTCTGGAGTAGAAGGTAGGAGTATCTGTGGCATTATTGACTAGGATTAGGGAGTGATCATCTTGCCAAGTTTCACCTCTTCACCTCTGTGATCCAGATGGTTATAGCCCCAGCTCTGGGAGTGGCTATTAAAGTCTCCAACTGCTATAAAGTTGGTGGCTGGTACCTGTATAGAGCTGAGACTCAGGGGTTTGTTGTTCGGACAGTAATAGTTCAGGAGTTCTATTTCCATCTTGTCTACCTTTATCTGCAACAGCTGATATTCTGCTCCATCCATGAAGGTTTTCCTTTCGTGTGCAGGAATGTTATTCCTTACAAGAGTAAGTACTCCTCCTTTTCGTCTATCTTTTCTGTCGGATCTGAAGCATTGATATCCCCTTATTTTAAAGGTTTGATCTGCTTTCAAGTGAGTCTCTTGGATACAGCAAACACTGACTTGCTTCTCATACAAGATGTTTTCCAGCTCTGTCTTTTTGCTGTATCCAGCCTGCTTGCTGTTCACTCCCTCTGCATTCCAGTGCATCATGACAAGTGGCACTCTGGGTTTCTCGATATCGTCATGTTAGCTGATATCGTCATGTTAGCTGATATCGTCAAGTAAGCTGATACCTTCATGTTAGCTGATATCTTCATGGTAGCTGATACCTTGATGTTAGCTGATACCTTCATGTTAGCTGATATCTTCATGTTAGCTGATATCTTCATGCTAGATGATATCTCCATGTTAGCTGCTATCTTCATGGTAGCTGATATCTTCATGTTAGTTGATAGAAGTTATTAGTCCTTTTCATGATTTAGTGTTTATCAACACTATATTTCAGCTAACAGAGTTCACTTATTTTTAAATGGCAACTGGTGCTCTAATATAACCGATGGACATTAAGTTTGGGCTGAAATGAACGTGCCTCGCCTCATGAAAGCAAACCATCATGAGGCTGTTGCCAGCCCAATGCACAACTCACATGTATCACCTTTTACGACATGCCTGAGTCGGCAAGTAGTACTATTCTTGCTTGGTCTCCTAAGCCAGTGGTTCTCAAAGTGGGGCATGCCATATTTCTAGAGCGCCACAGTAAGGTGGTAAAGTACCTTTTTTCCAGCTAACAGCCACTGGGGGGGGGGAAGAGAAGAAGGGACAAAGAGGTAAATAAGGCTCAGGAGGGGGGTATGAGCAAAAAAAAAAGTTGAGAGCTCCTGTCCTAAGCCACGCTCCATATGGAACGAAATGCGAAATAAAGACAGGTAGAAGAGAGAGCCATTAAGAACAAGAGTACTTAAAACATTCAACATACATCATCATCATCACCCCTCAGTTCCCCAAGGAACACAGCCCTACAACAAACTTATGCCAAGTCTTCCTGTCACGTGCCATCAGCTCAAGCTTTTTCCATGCCCTTCATGCCTGTCTCTAGTTCTCTTTTCCATATATTCACTGGTCTCCCTCAACCCGTGTTACCCTAGGGATTCCAGAACAAGGACTGCCTTGTAA
Organism: Oreohelix idahoensis; assembly: GCA_024509875.1. Taxonomy (NCBI): domain Eukaryota; kingdom Metazoa; phylum Mollusca; class Gastropoda; order Stylommatophora; family Oreohelicidae; genus Oreohelix; species Oreohelix idahoensis. Next base: position 181,368 of record JAMPIV010017823.1, on the reverse strand, counting down.
AGCTATCAACAGGTTTCCTCAATGTGTGTCCTATCCATCTCCATCGTCTTCTTCTCATCTCTTGTTCCACTGGCACTTGTCTGGTTCTTGTCATCAGCTTCACATTAGTGATATTGCCATACCATTTCAAACCCTTTATTCCACGTAAGAACCCATTGATGAAAGCCGGTAGCCCCTTGTTTGCCGTTTCTGCTGCTCGCGTCATGAGTCTCCTTACCCGAGAACCACCTTCTGTGTTGGATGACTTAATTGATTTAATGTTTGTTTCAGAGGTTTTAAAAATTTTCAACAGGATGGGGTAACCGGCCCCCATACTCAACCCTCCTTAGTCACCTCCTACGAACTGCGTGGTAGGTTGCAGTGCTATTATTCTTTGCTCCCCCTTTGGGCGCAGGTAACACGAGCGAACGCACAACAAGGGGTCATAAAATGATGTTGTTTGCGTCACTCTCAGCCATATCTCTCTCGTACAATGCTGGCCGTTAGTTTTGAACGGTACGTACGTTGTGACGAAGTTTACAAATAGGCTGGAATATCTGCACCTTTCGGCCCGACACATCTGATTTCAGCAAAATAGTTTACGGGTTTGCTTCCGTGCTACCTTACGCCTATATGTATGCTATACCTCTTGACTATCTAGTGAGCAGCACCAGTGAGCGTCATATGACTACTGGCAGGATCAAAAAGGATACAATCTATCATGGACGTGATACTCGTGATAGGCTCTGTCTTGTAAAACTTTCTGAATTCCTTCCTCAGATCGTAGAACCTGTAGAAGTAGATACCCGCAGTCCAATGACGTTGGCTTTGAACAACAATAACAAGGAACATATGAAGTTTGTGTTTCGTTTCGTGTCTTATTTGTGTATTTTTATGACGTCACTTTAATTCTTGCTGCCCGACGCCATTGTATCCACCGGATCTTTTATCAAAGACTGTCACAGCAGGACTTCCTGTTTTGTTATTCCATTTTCTGCTTTTTGACTTTCGTTGATTGTTGAATTAATTGTCTTGATATTTTTGTAGGTTTTGAATTTTCCTAGCTTTATTATTGCTCTTCATCTGCATTGTTATATTTCTCTCACACACACACACACACACACACACACACACACACACACACACACACACACACACACACACACACACACACACACACACACACACACACACACACACACACACACACACACACACACACACACACACACACACACACCACACACACACACACACACACACACACACACACACACACCACACACACACCACACACACACACCACACACACCACACCACACACACACACACACACACACCACACCACACACACACACACACACACCACACCACACACACACCACCACACACACACACACACACACACACACACACACACACCCCCCCCCACCCCCACACACACACACACACACACACACACACACACACACACACACACACACACACACACACACACACACACACACACACACACACACACACACACACACACACACACACCACACACACACACACACACACCACACACACACCACACACACACCACACACACACACCCCCACACACACCCACACACACACACACACACACACACACACACACACACACACACACACACACACACACACACACACACACACACACACACACACACACACACACACACACACACACACACACACACACACACACACACACACACACACACACACACGCACGCACGCACGCACACACACCACACACCACACACCTAGTACTTTGCAAAAAAAAATGGCTGAACCAGTTTCATATTGCCTCAGCTAAATAAGCTGAAATCTACCTAAATATGCATGTTCTGCCCCAAATTTGCACTCCACTTAAGTGAGCAAACACTACCAAAAGTAAAAAAAAAAAATTAGCGTAGAGTAACGTCCCTTGATAATAGAGCAGACGACAATTTCTAATGCTAGTGGCAGAAAATGGATACAAAGTCAAAGTGTATGTTAATTTCACAGCTTTGGAATGAAGGAAATCAAACATGTTCCAACATTTCTAAAACCTTGAACATTCCTGAGCGGACTGTCTACAGAGTTGTGAGTAAATTAAAAGCAGGTAATGGAATCGAGCGAAAAGAAGGTAGTGGGAGGCCAAGAATTTTGGTCACAAAGGACCATCGGTGTCTCGCCCAAATCGTTCGGGCTGGGCCAATGAAGAGTGTAGAAAACATACGGCAGCGCATGATCGAGTTGGGAAGCCCAGAGGTATCTAATGCTATTGTCAACCGGGAGCTACACAGGATGAATTACACAAAAAAGCGGGTAATTTCGTCACCATTGCTCACAGAGACTCACAAGCAGATGCGCTTGAACTGGTGCCACGAACACCAAAATTGGTCATGGGACAATGTGATTTTTTCAGATGAATGTTCTCTTTGGTCTTATCCTGCTCAAATAAATATTTGGACGAAAGGCTCTGTAACGCCTGTGTACCAGCGACCGAAACATACCTAGAAATTCCATCTTTGGGGAGGGGTGTCAGCAAGAGGTGCCACCCCACTGTGTGTTTTCACAGGAATTCTCACGAAAGAAAGGTACATCGACATACTAGAGGGACACCTTCTGCCATTTATGCAGGTCATGTACCCCGATGGGTGCACATTTCAACATGACAATGACCCAAATCATACAGCTCATACCCCCAAAGCATGGCTGCAAGAGAAGAATGTGATAGTGCTGAAGTGGCCCAGCAACAGTCCCGATCAAAACCCAATTGAAAACGTTTGGGCACTACTCAAGAATCATTTAAAAAAGAGTGGACTCAGAGACGTTGAACAATTGAAGAAGGTAGCTGAAAAATACTGGGACAGTCTGATTCTCAATTACCTACAAACACTTGTGGGAAGTATGCCTCGCCGCATCCAGGCTTGCCTTGTTGGAGAAGGCAACATTATATTGTACTGAAACCACTGTTAATAGATAGGGGAGATACCAATCTTTCTCTGGACATACAGTTTTTATTATTATTTGCTTCTATGAGTGTGCTGCGTTGCGAAAATATGACTGCCATTTTTTTTGCAAAGTACTGTATATAACTTGTTTTTAATGTCTTTAGCACTTTTCTTTAACCTGTCTATATGTCTTGTCCTTGTTGACTGTTTGTAATTGTGGCTGACGAAGGGTGAAACCCGAAACGTCCCGTGTTTCCAGTGTACCGTTGATGTGTAAAACTGATTCAATACCGGGTACCGTATTATTTGTTAATATATACTCGTATATTCAACAAGGAGCATAGTCGTTCAAATGATCCATAATGATGTGTAAAACTGATTCAATACCGGGTACCGTATTATTTGTTAATATATACTCGTATATTTGTCGTGAAACATTCTAAATCCACATATATAAATTAAAAAGTAAATGTAAAGCCTAACGCATTAATTCAATAAAAGGGAAAGAAGAATGGTTAAAGACCCGTGCTTTCCAATAGCGTACGCCTATGTTAATAGAACGTCATGCTAGTTGAACAAGAAACCCCCTTTTTATGCTCCGTCTGCATAAAACTACACACGTTCGAAAAATACAACTAGTACTGTGTTTCTTAGAAAACCTTGAGATAAGCAAGCTGCTTAATAACCTAGATTAATATTCCATTAATTTCATTTTATACACTACGTTAACATAAACGAAAGGACAGATGGACTTAGGATAGAAAGAGAGAGGGCTGAACGGAGGAACTTATGCAACACTAACACGCGTCTCGCGATTAATATTAATGCCACCCCAACGCGAAAGGCATGAAGCACTAACTTTTTTTCAGATGGACAGTGATAAAAAACACTACCAATACACGGTTAGGTTTTAAAAAACATGTTTAATGCTTATTAGGAAACATGACATTCTACTGTTTTATGTCTGAAATCCTGACATTAGTCTGACAGTGTGGTGAAGTGGGATGTTATAAATATTTATAGGGGACTTAGTGTACTGACTGAGATCAGCTGTGAAGGTATATATATCTAATAAGAGTAGTGTATTATATATAACCTTACTTGCTGCCACATATGTATACCTCAGTCAGAATTATTCTGGAATAGTGTGATGACTACGTTATATGTCTAGGGTATGTGTATGATGAAGTGTAAGTCATAACAACAACAGACAGATAAACAATTTAATTTATTCCACCACACTTGACAACACTGTGACACTCACATACATAAAACACTCTACAAGGATATCTTAAAGGAGTCACTGATAACTTTTCAAATAACAATATGTATTCAGTGCTGCCATGAATGAATATGTGTCCTGATTCAAATACAAAGGGAACCAGGAATCACAATCAATTTTAATTACAAGTTATATGTACAGAATTTATCAATATGAATATTGTAGTGACATATATTATTAAAAGTATCCTATGTGTGTCAGTTGTGTAGTAGTAATATGAGGTAATACTGGTTTTTTTTTTTTTGTTCAAGCTCTGTTGGTATTTGTCATCATGACTTCAATAGTTTGACTTTATTGGAACTAGTATTGGAGATGTTCTCAGTTCCTGATATTAAAACAATTTAATTCCCCTCTTAATGTTATTTTTACAATGTCATTTTAAGATGGGGTACATAATGTTGAGCTCAGCTGGCCAGATCAGCTTATCTTGCGTGATGGCAGCAGGAAAAGACTCCTCTGCTCGATTTCTCCCCTGTGCTCTGGAGACACCTCACTGATAGCTAAATGGACCAAGGAGTATGCTGTCCGACTCTGGATTCAGCAAAGCTCTGACCAGGTGCTGCTCAATAACGTTAAGACCACAGTCCCTGAAAACAAGAAGGATGTACCTTCTACTTCATAACTAATTGATACTCTAGTTCTACACTGAGCACAATACATCACAAACATTGAGTTCAGAGCGTTAGGCCAACTGTCAGCTTCATCTGAAATACTTTATACCAGTATTTCCCTCCCTAATGGTTACCACGCCTCTGCAATTCCAGCATTATTTCTGTCTAATCAATAATCTAGGTGTCAGTGTACTGTTTGGCCATTCCATGCCGTTTTACTTTCCTCCGACACCTTCTGTTCAGGCTGGAGCATTATAGGCTTTACATCATGTTCGCTACTGAACTACACATATATACAGGCATAAATTAACAATTTACATTCAATTTTCATTAAAAGATATTGAATATTTCAAACCTACCACAATTCATGGAAATACACAGATACGTTGACTAGCAATGAATTCTGGCACAAATACTGGCACAAATTCCCATCTGCTTATGTTCCAGGCTTTTATTTAGCAAAAATATGAGCTGGCTTCAACGCACTGTTGCTTCATCAAGCTTATTTGAACTAGTGGTCTCGAACTAACGCTCTGAATTGTGTATATTCGCAGCTCTAACCAATGAAACCACGTCTCCACATCTTTTCAAAAAAATACCCCTTCTATTCGTTTCCCATAACAACGCAAGATAGTATTTATAGCCCGACCAATCGTGTTTAGTCTTATATTTGTTGCGCTCCAATCAATTAGGAGTTAACATGGTAGGCTATTTCCGTAACGTAAGGTTTTTTCAAACACGTTATAAAAAAATTTTAGGAGCAGAAATGATTTCATGCTGTCAGGCATCCCCACTATTTTATTTTGGTTATAATTTATTAATTCCTAGACTATTTGCGTAACGTTTTACATATTCTTTGTCAGCAAGCCCTAAGGAACCCAAATATACAAATTTAAAAGAGCTAAGTGGCTGCGTTCAAAATATGCAATTTCTTCTACCTCCTGTTTCGAAGATGTGCTGTCTGGGTACTGTAATGTTTTCAAACGTAAACCCATCTAATGTTATCTTTTCTAATAAGCGTTTTTCAGGATTTTAAAACCTAACTCTGGGAAGGTTAGTGTTTTTATCACTGTCCGTCCGAAAAAAAAGTTAGTGCATGTGGCCTTACACACGTGATAGTAGTAATTGTGTATCGCGCGACGCGTGTTGGGTGTGTCCTTGTTTTCATTCGCCCCTCTCTCTTTCTATTTGAGTCCATCTGTTCGTTCGTTTTGGTAACGTAGTATAATTAATGTTAGGATTAATTTAGGTCATTACGCAGTGTGCCTCTCAATGTTTTTCTTAGAAATGCAATACCCGTTTTAATGTGTTGTGGAAACGCTTGTATTTATGCAGTGGCTTATATTTAACGTGGAAACGTTACAATTTGCAGACGAAGCATAAAACAAAGGGGGATTTCGAGTACATTCTTTGTGACAGCACTGTTATTTTACCATTGCTCTTTTCTTTATTAGAATTTATTTGTTAGGCTTTATATTTACCTGATAATTCATATATGTGGATTAGAATATTTCACGACACCTCCCCTCTTAAAACAGACATTATATGTCAGTCCTTTATTCTATATACACATAGATAAATGTAAGTCAACTTGACTTTACTCTGCTGTGGTGCTATCATGGTTTTATGTAGTTGGGTCCATTCAGAGTAGGCACTACTCATGAAATCTACCTCAGACTTCTACAACCAATAATATATTTCGGTTATGTTACTGAACAGCCGCAAGTGTGAGTGCTTGTCTTAATGCTGCTCCGCAACCCGTATTCACCATTTTTCTTCTCTGAGTCTGCGCAATGACATGTCCAGAGAACATTATATTTTCCTCAAAATGTACGTTATGAGGAGATAACATATACCTGGTGATAGCAGAGTTTTCGTAGTGGATCCCATAATCTTCTTATTATCCTGTATGAAACATTCGGAATATCCTCAATCAAAGAGGCAACTCAGGGATTCATTACGTTCCTCCGAAATGTTTACATCCAACAATTTTCTCATCATTCTAGAGAAGACACTAGGCGCATTCTTCAATCCAAATGGCAATCTATTAAACTCATAGTGTCCTTCTGAGGTACTAAAAGCTAAGTATGGTCTAACCTCAGGCTTTACTGGAATCTGATAGTATCCTTTACTCAGATCCACTTTTGAGAAATATTTAGCTTTATTTAGTCTGGCAAACAGCTGATTTGTATCCGGCAATGGATCCACCTGTCCTTCTGTAATAGCATTCAGTCTCCTGTAATCTATACAGAGTCTATGTTCTCCAGAGGGCTTCCTTAAGAGTACAACACCGGAACTATACGAAGATTCACTGTGTGAAATAATTCCTTCCTTCAATAGATAGTCTATCTCTTCCTTCAAAGCTTTCTCCTTAGCAAACGGAATCGAATATGGTTTCATACAGACAGGTGTGGGGTCTATCAGTTTCATATCATATTCCAATAGGTTTGTATGCCCTGGTCGGTCTGTTAACACCTCTGCATGATTATTTAGAACCTGTTGCACTCTCTCTTTCTGAGTTTTCGTTAAATGTGTACTGATTTTCACCTGTGCTGCTGTCTCACAGGGGTGTAATGGATACTCAAATGATGAAAGTGGTTCCTTTTTCATCTCCATGGCGATGGACAAAGTCAACAAGTGTGTCTCTTCCTGATGTTCTCTTTCCAAATATTTCTTCAGGAGATTCACATGATAGATTTTTTTCTTTCCCCTTCTTATCTATCTTATAATTTGTTCTAGACACCTTCTCTAAAACTGTATATGGACCCTGCCATCCAATTTGTAACTTATTCTGACTCCCGGGCAAAAGAAGCAGTACTTTCTCTCCCACAGCCAAATTTCTGTCTTTCGCCTTCCTGTTATAATAGGCAGCATGTTTCTTCCTGGCTTGTTTCAAATTTTCATTGGCAAGTTTCCAGCCAGTTTTTAAACGAGTGGTCAGCTCATTCACATATTGGTATGAAGATGTAATGTTTTCCTCTGCCTTTTCATCAGTCCACGTTCTTAACAAAGCTACATATGGACCTTTAATTTTGTGGACCTATTTGTCCATGCACCGGTATGGTCTCTTCCACTCGAAGCTCTATAGTGATGATTTTTCCTCCCAGAATTATCATTCACAAAACGACCGCTACCAATTTTTCTCTTGGGGCTTTCTCCCCACTTAAAATTCTTGATGAGAGATTTCCTCTCTACATCTTCTTCCTCCAGTTTGTTTAAGTCCGATTGAGGGATTTTCGGCTTATCCTGGGGTAAGACATCCTTTTGCACTCTCCGCATAGTGGCCATTGTAAAACAGTTAAGTGAAGCTTGTCCGTGAAAAGGGGCTTCCCATTCCATTTGGTCCACTTTATCAAATCTATTTTTCTTTTTTATTATCAGGCCTAATTTTGCCCCGTGGCGTGTCCAGGTCCTGATCAATGTTCCCACTTGTGGGTGTTCCCTCATGTGCTATGCTACACCTTTCTACAAAATTCTCAATGTCCCATCTTGCTTTGGGCCAATAATAATTGTGAGCCACCTTTTGAATGATGGTACCTATCTTCTCATGGTCCCCATCTGGTTTCACATGTAGGCTCCTTATTAAGTCTGCCCTATATCTTTTAGGAAGTACCAGCTGTCCCTGACCTTTGGATCTAGCTCCAGTCTTCCTATACATTAACTTGTTTTTCATGTAAAAATCTCCCTTGCCTGGAGTTGTATGACAAGTTGACAATTTTCTGAAACAAGGCTTGAGTGTTTTATCCCCAGCCTGTGCCTTCCTCATCTCTTCTGGAGTGGTATCCAACATAATATCCTCCTCCTGTCTTGAGGTCGACCTGACCTGAAGGGTTGCCATATACACAGGTTTCCTTCTGCAACGGTCAGTGTCATGATTGTCCATCTGACAATTCTTACACCACCTTTTTCCTTGGTTGAAAGATTTTCTTTCATCATATTTCTTTTCATCGAATTGTGGGAATTTATTTTTATTTTCATACCGTGGCCTATCAAACTGGTGATTACCTTTGTTTTGATCCCTAGGATCAAATTTATTAAAGTTCTGTGGTGCCCTAAAGTTATCCACTTGTTTCTTTTTATTACCTGTTACCTCTGCTTGAGCTGCTTGATACCTTTCAGCAACATTTAGCAACTCACCCAGCCTCTCTGCACCTTGTTCCATGAGAAACTTTCTCAGGTCTGGAGCCATGGACTCTCTTAATTGCTCTATAAGGACCATTTCCTTAAGATCTTGAGTTTTCCCCAGAGAAGTCCATTTCTCCAAGTATGTCTCTATTCGTGCAGAGAACTGGTGATAGGTTTCACCTGACAGTAGTTTAGCATTCCTAAATTTTTTCCTATAGAATTCTGCATTCTTTTCATATCTTAACAAAAGAGCCTGCTTTAGCATGTCATAATTTTCCTGATCACCTCTGCTCATTTTAGCAAAAACTTCATAAGCTGCCCCACGAAGTCCCTGAGATAACTTTAAGCTCCACCTTTCTCTCTCTAACCCATACGTGGTAGCTAATAGTTCATACCTATTTAGGTAGCTCTCTATATCATCGTCTTTCTCAACAAAATGATCTAAATGGAAATTCATAGCTGAGGTTGAGGCTCCTTGGCTAGCAGTGGCATCAGAGGCAAAGGGACTGGCACCATTTTCAGGAGCATGGCCTTGAAACTCAAACTCCCTTAGTCGTAACTCATGTTCCCTTTGTAATCTTTTATCTTCTGCTTCCCTTTCTGCAGCTAATTTCTTCTCTTCCTTTTCTGCAGTCAATCTTCTTTCTTCTGCTTCCCTTTCTGCAGCTAATTTCTTCTCTTCCCTTTCTGCAGCCTGTCTTCTTTCCTCGGCTTCCAATGCTTTAGCCTCTTTGTCAGCCTCAATCTGCAACCTCTTAGTCTCAGCCTCAGCCTCAAATTGTAACTTCTTAATTTCCCTTTCAGCCTCTAACTTTCTTTCGGCTTCAAACCTTCTTTCTTCGCGTTCAATAAATTTGTCACATTCCGTAGTGACATAGGCAACCATAACTTGCCCATCTAATCCTAACTCTTTTGCAGTCTGAACAGCAGCAGATCGAAATTTTGCCAGGTCCGCCATTGTCTATCAGGTAAATTTATACAATGTCTAACCAACAATTCAATCTCTAAATATATATCTAATGGACAACACAGGCACCGTGAGCTCAACCTTATTTAATTCCACCCAAGGATACCTTTTAATTCTTATATTCCCTGAAGTGAATTACCCCCACTATTTTTAATAGGTAAAGATTCAAAATCCCAAGAGCGAGACCCCAATATATGTGGTGAAGTGGGATGTTATAAATATTTATAGGGGACTTAGTGTACTGACTGAGATCAGCTGTGAAGGTATATATATCTAATAAGAGTAGTGTATTATATATAACCTTACTTGCTGCCACATATGTATACCTCAGTCAGAATTATTCTGGAATAGTGTGATGACTACGTTATATGTCTAGGGTATGTGTATGATGAAGTGTAAGTCATAACAACAACAGACAGATAAACAATTTAATTTATTCCACTACACTTGACAACACTGTGACACTCACATACATAAAACACTCTACAAGGATATCTTAAAGGAGTCACTGATAACTTTTCAAATAACAATATGTATTCAGTGCTGTCATGAATGAATATGTGTCCTGATTCAAATACAAAGGGAACCAGGAATCACAATCAATTTTAATTACAAGTTATATGTACAGAATTTATCAATATGAATATTGTAGTGACATATATTATTAAAAGTATCCTATGTGTGTCAGTTGTGTAGTAGTAATATGAGGTAATACTGGTTTTTTTTTTTGTTCAAGCTCTGTTGGTATTTGTCATCATGACTTCAATAGTTTGACTTTATTGGAACTAGTATTGGAGATGTTCTCAGTTCCTGATATTAAAACAATTTAATTCCCCTCTTAATGTTATTTTTACAATGTCATTTTAAGATGGGGTACATAATGTTGAGCTCAGCTGGCCAGATCAGCTTATCTTGCGTGATGGCAGCAGGAAAAGACTCCTCTGCTCGATTTCTCCCCTGTGCTCTGGAGACACCTCACTGATAGCTAAATGGACCAAGGAGTATGCTGTCCGACTCTGGATTCAGCAAAGCTCTGACCAGGTGCTGCTCAATAACGTTAAGACCACAGTCCCTGAAAACAAGAAGGATGTACCTTCTACTTCATAACTAATTGATACTCTAGTTCTACACTGAGCACAATACATCACAAACATTGAGTTTAGAGCGTTAGGCCAACTGTCAGCTTCATCTGAAATACTTTATACCAGTATTTCCCTCCCTAATGGTTACCACGCCTCTGCAATTCCAGCATTATTTCTGTCTAATCAATAATCTAGGTGTCAGTGTACTGTTTGGCCATTCCATGCCGTTTTACTTTCCTCCGACACCTTCTGTTCAGGCTGGAGCATTATAGGCTTTACATCATGTTCGCTACTGAACTACACATATATACAGGCATAAATTAACAATTTACATTCAATTTTCATTAAAAGATATTGAATATTTCAAACCTACCACAATTCATGGAAATACACAGATACGTTGACTAGCAATGAATTCTGGCACAAATACTGGCACAAATTCCCATCTGCTTATGTTCCAGGCTTTTATTTAGCAAAAATATGAGCTGGCTTCAACGCACTGTTGCTTCATCAAGCTTATTTGAACTAGTGGTCTCGAACTAACGCTCTGAATTGTGTATATTCGCAGCTCTAACCAATGAAACCACGTCTCCACATCTTTTCAAAAAAATACCCCTTCTATTCGTTTCCCATAACAACGCAAGATAGTATTTATAGCCCGACCAATCGTGTTTAGTCTTATATTTGTTGCGCTCCAATCAATTAGGAGTTAACATGGTAGGCTATTTCCGTAACGTAAGGTTTTTTCAAACACGTTATAAAAAAATTTTAGGAGCAGAAATGATTTCATGCTGTCAGGCATCCCCACTATTTTATTTTGGTTATAATTTATTAATTCCTAGACTATTTGCGTAACGTTTTACATATTCTTTGTCAGCAAGCCCTAAGGAACCCAAATATACAAATTTAAAAGAGCTAAGTGGCTGCGTTCAAAATATGCAATTTCTTCTACCTCCTGTTTCGAAGATGTGCTGTCTGGGTACTGTAATGTTTTCAAACGTAAACCCATCTAATGTTATCTTTTCTAATAAGCGTTTTTCAGGATTTTAAAACCTAACTCTGGGAAGGTTAGTGTTTTTTATCACTGTCCGTCCGAAAAAAAGTTAGTGCATGTGGCCTTACACGCGTGATAGTAGTAATTGTGTATCGCGCGACGCGTGTTGGGTGTGTCCTTGTTTTCATTCGCCCCTCTCTCTTTCTATTTGAGTCCATCTGTTCGTTCGTTTTGGTAACGTAGTATAATTAATGTTAGGATTAATTTAGGTCATTACGCAGTGTGCCTCTCAATGTTTTTCTTAGAAATGCAATACCCGTTTTAATGTGTTGTGGAAACGCTTGTATTTATGCAGTGGCTTATATTTAACGTGGAAACGTTACAATTTGCAGACGAAGCATAAAACAAAGGGGGATTTCGAGTACATTCTTTGTGACAGCACTGTTATTTTACCATTGCTCTTTTCTTTATTAGAATTTATTTGTTAGGCTTTATATTTACCTGATAATTTATATATGTGGATTAGAATATTTCACGACAGACAGAAAAGTCGAAAAGGTAGGACAGGTGGCGGTTCTAAATCGATAAAAAACCAAAAAAAAAAAAAGCACGACTATCCTAGAATACATATTTTGAACGCAGCCACTTAGCTCCATTAAATTTATATATTTGGGTTCCTTAGGACTTGCTGACAAAGAATATGTTAAGTATTACGCAAATAGTCTAGGAATTAACAAATTATAGCCAAAAGAAAATAGTGAGGGTGTCTGACAGCACCAAATCAGAATTGCGCAGTGGCATGTTTTGAAACCACCATTTTACGGGAAATAGGCCACCATGTTAAATCCTATTTGATTGGCGGGAAGTATATGTAAGGCGAAACACGATTAGTCGGATTGCAAATACTATTTTTGGTTGTTAGGGGAAACGTAGGAAGGATAAATTTTTTCAAAAGCTTGTGTAAACACTGTCCTATTGGCTAGACCCGCTGATATAGTCAATTAGGAGCGTCTGTTCAGTGCCACATTTTAAAATAAACTTACTAAGAAACAGTGCGTTGAGATCCAGCTCCTATTTTTCTAAATAAAAGCCTGGGACAGAGGCAGATCGGAATTTGTGCCATAATTCATCGCCAGTCAACGTATTTGTTTATTATTTCCATGAATTGTGGGACCATGGTCCTAACTTATTGAAGCAGCACCTGGTCTGAGTTCTGCTGAATCCAGAGGCTGATAGCATACCCCTTGGTCCAGATAGCGACTAGTGAGGTGTCTCAAGAACACAGTGAAGCAAGCAAGCAGAGGATACTGGTTCCTGCCGCCATCACAGAAGATAAGATTCTGTGGCCAGAGCAGCTCAATTTTATGTACCCCCCTCTAAAATTGACATTATATTAAAGAAAGAGGGACAATAAATTGTTTCAAATGACAGGAACTGTGAACTTTTCCCAATACTATTTCCACCATAAGCAAACACTTGAAGTCATGATGACAAACAACAACCTAGCTTGAAAAAGCCAGTATTACCTCATAGTACCACTTCACAACTTACACACATAGAATAATAATAATAAAATATGTCAATACAAAGATCATATCGATAAATTGTGTACATACAAATTGTAATTACATTTTATTGTGATTCCTGGTTCACTGTGTAGTTGAATCAGGATATCTATTATTGAAAGGAATTAATACATATATCTTTAAACTTTAACACTTGACTCATTTAAGATAGTCTTGTAGAGTGTTATATGTTTGTGAGTGTCACAGTGTTGTAAAGTTATGTGGAATAAATTAAATTGTTTATCTGTCTGTTGTTGTTGTGACTTACATTTCATCATTTTCATAACCCTAGACATTCAACGGTCTCCAAAGGTTGTTATTGCCGGGAGTTGTAGTGAGGATAAGCTCTCACTGCAGATAAAATACTTCTATGGCGCGCGCCTCAAACAGCCTCTGACAACCAAGTCCAGCTCCCGGCCTTCACGTGTGGCTCAATTTGAGCCCGGCGGAACTGTTTCCACTGACGGGAGAAGGGGCAAAGGCGAGCGACTGGCGCCTTAAAACCAGCAGCTTCGGGCAGATAGGGCTCGTGATCCTTGGTTGGTAGCTTATCTAAGAGAAGGAACTCTGAATTCAAACCACCGCTGCCTTGCGGGAATATCCATTTATGGAATTGGCTTCGGGAGTAAACCCTGAGGATAAATCCGGAGTCGGAGTCCCTAAGGCAGTCTAATGCCGATTCGACATTATTCTGGCAACTCCTGCGACATGGCTGGTACCAAACTGTATCGGCTTTTGCCGTTCCTTTGGATCTACCGGCTGTGTGGAGAGGGGGAACATGCTGCATGGGCAACAGCTTGATCTCCATATAACTGTGCCCAAGCTCGCGCCCTGGAGAGGACACTCCAGCTTCACCCTATAGGTGTCGGCAAAACACGGGAAGTAGCAGTTACCGGTTATAAGCATTTTGCCCAATTGGCGTAGGGCATGGCGCCAGGGGCTACTTCCGACAGTGGGAGAGGTTCTAGGATCTCACTGGACAGCTACCGCCCGCTTCAAGCTGGGCAGCCCCCAGTCAATAAGGTGTTGTCCCGCCACTGTCTGCTTTCCCCATTGGGTGCATGGGGATTAGGGTCAAACCCGAACTGTGGACAGAAAATTTTTGCACCAAGCAATTATCGAAAAAATAGAAATAAGCAAACTCTCAGATTGGGATGCTGGAACGTCCGGACTATGTTGACTGGACTATCCGAAAACCTACAGGATGTAAACGATGTAAGGAAGACAGCCATAATTAATGATGAGCTTAAACGACTTCAGGTAGATATAGCTGCACTTCAGGAAACGCGCCTGGCGGGCTCTGGAATGGTGAGCGAGAAGGACTACACATTTTATTGGCAAGGGAAAGATCTTAATAAAGCTAGAGAACACGGAGTAGGTTTTGCGGTCAAAAAATCGCTAACTAAAATGGTTGAACCAGGCGAGAATGGATCAGAACGCCTGTTAACGCTCCGCCTGCAAACTAGCACAGGTCCCATCACCCTTGTCAGTGTGTATGCTCCTACTCTGTACTCTGCCTCAGAAGCTAAAGATGAGTTCTACGAGAATCTAACAGCAATTATCAAAAGCATACCTAGGCAAGAACAGCTTGTTCTCCTTGGTGACTTTAACGCTAGAGTGGGTGCCGATAATGCTTCATGGCCTTCATGTCTGGGCAGGTTTGGTATTGGCAAGATGAATGAAAATGGACAACGGCTCTTAGAGTTGTGCGTCCACCATGACCTCTGCGTGACCAACACCTACTTTCAGACAAAACCCCAGCATAAGGTGTTATGGAGACACCCACGATCCAAGCACTGGCACCAACTTGACCTGATTCTCGTCAGAAGGCCACTCCTCAGGTCTGTGCTCTCCACGCGCTCGTACCATAGTGCAGACTGTGATACAGATCACTCCTTGGTTTGCTGCAAAATCAGAGCACAACCAAGACAACTCTATCATGTCAGACATGAAGGGAAACCACGCATTGATACCAGCAAGATGTCAGACCCTTTCATGATCGCTCAATTCACTGCGACCTTCGAGAAAGTGCTCAGTAGCCCTCAGCATGGTGATACTATTACAGAGAACTGGGAGCATCTACGGAACACCATTCAAAGTACTGCACTTGCCACCTTTGGTAAGAAAACAGCAAAGTCAAATGACTGGTTTGATGCTTCATCAGATGTGATGGCACCTGTCATTGAAGCTAAGCGCAGTGCTATGAATGAATACAAACGTTCACCGAGTGCCAGAACCCTACAGATCCTGAGGGCTACGAGAAGCAAAGTTCAACAAACTGCTCGACGCTGTGCAAATGACTACTGGCTCCAGCTCAGTGAGAGCATCCAGATCGCAGCGCAAACAGGCAACATTAGACAAATGTATGACGGTATAAAGAAAGCACTTGGCCCCCATAAAAGTAAGACGGCACCGCTAAAAACCATCAGCGGAGAGAAGCTAACCGATAAGGGTAAGCAGATGGAGAGGTGGGTCGAGCACTACTCTGAGCTTTACGCTACAGACAATACCGTTACGCCTGCAGCCCTTGATGGTGTCAACAGTCTGCCAACTATGGAGGAGCTGGATGCCGAACCAACATTAGAGGAACTCAGCAAGGCCATTGATAGCTTGGCCTCTGGCAAAGCACCAGGCAGTGATGGGATTCCTCCTGATTTAATCAAATGCTGTAAGAGCACGCTATTACATCCCCTGCATAGGATGCTGTGCCAGTGCTGGGAAGAGACAACTATTCCTCAAGACATGCGAGATGCCAAGATTGTAACACTGTATAAAAATAAAGGAGACAGAAGTGATTGCAATAACTACAGAGGCATCTCTCTTCTTAGTATTGTTGGTAAGGTTTTTGCCAAAGTCATCTTAATGCGACTACACAAGTTAGCTGAGCGCATATATCCAGAGTCACAGTGTGGATTCCGAGCTGGCAGATCAACAACAGACATGATCTTCTCTCTCCGCCAGCTTCAGGAAAAATCAAGAGAGCAGAAAAGACCATTATATATCGCCTTTATAGACCTCACAAAAGCATTCGACCTGGTTAGTAGGGATGGACTCTTTAAAATCCTCCTGAAAATAGGCTGCCCTTCTAAAATGCTGGAAATGATAAAGTCATTCCATGACGGCATGAAGGGAACAGTCCAATATGCTGGAAGCACGTCACAGCCCTTTGATATACGAAGTGGCGTTAAACAAGGCTGTGTTCTGGCTCCGACCCTCTTCGGAATCTTCTTTGCCTTACTCTTGAAACATGCATTCAGAGATGCAACTGAAGGAATATGCCTTCACACTAGGTCAGATGGCCGTCTGTTTAATCTTTCAAGGCTGAAGGCAAAAACAAAAATCAGAAGGGTCACTATAAGAGACTTGTTGTTCGCTGATGATGCTGCAGTCGTCACTCAAAGCCAACAGGAGCTTCAGAGCTTGATGAATCGCTTCACTAAAGCATGCAAGGACTTTGGCCTCACAATAAGTCTAAAGAAAACGAATGTGCTGAGTCAGGATGTGGGTGCTGCACCAGTTATCACTATCGATAACTATGAATTGGCAGTGGTGCACCACTTCACATACCTAGGGTCTACCATCAATGACAAACTCTCACTGGATACAGAAATCGACAGCCGCATTGGCAAAGCTGCAGCTACCTTTGCCCGCCTCACATCGCGTGTTTGGGGAAACTCTAAACTCACAATGAAGACCAAAGCTGCGGTATATAATGCCTGCGTCACCAGCATACTCCTATATGGCAGCGAAACCTGGACGACCTATGCTAAGCAAGAAAGAAGGCTCAATACCTTCCATTTGCGGTGTCTACGCCGCATCCTCGGCATCTCGTGGAAAGATAAAGTGACAAATGTCGAGGTGTTGTCACGTGCTGGTCTTCAAAGTATGTATACGCTTCTTAGACAGCGCAGACTTCGCTGGCTTGGCCATGTTCGCCGCATGGAAAATGGTCGCATCCCAAAAGATATCTTCTACGGACAATTAGCAGATGGCAAGAGAACAGTTGGGCGATCACAGCTGAGGTTCAAAGATGTGTGCAAGAGAGATATGAGGGCACTGGACATGGATCCAGCAACATGGGAGGATGAAGCTGCCGATCGCACTAAGTGGCGATGCTACTTACGGCGCCACCTCAGATTGGGCGAAGAGAGGCTCACACAAGAAGCAGAGGTGAGGAGAAAACGTCAAAAGGAGCACCAGGAAAATAAGCAGCTGAGGGCTGTCACCTCAGGGGCGCATTCCCATAGTCAGTAATGACTGAAGGGGCTATTATTATTATTATTATTATTATTAGACATTCAACGTAGTCATCACAATATTCCAGAATAATTCTGACTGAGGTATAAATGTGGTAGCAAGTAAGGTCATCTGTAATACACCACACTTATTAGATACAGATACCTTCACAGCTGATCTCAGTCAGTACACTAAGTCCCCTATAAATATTTATATCATCCCACTTTACCACAATATTCAACAAGGAGCATAGTCGTTCAAATGATCCATAATGATGTGTAAAACTGATTCAATACCGGGTACCGTATTATTTGTTAATATATACTCGTATATTCAACAAGGAGCATAGTCGTTCAAATGATCCATAATGATGTGTAAAACTGATTCAATACCGGGTACCGTATTATTTGTTAATATATACTCGTATATTCAACAAGGAGCATAGTCGTTCAAAAGATCCATAATGATGTGTAAAACTGATTCAATACCGGGTACCGTATTATTTGTTAATATATACTCGTATATTCAACAAGGAGCATAGTCGTTCAAATGATCCATAATGATGTGTAAAACTGATTCAATACCGGGTACCGTATTATTTGTTAATATATATACTCGTATATTCAACAAGGAGCATAGTCGTTCAAATGATCCATAATGATGTGTAAAACTGATTCAATACCGGGTACCGTATTATTTGTTAATATATACTCGTATATTCAACAAGGAGCATAGTCGTTCAAATGATCCATAATGATGTGTAAAACTGATTCAATACCGGGTACCGTATTATTTGTTAATATATACTCGTATATTCAACAAGGAGCATAGTCGTTCAACTGATCCATAATGATGTGTAAAACTGATTCAATACCGGGTACTGTATTATTTGTTAATATATACTCGTATATTCAACAAGGAGCATAGTCGTTCAACTGATCCATAATGATGTGTAAAACTGATTCAATACCGGGTACCGTATTATTTGTTAATATATACTCGTATATTCAACAAGGAGCATAGTCGTTCAACTGATCCATAATGATGTGTAAAACTGATTCAATACCGGGTACCGTATTATTTGTTAATATATACTCGTATATTCAACAAGGAGCATAGTCGTTCAACTGATCCATAATGATGTGTAAAACTGATTCAATACCAGGTACCGTATTATTTGTTAATATATACTCGTATATTCAACAAGGAGCATAGTCGTTCAACTGATCCATAATGATGTGTAAAACTGATTCAATACCGGGTACCGTATTATTTGTTAATATATACTCGTATATTCAACAAGGAGCATAGTCGTTCAACTGATTCATAATGATGTGTAAAACTGATTCAATACCGGGTACCGTATTATTTGTTAATATATACTCGTATATTCAACAAGGAGCATAGTCGTTCAACTGATCCATAATGATGTGTAAAACTGATTCAATACCGGGTACCGTATTATTTGTTAATATATACTCGTATATTCAACAAGGATCATAGTCGTTCAAATGTTCCATACAAATTGTTCCTGTCCTGTGCCGTCTGCTCCTAGTCTGTCTATGTCATATTTATCCCTGTCATTTCTGTCTCCAGATCTCCTTCACATGTTAGTCTCCCTCCGTCTCTATTACCACGGGGATTCCAGAACAAGGACTGGTGAGTAATGTTATCAACAAGAATCTTCAATGTGCGTCCTATCTATCGTTATCACCTTTGTTTAACATCTGGTTCCACTGACAGCTGTTATCTCCTTCTCAGTTCCACATCGGCCATCTTGTTTCACTGACAGCTGTTGTCTCCTTATCAGTTCCACATCGGCCATCTGGTTCCACTGACAGCTATTATCTCCTTATCAGTTACACATCGGCCATCTTGTTCCACTGATAGTTGTTATCCCCTTATCAGTTACACATCGGCCATCTTGTTCCACTGACAGCTGTTATCTCCTTATCAGTTCTATATCGGCCATCTTGTTCCACTGACAGCTGTTATCTCCTTATCAGTTCCACATCGGCCATCTTGTTTCACTGACAGCTGTTATATCAGTTCCACATCGGCCATCTTGTTTCACTGACAGCTGCTATATCAGTTCCACATCGGCCATCTGGTTCCACTGACAGCTGTTATCTCCTTTTCAGTTCCACATCGGCCATCTTGCCACTCCTTCTATTCTATGCAAGTAACAAGGTAGTCCTATAGCAGATACTGCCGTTGGGGAGTGAAGTGTTTGAGACTTCAGCATAACAGTTCCAGCATCGAGAGGTGGGGTGACCAGTTCTCTTCCTCGCTGCCTTTTCCTTCCCTAACTCAAAAAGCAGAGTCAGGTACCCATTTACAACTGGGTAGACTGGAATGTGTCAGTACTGTGATTCGAACTCGGCACTTTTGCCGCGAGAAACCAGCGCTAACAACTCTCTATGCATGTACCCATTTATAAAAGTGTGTAAGTTTCAAGTTGTTTTTATTGTTGTGCATGATTCAAAGCCACACAATAGGAAAGTTAGTTAGTTGCTTATCCTTTACAGGACGTGGCAATCAACCCCAGCTTTTATTGGTTGTTTGTGATTTTTCTAGGCAATTTTTTTCAATCAGTACACAATAGGACTGACTTGAAATCTGAGTTGAAGATTCTGCTTTTTGTGTGTGTTAGACTTGCTTTTTTTTATTTCCCTACATTTCAAAGTAACCAAATATGCCTCTATACGCCCCAGCTTATATTGCTCTAAGACACCCAAGAAACAAAAATACAGCCACACCAGCTTTTCATGCAAAACAAACAGCTATTAAACCCATGACTTGAGCAGGCGTAGCATTTTTGTGCAGATGCCATGTCAGGAAGTCAGCTACAATGGTAGTCTTCCTCATTCCTTAAGCAGCATGGAACCACCACTTCAGTTCCTCTCCTTAAAAGAAGCCCGTACTAAACGAGTTCCGATACCATTGCAGTGGTAGTTTCGGAAGTAATTTCTTTTACATGAGGTTGCCAGACCCTTTGCACCCAATGCTCTTTAAGGAGCCAACAAAGAGACATCATCATCATCGTCATCTTCGGCCTTTATGTAGTTGGTCCCCTGGCAGGAAGCCTGCACCAAACGTTCACATGCTTTTGTAGAGGTGGTTTCTGCTGCAATTTATTTGACGTGATGAGTGAGTCAGCCTCATGCACAAACCTCATGTTAGTAGCCTTGTACGACATGCCTGATGGAGCAGTAATCCTTTTTTTTCTTGGTCTTTCTCAGAGACCTTGAGAAACTGCACGAGGCATCATCATCATCATCATCATCTTCTGACTATTTATGGGGCATACAGCCTCCACTATGATGCCTCTTTTGAAGAATCATATGTCAGAAGATGAGCATCTGATTGGCAGAGTAATTAGATCGCTGGTCTCGTGGAAACGGTACCAGATTCGAAACATGGTATCGTCATGCTCCACTAGACCCATCTGTAAATGGGTACATAACTCTGCTCTCGGTTTAGAGAAGGAAAAGGCCTCTCAAAGCTGGATCTAGTATAGTAGTCTCTAACACTTCACTCCCGTACGGCAGTATCTGCTTTGGGACCTTTTATGTCAGAACATGATTCTTCTTCTTCTTCTTCTACGTCTTCTTCTTCTTCGTCTTCTTCGTCTTCTTCTACTTCGGGCACTCTCAGACATGTACTTGAATATTTTCAAAGAAAGCAGTAGTCAACTTCAGGCTATTTGCGTTTCCATAGTTTTTAGAATATGGTACTCGTGACGGCCATATGTGCTTTCTGTGTTCTTCATATCATCATCATCAGTTGCCATCTCCACAACGGAGGTTGGCTGTAATGGATCTCCAACGTCTTCTGTCTCTTGTCTTGGTGGTACACTCTGATAGACTCTTTCCCGTCCATCTCTTGATGTTATCTTCCCACTTATAGCGCTGTCTTCCCCTTGCACGTTTACCTTCAACTCTCCCTTCTGTTATGGTCTTCTGCAAGGTGTTATGCCTTTTTATGTGGCCAAAGTATTTTAGCTGCCGAACTTTGACCTCTCTCATTAGTTCTCTTTTCATACCTAGATTTTCTAGGACCTCCTTATTTGTTTTCATCTCTTTCCATGAGATACGCCCCATTCTTCTATATATCCACATTTCAAGAGCCTCAATTCTTTCTTCCAAATGCTTATTCATCGTCCATGTTTCTGCACCATACAGAAATGCAGAATATATATAACACTTTATGATTCTCAGTTTTAATTTATGAGATAACTGTTTGGATGTCAGTATATGTTTCATGTTGTTGAATGTAGCTTTGGCCATTCCTATTCTCTTCTTGATTTCTGTTTCACATCTGCCATCTTCTGTTATTATATGACCAAGATATACGTAGCTCTTGACTTGTTCCAGGATTTTCCCATTTACGCTTATCTTTAATGTTGGTTTATCGTCTGTTTTGCTAATTATCATAGTTTTAGTTTTCTCAATATTAATGTCGAGTCCATATTCATGACTTATACTGTTCACTTGCTTCACTAGTTCTTGTAACTCCTGTTCGCTTTCAGTTCTTCATATGTTGGGTATCTAACAGCGGCGGATTTACATGATAAGTTAGCTAAGCCGGATGCACAATCTCGCACTAGTCGCGTGTTACATGCCTGATGCAGCACTAGTCCTTTTTTTTTCTTTGGTACCCCCCTGAGACCCCGGGATTTACAACACAGGGCTAGTTCAATTCTTTTCGACAAAATAGTTTTCGTATGTTGTTTATATCGAGACATTACGTTTTTGTTGTTGTTACTACTTACTTACTTAGTCGTTCTCTTCCTACTTTAGAGTGTAGAGGTTTCACAGAGACAGCGCCATACTATCCTATAGGCTGTCTTCCTCCTGGTCTGGTTTAAAATTAGTCCTCGGTCCTTCAGAGATTGTCCAATGTAGTCCTCCCAGCGGACTCTAGGTCGTCTTGGAGGTCTGGATCCCTGCTTCTTAGTAGCAGCTGATCTCCCATTCCGCAGACATGGCAAAACCATTGCAGTTGGGACTGTTCTATTTGAGTCTGCAGGGGCTGGGTTTTGAGGCCATGCTGTATCCTCCACGCGGACCATGTTTCTTCTTGTTACTTCAATCACCTTCCTCAGATACCTCATATCTGAGATTTGGAGCTGACTTTTGTGGGTAGGAGTCATTGCCCATGACTCATTGCGTTTTAGTGAATAATTAAAGTGATTATAACACCATTTTGACATAACATTCAAGGGTCAGTCAGGAAGGAGGTCACTTCAAGAAACTGTAGAACAGGCTTCATGCTACTTGCTGGAAAACCCGCAATGGGCTATGGAATTTAGAACAGTAATTTTTGTTTGTTTAAGTTCACAGTACCTTTATTGTATTGTTAAACGTAACCAATTAAAAAAATAAATAAATAAATAAAAACCAGTTCAAATGTGCAGAATTGACGAATCCAGGGAGTGAATGTCCAGTTTGGAAACTGCAACGAACATGCAACGAGGCCGAGCTAAAAAGAGAACCAAGGAATAAACAACAATACACTTTTAGGCCTTCTTGTTGTATTCACTAAAGTGTTGAAAAAAAATCAAAATTGGCTGTGTCAATTCCGATGAAAATATGGTAAATTAAAATGTATTGCAACAAAAGACTCTTTGAGTACATAGTGAATTATTCAGCTATTAAAAAAAACAAAATAGAAAACGCCTTGACAGACTCGGCGTATCACCATTAACTATTCAACAATCACCACTTTTATTTCTCAGTTAGTTATTTCCCTTATTTTAATTTAGTTATTTCCCCCTCATTTTATATACGCAGGTTGTATCAATACTGGCCAGAACCTGAATGGAAGCTGCATGCATGTGATGTTTCAGCTATCAACAACGCCTAGAAATTTTGAGCGTCAAAGACTTGAAAATACATAAAATGTATGTCGAGTTAAATAAAATTCGATTTAAGAAAAAAAAAAAAAAAAAAAAAAAGAGACGGATGACACTTAGGAGCCCACTTGGCACCGCTTGAGGCAAGGTTTCTTAAAATGTGGTCCACGGACCCTATGTGAGTCCATGAATGAATTCAACGGGGTCCGTGTACAATAAACTGAAATGTAAACTAAATAATTTTAAATTATGCATTTATGTACATTTTTTCTAAAAAGGGGGGTTCACAGACTACAATGGACAATCAAAGGGGCCCACAGCCTACAATAGGCAATTAAAAGGGTCCATAGCTTTCGTAGGGCAATGAAAAGAGTCCGTGGCACAAAAAAAGGTTAAGACACCCAGGCTTAATGTATTCATGGATGACACAACAATTCTGACATCGGGTGATAACCAGGCCCGGAGAATGTTAGCACGCTTGGACGAACTAATTAAATGGCGCAGAATGAGCTTTAAACCTTTGAAATCTGAAAGCCAGTAGATGCATCAGAGAAGGGAAGACATCTTGAGGTCAGATTCATGGTGTCAAACTAAAGAATCTCTACGCTCATTGAGAAACATTTTTAAAAAAAAGTTTGAACTCGCTGCGGCGAGGCGCGCCTAGTTAAACCTAGATACAGTTATATTACGGCATATGTTAGGAACACTTGACTTTGCAAAATGTATGATGTCTCATTAAAATACTAACAAGCAATGCGACAAATAAGAGAGGTAGCGGAAAGGCGGCTTCCTGTCATAGGCTGAAGCAGATTTATAGGAAAATTATACCTTTTATGGTGTCTCCAATTCTGGTACGACAAGATTTAGACACATAAAGCGACAAGTAGCATACCCTGCAATAATGAAATAACAAGTAGGGATTAAACAGATAAGTAGGGATTCAAAAGACAAGTAGGGATTAAAAAGACAAGTAGTATATCCCGCAACAATGAAAATACAAGTAGCATACCCCGCAACAATGAAAATACAAGTTGTAGAAAAACGGGCAAGACACTCTGGAATTGCCACGTAAACTAGCGCCTCTATGACAAATTATGAATCGCACACCAATAATTCTGCTATAACTTTATGATTAATGCCCCAAACGGAAAAATAGTTTTTTTGAGATTTGAACAGAAACGACAAATATAGGTAACTGTGGCAGTTGGAAATCATTATCTTTGGTAATTGACGAGGAAATCAGAATTTTGTCGGAAAAAATAACGCAACAGCATTGAAATCCCACGAAAGTTACAAGCCAACAAAATGAGCTCAAGCGCGGACTGTCTAAATGGAAAGCGTTAGACCTGGGTTGGGCATATAAGCCCGCTCAATTCTGTACTCTCAAAATTCCATAGCTGAAAGAACGTCCATTGGATTGACACACGTTTGTCGAAGCTACATAGCCACATCCTATAATTGAGAAAAGCAAAGCTGACCTGGCTGTGAGCAGACCTGCATAAGTGATAAGCTCAGATCCGTAATACTGTGTCTGAAGGGTTCATATCCGAGAGTCACAATAAATGCTTTGGACAAGAAGCATAAAAGACCGCAGTTTATTATTCAAGGACCACCTTTGCAAATTCGCTGGATAGTAGCACTGTGGCTACCTGTCCAGGTGAAATAAGTATTTTGGACATCAACACCAGTGGCGTATCCTGGTAATGCGAGCTAGGTGTGCTGCTACTTAAAATGAATATGTACGCCTACTATTTAACCCCTTCCCCTCTTAATTTAAAAACCAACTATATTCAATTACGCAACGATAGTTATTCGGCTGGAAGAAAAACATTAACTAAATAATACATATTTTCACTTACAGGTTTCACTTGAAGATCAGATCTATTCTTCTTTCCTTTTGCAGAAATTTCTCTGTTACAGCATCGTAAAATGTATTCTTCATTCTAACCTTGCTCACAGCCAATTTTTACAACTCTAGAGCTGCAAGACGGCCGCACGCATGTTCGTATTGTATTGACGTATCTGGCCATGACCCCGATCCACACAAACCAGTCTTCAAACGTAAAACCGAAAGGTACAGCACGCATTGTGACGGAATTACCCGAGAAACTTCGGGCGATTGCTACCAACCAATAAAAACTGCACTATAAAATGCGTCTCGGAAACTGAAACTAGATATACTCGTAGATTCTATGCGGGAAAATCCGTTATCCTGATGCGTGCGGTCCGAAAGCAGAACATTAGAAGAGAAATATTTTATAGAAAAATAAATTAAATTTTTATTTTCCTTTGGGCA
The DNA here is from genome assembly GCA_024509875.1 of Oreohelix idahoensis. Taxonomy (NCBI): domain Eukaryota; kingdom Metazoa; phylum Mollusca; class Gastropoda; order Stylommatophora; family Oreohelicidae; genus Oreohelix; species Oreohelix idahoensis. Next base: position 155,406 of record JAMPIV010017823.1, on the reverse strand, counting down.
TAGGTGTGCGCAGCACGCACAGCACACATAGAGAATACGCCACTGATCAACACCTGATGTATGACGAGAAGTGTCTGCAGCGAAAGAACCTGAATAAGATAAGTATTCATTACTTTGAAGAACCACGATCCTGAAGTCACCAATTGTCAGAAATTATGAACACAGACATTGACATTGTATAATTTTCCAACTTGTGATTTGTGTAAATAAAAATCAGCAGTCTTTACCAAACTTTTTTTTAAATTAATAAATGTACAGATATATTTTATAAATCGCAGTTGATTGATTTTGTTTAAATTCCTGTTTTTGTAGGAAATTTTGTTAAGAAAATTATTTAATATTGGTAAAATAATTAACGAGCTGCATTCACATCAACTACTAATAGAGAAATCTTTGGGGTCTATGAATGGATTTTAGGAGGTCCATGTACAAAACTTAAAATTGAAAATGTAAAGTTTTTATTATTATTGCTTTTATGTACATTTTTTTTTTTCACGAAGGAGTCAATAGTCTTCATGGGACAATCAAAGGGGTCCATAGCCTTCATCTGTCAATAAAAGGGGTCTATAGCCTTCATCAGACAATCAAAAAGGTCCACAGCCTTCAACCAACTATCAAAGGGGCCCCGGGCACACACAAAAAAAAGGTTAAGAAGCCCTGGTCTACACCAAACCGACAAAGAAATGTTTTTGAAAACAAGTCAAATGTCTTTTTTTTCTTTCTTTTTCTTAACAAAAAACCTTAGATTTACTACAAACCTTAGATTTACTACACACAAGAAACTTTAGATTTACTACACACAAGAAACTTTAGATTTACTACACACAAGAAACCTTAGATTTACTACACACAAGAAACTTTAGATTTACTACACACAAGAAACTTTAGATTTACTTACTTACTTAGTCGTTTCCCTTCTACCGTGAGGTGTAGAGGTTTGGAAGAGAGAGCGCCAGACTATTCTATCGGCTGTCTTCCTTCTGGCCTGGTTCCATTCTAGTCCTCGGTCCTTCAAAGATTGTCTAATGTTGTCCTCCCAGCGTACTCTGGGTCGTCCTCGGGGTCTGGATCCTTGGCTCTTTGTTTCCCATGCTTGTCGTGGTAGCCGATCTTCTCCCATTCTGCAGACATGGCCAAACCATCTTAGTTGGGACTGTTCTACTTGGGTCTGTAGGGGGTGGCATTTTAGGCCTTGACGTATCGTCTGGTTGCGTACCATGTCTCTTCTTGTTACTTCAACCACCTTCCTCAGATACCTCATTTATGAGGTTTGGATCTGGCTTTTATGGGTTGTAGTCATTGCCCATGACTCGCATCCATATGTCAAGACTGGGACATAAGTGGAGCGGTATACAGCCATCTTCGTTTTCTTACCAACCTCTCTCTTGCTGAGGAATCTTTGATTTATGGCCTGAAAAAGTCTCCCAGCTGCTGCTTTTCGAGTGGCTAACTCTTCTTTGATGCCTCCCTTTCGGTCTATAATAGCTCCGAGGTATTTAAAGTGGTCGACCTGCTCCAGGACCTGTTCTCCCACCTTAATCTGATGTTTTCTTTCTTCTCGTGATATCACCATGGATTTTGTTTTAGAGCTGCTTATGACCATCCCTCTCTTCTCCAGCTCTTCCTTCCAGACTTGCAGGTTGGATTGGAGATGTGCCTCTGATTTAGCAATCAGGGCAACATCATCAGCAAATGCCAGCTCTGAAATATAGACCTGTCTCATCTTCCAGTACCCCACTGAATACTTTCTTGTTCTCTCCTTACATGCCTTGATGACATCGTCCATAAGGAGTATGAAGAGGTAAGGTGATATCCTATCACCTTGTCTTACACCAGTGGTGGTCCTGAACTCTTCTGACTTATGGTTTGCTGTCCTCACATAATTTCTGCAAGACTTGTAGAAGCTCTGTATAGCATGAATCAGAGGTGCTGGAATATTCTTCCTTGCCAAACAGTCCCAAAGTTTGCTCCAAGGGACCCTGTCAAACGCCTTTTCCAGATCTATGAAACAAAGATGGATCTCACTCTTATACTCAAGGGCCTTTTCACTCAGCTGTCTGAGTGTGAAGATTAGGTCTTGAGTACTTCGGTTTGCTCGGAATCCGCACTGGACCTCATCCAACTGTGGCTCAGCTAGGCGTCGGAGTCTCCGCTCTAGGATTCTAGAGTAGATTTTTCCAGGGACACTGAGAAGAGATATGCCTCTATGGTTTCCACACTGTCGATTGTCACCCTTTTTGAAAATTGGTGTTATGATGGCGATCTCCCAATCCTTTGGTATGGTCTTGTTGCACCATGCTGCCTGTAGGACCCTTAAGAGTAACAGGTCGCCTGATGCTCCCATGTACTTAACCATTTCTGGTGTTATACCATCATGCCCTGCTGCTTTGCCCATCTTGATTTTCTCCAGTGCTGCCTTCAGTTCTTCCATCTTTATGTCATCTTCATCACCATTGGTTTCCTCTTCTGTGCTAGTGGTTATCATTTCTGATGTTTGACCTTGCTCACCATCAAGGAGTTCTGAGAAATATTCTTTCCATCTTTCCATTACTTCCTTCGGGGCAGTAAGCAATTTGCCTTGCTTGTCCTTTATAAATTTGAGAGGGCATTGTTTTTCCTTCCTCGTGTTCTTTAGGGTCTTATAGAACAATTTCTGGTTTTTTTTGTGCATCTTTTTCTAGCTTTTCTCCAAATTCTTCCCAGGACTTCTGTTTTGCTGCTAGCACTTTGTTCTTTACTTCTGTTCTGAGTGTCACATATTCTCTATATTTTTCCATTTGTCCTGTTGTGTTTTTAGCTCCTAAGTATTGTTTCCATGCCATTTTCTTCTCTCTTATTTTCTCTTTGACTTCCTCTGTCCACCAAGGTGTCCTCTTTCTCTGGTTCCCAAGTCGGACTTCACCACATGCTTCTGCAGCAGCTGTCTTTATGATATCCTTGAATTTAATCCAGAGGGTTTCCAAGTCATCAGGTTGTTCTTCTGTGTTGCTCACCGCTGCAGCAATAAGCCCCTGATATCTGGTCTTAATTTCTGGCTCTCTCAGCTTGTAGGTCCTAATGCTCATTTCTCCTGCTCGTTTACTTGGTTTCTTGCGTGATGTTGAGCAGTTCCTAGGCTGAGCAACTCTTTCAGTTGTTCGTTTGATTGTTAGCAGGTAGTGATCACTTCCAATCTCTGGCCCCCTCCAGACTCTTGCATCTCGGACATATTTGAATGAGCTTCTCCGAACAATGGCATAGTCGATCACTGACTTCTCATTCTTGGTTGGTTCACATCTAGTGTATGCATGTATGCGCTTATAGGGGAACTTTGTGTTTGTAATGATCAGATTCTGCTCACTGCAGAATCTAAGGAGTCGCTTTCCATTGTCATTGAGAGTATCTTCTCCATATCTTCCGATAACTCCACCCCATCTAGCATGGTCATTTCCAACTCTGGCATTAAAATCTCCGAGCATGATAACTTCATCTAGGCAGTCATCCACTGTCCTTTGAAGCAGCTCGAAGAATTCCTCCTTGACCTCTGCTCTCTCATCCTCATTTGGCCCATACACTATGACCAGGTTGACTATGGTTTCTCTTTCTTTTAGTTTCACAACCATAATGCGCTCTGAGACAAAGTTCCACCCCTTGATACTATCTTTTTGATTTTGGGCCACAATGCAACCCACGCCCCCTTTAGCTCTTTCAGATGTGGGTACACCACTGTAGAGCAGCGTGTTGCCATTGAGATCCATGACTCCTTTTCCTTTTTTCTTTGTTTCCGTTATAGCCAGGATTTCTAGTTTTGCTTTCCTCATCTCTTCCACCAGCTCCTCTTCCTTCCCATTTATACTTCTTGTGTTCCATGTTCCATAAGTCGTAGTCCGTAGTCCGTTCCAGTTCGTCGCCCTTAGAATCAGTCCGGTTTTCTCTCTTGTGTTACTTGTAATCGTGGTTTAAAGCAAACAGGTGATTGGCCTGTTGTGCCTTTGCATGGTGGAGGGGCTGCCTCCTTACGGCCTCCATGCAGGCCGCCCTCCTCCTTTTTCATCCGGGCTTGGGACCGGCATAGGCGGAGTTCTTTAGATTTACTACACACAAGAAACTTTAGATTTACTACACACAAGAAACTTTAGATTTACTACATACAAGAAACTTTAGATTTACTACACACAAGAAACTTTAGATTTACTACACACAAGAAACTTTAGATTTACTACACACAAGAAACTTTAGATTTACTACACACAAGAAACTTTAGATTTACTACACACAAGAAACCTTAGATTTACTACACACAAGAAACTTTAGATTTACTACACACAAGAAACTTTAGATTTACTACACACAAGAAACTTTAGATTTATTACACACAAAAAACTTTAGATTTACTACACACAAGAAACCTTAGATTTACCACACACAAGAAACTTTAGATTTACTACACACAAGAAACTTTAGATTTACTACACATAAGAAACTTTAGATTTACTACACACAAGAAACTTTAGATTTACTACACACAAGAAACCTTCGATTTACTACACACAAGAAACGTTAAAACGTAATGCATCGTATTAGTACAAGGAAAAGTTAAAATTAACAAGGAAGACTACTTCGGGGTTTAACCTGTAACTTCAAAACAAATCAAAAGAAAAGGAAATCTTGCACGTGCAGTTGTACTAATCATTACTATCTTTAAACAAATAAAACTCAAATGACGGATCCCTCCAACTGCTTTAGACGTGATAGCATACTCAAACAGTGGATTTCGCCACTGAATTTGCCTTTTTCTATCCGCACGATTTCTCTGCCCAACCTGGCATTCAACGCTTCCTACAAAACTGAAAGTAAACTCGTAAATATCTTACAGCGCCATCAGTTGTATCAAAACAACGTATTCAGAAACGATTAACTACAACCCAGTAGACAACAGTACATAAATAAACCCCAAACCAAAGTTAAATTCATGCCGGTATAGACACAAGTATATTTCTGAACAACAAAACAAACTGAACTATTAACCAACAACGTAAAAACCCCATCGTGAGGAATTATACAGTACAGAACGTGCAATAAACACAATCAGGAAATTACAACACTAAATTAAAAAAAAAACCGTCGTGATATAACCAACAACTCCGTATATATGGTAAATGGTTGAAAGCGTATGCTACACAAAAGAAAGTAGCAAACATAATTTAAAAAATAAAGAATCCTTCAACATGCGGCGCATTTTATCTGAGTCTAACATGTGACTAGCGTTTAAAAATTCTGACACGTTTTGTTAATTGTTAAAGCGTGTTTAATGTTTTTAAATGTAACTTCCCGCCACTAAATGTATGATCGTAGTCAACAGACGTTTCATGTTTGAACGCAATAAGCGTAAAACAGTATAAAACAAGAACTAAAATTAATATATAAGGATCAATGATGGTGTGAGGATAAGGGATAGTCTGATGGGGTGCTCATGTGGATGATGGCAGATAATTGGTGAATAGGGTGTCATCCTGGACACCCCCGGGTTTTCTCACCCATGTTCACCTTGTTAACAATAGGGCAGTTGTGAGAGACTTAAGTTTTGTTTGTTGTTGTTGTTGTATGTATTTGTCACGTAATTTTTGGATCGATCTCTTGTCCTCTCCGGAAGTAGTCAGTTAAATTTGTTAAGAGTACTGATTGCGTGAAATTTTCAGTGGTCGGCACATTGCGTTCTCTGTTACCTAGCAGATATTAGCTATTTTCTAATCACCTTACACCCCTTTCAGTAATAATTCGTCTCGTCTGTTTACCTGACCATCCCTGCTGAGAGAGTAGACAGTGATGCAATATTTACCGACAGTAATGTTGGTATAATTCTCGTGTACCAAACCTTGGCCGCGCCGGATTAGCATGACGTACGCCCAGCCTGTTTATTTAGCGCTGGTATGGCAATTGGGATTCCCTAATTACTGTCGTGAAGAGTCAGAGCCCAGATGGTTGCACGAGGGTCGGTGTTTGCACAAGGACGGGGAGATAAATTACCCGTCTGCGGACATATTACAGACATGCACCTGGAAGACAGAATGAGGTAATAGCGTCCGGATAGAAGTATTACGAAGATAGTACTTGAGATAAAAGTAAGACGTAATTTGTAATCATTGACGAGAATATTCGGAGGTTTCACGGCCATATTTGGGAGACATGACCTATTAAATAACATTCAGAAATTTCCTAGTGGAAATATTTTGAATTACCCCACCAAAACACACACGTTTTTTTAACGATTGGAGGGCATTCGAAACATAGGAAGAACAAAATTCCTGATTGGACCAGTAACAAAGTACTGCAGGGGGAGTGAAGAGTAATATAACGTGACACTTTAGTAGTTTAGAACACAGTGAAAATTCACCTCGCTCCAAGAAGACAACCAGACCTTGCCAGAGTTAAAAATAGCAGCAGATTTCATTTACCACGCAGGACCTTGTTTGAGCATTTTGAGGACTTAAGAGCCCAGAAAAAACTCTACCATTTTAACACGGAGAACCGGAATCTGAGGAAACTAACACAAAGTAAAAGTGGGAACTTATTGCTAACATAACAACACCCCAGACCACGTGTAAGGGGCATCGTCAAGCTGCCTTGAACTATTTCTCTGAGCCAGCAGTCTGTGAGCCTAAAGATTGGCCTAAGTTGTACATTTAAAATTCTAAATTTTGCCTTTTTTAACACGTGAAATAATATGTATATTTTGACATGTGAATATTAATATGTGAAACTTGCTAGTGGATGTCCAAGTCATTTGAGACTGGCAACCTCAGCATATAGAATGATGATTTCATGAACCACCACTGCCAGGACTGGTGACTGCTTTATTGCGAGTTTCTTACAGAGAACCAAAAACAGAGGTAGTCACAAGTTCCATATGGAGCAGGGAGTGAATGGTGAAAGAAATAATGTACATAATTTATATTAACTTTTTCAACCAGTGTAGATGGAAATGTAAACATATTCAATTTATATTATTAACCTTTTTAGCCAATATAAAGGGAAATACAAATTTATTCAACCTAAATGTAATGAATGTTTTTCCGCTCAATGGGATTAATATTAATTATCAGCGAGGGTCCTGGTAGGTTCAACCAAGCTGGACTGGTCTGCGTGGGTAGGGGTCAGACAAAAGCTGGTACCCTGTGTGGTGTCGTGGTTTCTATTGTTTAATTTCATATTATGCTCGTTTTCTCGATTATGTCTAGGATTAATAATTATATTGTCCCCGAGGTTCATAACAACCACCACAAGAACTCAGTAACAGTATTTCCAACGTTCCAACTCAACGATAAATATATCGACTTGAAAACTCCATTGACTTTCTAACATTTATTTCAGCGTAGACTACACATCACGACAAGGCATTGCAAAGCAGGTTAATTTCATCAAATTTCATTATTCCACTTACGTAATATATGATCCCGTTTCATTTGTTAGTTACCCACAGGGTAAACATCAACTCTATTCTGTCACTATCCCAAAAATGTTTTCGTCATGTACGAAGTACACATAGTGACAACTCTTTATTGTGCCGCGCTTACCAGCACCATACTCTTGGTCATTCTCTGACATGTGGTGTGCAGTCGCCAACGCCACACCCTGGTCCTCCAGGATGGGGGTTTTAGCACAGGGCCGACACCCCTGTCTATGTAAAAATCGCACATGTTACGGAAACAGCAACAGATGAAAAAACTTTGATGCGGGACGGACATCTGGAGTCTCAGGCTCGTATGACTGACAGTGGTGAAAGCCGAAAGGAAGCCATTGGCATGAAAACGGATGCCCTGACCGTAAAACACGAAACCAGAATTAATTTTTGGAATGTCAGAACTATGAATGAGGCAGGAATGCTGAGACAAATCACAGCAGAGTTGAGGAACTACAAATTACATATCCTGGGAATAAGCGAGAGCAGACGGACAGGGATGGGGAGAATAAAAACAGCTACAGGGGAAACAGTACTTTATTCTGGTAGAGAGGATGGTCAGCACAACGAAGGTGTAGCCATTATCCTGAAGAAAGGAATGGAAAGGTCTTTACTGGAATGGAAACCCATCAACAACAGACTGATAAGAGCAAGACTGAGAGGGAGATTCACCAACACCACAATTATACAATGCTATGCACCAACAAACGACAGCGATGAAGAGATCAAGGACGAGTTCTATCAACAGGTACAAAAGGAAATAGAAACTGCACCCAGCTACGATCTTATTTTAGTAATGGGAGACCTAAATGCGAAAGTTGGAGCACACAATAATTATAACGAAAGAGTAATAGGGAAATGCGGCAGTGGAACAGTAAATGAGAATGGGGACAAGTTAATAAGCTTCTGCAGTATTAACAACCTGGTCATTGGAGGAACACTTTTTCCACACAAAGAAGTGCACAAGTTAACACGGGAATCACCAAACGGACGAGACAGAAACCAGATAGATCACATAATGATAAATGGCAGATGCAGACATGCACTACAAGACGTGAAAGTAAGAAGAGGCGCAGATGTGGGAAGTGATCATCAATTAGTAGTAGCAAGATTGAAGGTGAAACTCAAAGCTGCTCGACCAGTTACAGTCAAACAGAAAAGATATAACATCACGAAACTTAAGGACCCCCTCACCAGAAAAGCTTTCGTGGTCGACGTAAAGAGACGATATCAGATTACCAAAAACCAGGAAAGAACAGAGACCGATGATGTCGACCAGAAATTCAACACCATCTCAACAATATACATGGAAAGCAGCAAGTCATGCTTGGGATTCCAGGAAAGAAAGAGCCAAGACTGGATAACACCAGAAACGTTAAACACCATAGCGAAGAGAAAGGAAATGAAAAGAAAGAAAACAGAAGCTAAGACTCCCAGGTTAAAGGCAATATATGGTGAACAGTACAGTCAGCTGGACAAGGAAGTAAAACGTCAAACCCGTGCTAACAAAAGGACATTTCTGGATGACCGTGCAAGACAGGCAGAAGAGGCAGCACTGAGAAATGAACAAAGCAGTTTATAAAATAACTAAAACTATCAGTGGAAAACGGGGTGCAAACAACATAACGTTAGTAAGAGACAAGCAAGGAAATCTCATCACCACAGCACAGGGGCAGGAAACAAGATGGGCAGAGCACTTCAGAGAAACACTGAATAAGGAACCACCAGAGACTCAGTTGAATGTTCCTGAGGCTGAAAGTGACCCAGATGTAAATACAGACATCCCACGAAAAGAAGAAATTATCACAGCTATCAATGGGTTAACAAATGGAAAAGCGCCTGGTCACGACAATCTAAATGCTGAGTTATTCAAGGCAGACCCTGAACTAGCAGCAGAACTATTAGAACCACTATTTGCACAAGTCTGGGAAACCGAGACAACACCAACAGAGTGGAGTAAAGGAATAATTGCCAAATTGCCCAAGAAGGGCGACCTTGCAGACTGCAACAACTGGAGAGGAATTACGATCCTCTCAGTTCCCAGCAAAATACTAGGCAGGATAATCATCCACAGAATTTCAATAGCAGTTGACCATAAACTGAGGAAAGAACAAGCAGGCTTTAGAAAGAACAGAAGATGTGCAGATCATATATTCACCCTCAGGAGCATTACAGAGCAGTGCTCAGAATGGCAGAGACAGCTATACATTAACTTTGTTGATTTTGAAAAGGCTTTCGACAGCATACACAGGGACAGCCTATAGAAAATACTGAGGGCTTATGGAATTCCCAACCGCATTGTTTCCATCATAAAAAGCCTATATTCTAACTTTACGTGCAGTGTCGGATTGAGTAATATAACTTTCGAAGTGAAAACAGGATTACGACAGGGATGCCCCTTATCAAAAACATTATTTTTGACAGCCATAGATTGGGTGATGCGCCAGACAACAGAGGGCAGTCCAAGAGGAATTAGATGGACAACATTTTCTACACTGGACGACCTGGAATATGCAGATGACATTGCACTACTCGCGCATTCACATCAACACATTCAAGACTAAACCGATAGACTGAATAATTATGGCCAGCAGGTTGACCTGAACATCAATCTGAAGAAGACAGAGGTCATGACACTAAATGTGGGCAATCCTGAGCCAATAACAGTAAGGAACCAGAAGTTAGAACAGACAGACACATTTACTTACCTAGGATGCATAGTAACACCTGACGGCGGAACAAGCAAGGACATTAACAACAGAATGAATAAAGCGAGAACAGCCTTTGCTATTCTCAACAACATTTGGAAGTCTTCCCAGTACAGCACAAACACCAAATTAAGACTGTATGAGAGCTGTGTACTTTCTGTGCTTCTCTATGGTGCGGAATGTTGGCGAGTAACAGAGAGGGAAATGTCGAAACTGTCCTCCTTCCACACAATCTGCCTAAGGAAATTTCTCCGAATCTTTTGGTCAAACACCATCAGCAACCAAGAACTACTTATTCGGAGTAACCAGGAGGACATGCACACCATCATAGCTGGCAGACGCTGGAGTTGGGTTGGCCACGTCCTCAGAAGGGACCCTGATACCACCACAAGAACAGCTATGCTATAGACCCCCGAGGGAAAGCGAAAGAGAGGCCGACCAAAAACAACTTGGCGGAGAACTATGGAAGCCGAGATGCAAAGAATAAACCATAGATGGGGCACTGTACGAAGGATGGCCGCCCACCGAGCAAGGTGGAATCAATTTTTTGCTGCCCTACTGGACGCCACCAGGCGTGATGGCCGCTGACTGCTTTGACGGTTGGCGGTTATGGATCAAAGAAGAAGATCAGCGAGGGTAAAAGATCTGAGGTAGATGGGATGGTGAACTGAAAAGGGAAACTCAATACTCAGAGGTTATTTGTTTCTCTTCTTTTGTGACACTAGTTGGAGGTACCAGTTGAGAGTACTATCTCTGGAACAAGTAAGGGTATGTGGCCTGAAGTCGACGTTAGACACCATCATCAGACGGTTCTTAGAGACGCGGGACCAGCTTGGTAGTTACTCCCTGACACTTCTTGGAACGTGCTACAACTTTCAAACTTGACCAGTGACAAGTGTGATCCAGTCATCTATCTGCAAAGAACCAAACATCAGCTGGAGCAAAACAGACAACCTCATTGGCAGCTATGTAGAAACATAAAAGCTGCCAAGTGAACTCTTAACCAATACTCCATAACATCACTCGATGATGACTATTGTTTGTTAAGGAATTATTCATTTTTATAACTGTTAAAATATAATTGATTATTACATTTTTTACTTGTAGAAAGACACATCTAAAGTTGATTTAATCATTTTGAATGTACTACAACCGTATGTCTCAGACAATTTCTTAAACACACTTAAACAGAGCTATACAATACTAATAAGAGGAATTTCGCTGGATCAACTCAGCTGGGGGCTTGAACGAGCTAACGATTTATAAGAAAACCCTATCCTTCACAAAAGTTGACCGCAGATACTAGAGTTAACATTTGTTCAGCCTCATGCAGCATTGCTCTCGCTTTTCTGAATATCTTGTGAACTCTCCCTTGATGTAGAAGCATCATTATCATTCTACCCACAACTCTGCAAAGAGTAGTCTTGTGCGAAGAAAGACACCTTTGAAGACCCATATTCGTTTTTTTGTTGTTGTTGCAAGAGGGAGGGCACACACACGTAAATTCACACAATTTTAGTTTTGATTTACTATATTTGGAGTGAGTGGAAAGGGGGGGAGAAGATATTATATTTGGATATCGGAAATCGAATGTTATTATCTTGAATTTAATACACTATGTATCTTAATTATAACTCATCAAGGGTTGAACAGGATACTTTGTCTTCTTAAAAAAATGAAAAGCATACTGAAAAAGGAATTCGTGGAAAAAAAAAAATGAAATTATTATTCCTGTTGTTCTATGTTGCACTCATAGAGGTCGTCATTCTCCGTCAGCAAAATGTTGAAGTGTATGAATGTTAACTGTTTCTGCAGCTCGTTTGTTGTACACACGCCTGACCCATCCTTACATACGTCTGTCCATCTCTGGTAGTTTTAAGCGTTATGTTGTATTCCAGCAGTCTGAGACGTGCTGATTCATCGATTGCAATGATCTAACAGGTGATGACTAACTCTCCTCATAATACACCCCTTATCCAGGTTCAAAGTCCACATTACGGATACCTTGAAACCTTAAAAGAGTGATTCCCAAATGGCGCGGGACGCCACGCTAATACAGTACAAGAGTTTGGCAGGTATGGAGGGAAGATTCAAAGGCAATCAAGGATTCAGAGACATTTAAAAAAAAATTCATATGAATAAATCATGTTTTTATGTAGCTGTATTGTTTTATAATTTCTCGATGTCTCATGATCATATTATAAAGTAGTTGTGTTATGAATAAAGCACTGCTAGGAGTTGATTTTGAAGGTAATTCTTATCAATAAAAAATTCGGAGTGACGCGAGCAAAGTATAATACCGAAAGTGCGACCCAGAGAAAAAAGTTTGGGAACCACTGAGTTAAAACTTGGTCCCTGACTAGAGCGCAGGAGGACAGGAAAATCTTGATTAAGATGGAATGCTTGATGAGTTTCATTAATGTTACCAGGAGAGACGGAGCGAGAACTGATGAGATCAGAAAAATTGTAAGAACTAGATGCTGCTTCACATATATAGAAAGACAGAAAATAAAGAGGTTTGGCCATCTAATGAGATGGCGCCCGATCAGTGTTTGGCGTGGACTAGAAAAGTATAGTCACAGCCCAAACATCACAAGGCTCAACAAGGTAAAGGGAGATATACTCAACAACAGGGAAGAGACACACCAACAGATCTTAGAAAATGACGCATCAAACGCCAGAGAATTCACAGTCTGGAAAAACAACAAATGTAAGGTACTATATGGAAAAAGGAACACCATATATCCAAATTATAACCCATATATGGTTGATCGGGTATCCCATGCACAAATCAAAATTCAGTGGTTTGTGTAAGGTCCTAAAATCAACAACACAACATGGTTTGGAAATGAAAGATACACATAAGAACAAGCTCAAGAAATAGGCGAATAAAGTTAAGATAAATTCTCTGGAAAAGCTGAAAGAAGACTGTTCAGAGGTGTAAATTAAAAATATACGACAGCTGCGAAATTTGTGTACTTCTGTACGGCGCAGAAAAGGACATGTCCAAACTGTTCTCTTTCCATACAACTTGCTTAAGAAAAATTCTTCTAATTTTCTGGCCACAACATCATGACCAACCAAGAACTGCTGACTGACAGCCACCAAGAAGACTTGTGTACCATCATAGCGGGTACATGCTGACATTGGGTTGGCCACATGCTGGCATTGGGTTGGCCACATGCTCAGTCGAGACCCTGGACACCATCACCAGAACTACCATGCCATAGACTTCTGAATGAACGCGAAAGAGAGGCCGGCCAAAAGCAGCCTGTCGCAGAACAGTGGAAGCAGAGACCGCAAATCATGAACCAGATCTGAGGGCACCACTGGAAATACGACTGCCGACCGACCACAGTGAAGACAGTTTGTTGCGGCTCAATAGGACACCACAAGCCATGACGGTCACTGATTGCTGTGTCAGTCAGAGGTCAAGGACCAAAAAAAGAAGACGATTGATGAAGTAATATGTCTGTAGTTAAAGAACATATCTCACATCATCTTCATCTTCACTATTTACTTTTTCCCAAGGAGCAAGGACCCCCACCCACTGCAGCTGGTTCTCTTACAGGAAACCTGAGGAAAGCATTTACACGCTCTTGTGGATGTGGTCTCTGTAGCAACTTGTTTTTTGTGATGTGTTTACCAGCTTTATGCGCTGTTTGATATCACCAGTGGTACTATTGTTTCTAGAACGAAAAGAAAGAAACACAAGCAGAAACAGGCAGAGCATTCACACCTACAACAAACAACTCCTATATTTGGAAGACAACTCCGGTATTTGTCTCACAACATGGAACAGAGAACACCGAAAGTCAAACAAAACACCACAATGCAGAAAAAAAACCCGTACTGTCTTCTTTTTGAAATTTCCCTTCCAACAATAAAATGTGGCCATGTTGGTTGTTAAGAAAGGATGACTCCACGGGATGTTTGTGTCTGGTTTAAAATTTTTTCCTCCTCAAACTGTAGCGAGGTCACATCATTTATTTTCCGAAGGCGATCTTCATATGGATGGCGGTGGCCTGATCCAATACGGTCAACTGGTTTCAGGGAAACACTGAAGGAAGGACATTGAAATAAATAAGAAAAGAAAGAACAAAGATAAGGTAGGAAAACTCTATACAGAGCGATACAACTGGAGGCAATCTGATCATCAGAAGTGGTTCCCCCCTCGATCAAGTGTTTCGGTCCCTTATTCTCCTTTACACTCTAAGGGGGCGCGGGCCCACCTGGGTCATGACTCCCAAGTGTCTCAGCCTACTGTTGTCTTGTGTAGCAAATGAACCCATTCCACCTTGGTTGCAGCTTTAAACTCTATAATTCCGCCAGCCGGAGGCAATTGTAAAAGTAACAAAGTGAAGACAAATTATTGCGGTTGTTCCGCAGCACACCACTGACACACCTGCGTGAAGCCGACGAAGCGTGAAGCCATTACGAGCTGGCAACTGAAATCTAACTTCACCCGACACCTCGTATAACACACCGCGGGTTATCTGTAGAGCCACCGTCCTTTCACCAATACAACGAAAAACTCGGTGTATCGCGGACTTAGAAAAATTTCACTATCAGGGTGTTTCCTATACCGCAGGTGGGGCTGGATTTACTGTCCCGAGTTCCATAGCCCATTGCGGTTGTTCCACAGCCAGCATGATGCCTTTTCCGCAGTTTCACTAAACCTCTTCAGTGCCCGTGTTCTCGACTGTCCCCTCAGCCCCAACAGTTTCAATAAATCATACACTGACGCAGCCACGAGCCCTCTTGCACCCGCGTCAACAGCCATGACCCTTGCAATGAACCCATCGTGTCTCAGATCCGCAGCCTAACTTTGCCAGTTCATATTCAACAATAAATAAACAATCAGCATAAAACAAGTCCATGATTAGCCTATCACTTCAGTTTCTTCTCTTTTGTCTAGTTTTCTACTTATTTATTTTTTACCAGTGCCTGCAATATTCATATTTATTTGTACCGATTTTGTCTATTTACTGAAGGAAGGGCAGGTAAGAGCGCATTCATCAAAGGAAAATGTTGAAGTTATGGCCTCTTCGTTGTTGATGCTAACATTTTCATTGTAATGTGGTAGAGCTAAATCAAGGATGAACCCAGGCGCAGCTACATAATTAGTAAGAGAGGATACAGAGAATGAACAAACGATTGAAACTATGAGAACAAAATCAATTTTAGAGATGAACTGACAGAAAGATCGAAGACATTGCGCTGATCAAAGACGCCCGAGACCGCAGGGAACAGTCTCCCCCCCCCCCCCCCCCCCCATGCTCTTTAAGGATTAAAAAAAATATTGGCAGTCTGTTGTGAAACAACATCAGATTCATTTGGGAATTAAGAACAACCAATACACCCAGCATTCACATCAACTATATGCTACCACAAACCTGGAGATTAATAAAGTAGCGGGGAGAAAAAAATCAATAAATGTAAAACTACCTCGACGGATGAGGCAAACCGCCGACAATACATGACGAGACGCAATAATCTAAGAAAAGATCTCGCTCGAACAAAGCATATGGAAAAAACATTCGGAAGGATAACATGGTTTGGTCAGCCAACATTAAGGGCATGTAACAGATACAGCAGAAGTGGCTAGAAGAGGAAACTCTTCATGTGAGAATGGATCGACAGATGGGAGATATCTTCTAGGAATAAAATTGATTCTCAACCCTCGATAAATGTGCTTAAGTTTTCCTTCTTTCTTAGTCTTTCATTCTCCTTTAATTACATAGTAGTTTACATGGGTCTCTGATAAGACAAAGAAAGAATAAGTACCGAATACTGTCACGGGATTGCCTCCACTTGCTTTGCAGTAGTGGTCCACTAATGGTCACAACGCAAGCGTATCTAAAAGTATATCGTCCAAGGTATCTATCTTCGCGCAAGACTACTCTTGGCAAAGATGTAGATAGAAGATGAATGGCGCTTCTACCGTAGGGTAGCCTTCACAAGATATTCAAAGAAGTCAAGAACAAACGCTGCTTAAGGGCTGAGCAAATTTGTTAACTTATTATCTGGCCCGTCGCCTTTTGTGAAGGGGTTATGCAATGGTTCTGGCTCGTCAAGCCCCCAGTTGGAGTAATCCAACGAATGCCCTCTTATAAGTAATGGCTCTCTCTCTCTCTCTCTCTCTCTCTCTCTCTATATATATATATATATATATATATATATATATATATATATATATATATAATATATATATATATATATATAGATTATATAAAGAAAAACTGGCTCATACGTTTGCTTTCGTACATATAAACTGAACAACTATTATTGTTTAGTTTAAAACAACATACAACAAATTTAACAGTCAATTAGTCTGTAAAATAGGAAAATAAATATGGAAAATTTGGTGAATTGAAATTAAAGTTTCCTCAATGAGGTCTTGGTAGGGCGTTAATAATGTCCGTATTTTTGCTGTAGCCTGTTACACACAACTTAGCTCCAGATGAGTCCTGCTGCCGTGGTTTTCGTCACTTCTTTTTGGTGATGAGTACACTTCTCCACATAATTCGTCCACTATAGGCGGTTGGTGGTGATACTCTTCTCTCACACTAGTGGCGTAGGAACTTCAGTACTTAAGTCTGATGTCTTGTAACCACGAACCCAAAATGTTGGGAATACACCCTTCTCCTGGCACAGATTTAGAATGGACACACCGCCCTTTAGTTAGATGCTGTTCGAATCACATAGGTCTAGAAATATAAGTTAATTCCTCTGACGGATGGGGTTCTGTAAGTTCATGGCCTGGGAAAACTGTTTGTATAATTCCTCTTATGACTTGGTCTGGGAAATATGAGTTAATTCCTCTGACGGCTGGTGTTCTATGAATCCTGCCTGGGAAAACGGTTGGTATAATTCCTCTTATGACTGGGTCTGGGACATTTGAGTTAATCCCTCTGACGGCTGGTGTTCTATGAATCCTGCCTGGGAAAACTTTTGTTAAAATTCCTCTCTGACTCCTTGTGATAAAATTCCCAAGTTTCCAGTCTTGTATTAAAATTGCGGGTTTACTTGTAAATTCCAAAGTTGCCCAATACTCGATCTGGTACTTCTAGTTGTGGAATGATAAGTCCTATCCTCTTTCTTCTGGCTTGTAGGAGGTATTTAGTTGACGCTGCGATGCAGTCTGTGTTCTGTGCCTGATTTATACAGTATATCTCACAATCCTGAGTTTCAAATCCCAGATGTGTTTCCTGCTGAATGTTCCAATCAATTCATTGTAGATTCTGGCGAACCAATCAAATCTATCTAGCACTGTTTGGGTGGGGAAATTTATCATTACTCATCCCACGCATATTTGAAAATATTAAATTTAAAATACACGCGTGGCCTCTTACACCAGTGATGTCAAATCGTTATATAAGACTTCCGGCGCACCTCTGTCTATCACAATATTGTGACCCTGTGTTTCTGGCGTAATGACTTCTGCCCAGATGTCTGCCCCGACATATTATCTAATTATCCCCTTTATCTGCATGCCTTCGCCAGACAGATGTCTGGTCAGATGGTGTTGTCTTCTTTCATCGTACGCACAAACAAGCTTGCGTCAACATGATCAACAGCTTTCCAATGGTTTCAAATGTTTGCCCGACACGTTTCCACAGGTGGTCAGACGGATTCAAAGAGATCAGCGGGTGACCGGTCTGACGACTGGGTATTGTTACGATAATACGTCTGAGGAGTGGTAAACAATAAGATACGCATTACCCCCGTAGCAAATACTGCCATAGGGGAGTGGCGTGTTAGATAACTTCATCATGCTATGTCCAGCATAGAGCAAAATAGTGAAAATAACGAATGAAAAGGCATGATTTATGCCAAATAAAAGCGATGAGTGAGAAAAATGAAGAAAAAGAAAGGATACTGCCGGAGAGCTGAAGGTGTGAGAGATCACACAAAAGAGCATGTTCAGACGTTTTGTCACAAATACGACTACTCCTCCCTCATGAATGTAGCAAGAGGAGAATATTATGAGGTTGTGTATGGGGCTGACAACCTCACCACGTAAAACAAATTGCTTGTGACGAGTCATAATTCAGTCATTAAAATTTCTGTGACCACCTTTGCTTCCCTGCACTGTACCATCCCTTCTTTCTTCTCATCCGTTCATTATCTTTTATTTACGCCTGCACCTACCGATGTTATCGTCTCCTCGAGTTGACAAACTTCGTCACTTCCCACGTTTTGAGCTGATCGCATGACATGTTATCCTTTGATTGTGATCAGTACTCGAATAGCCAGATGTAACAATAAAGATAAAAGTCAACATTTGGTTGACGTTTTCACCAGACTTATTGTGTATGTCAGACGGACTAGTGATAGATAAGCAAGTAATTTTCTTCACACCAGCCGGCAAATGGCAACAAACAAAAATTTGGGTGGGTGATTTGAGAATATTTAATCCATGGATATGACTTGCAGAAAAATGCAACTTCCAATGTTGTCTTGGTTTTATCAGTCTGGAAGCTAGATATACCATGTAACGATTTCCAGTAGGCTTCTATAACAATCTTGAGTATTGGAACCAGAGGAATGATATAATTGTTGAAGAAAACGTAGCCCCAATGATGTCAAAAGAAGGTTTTCTGGGTCACCCGTCAGAGATGTTGGGGTTGCGACTTTTTATTTATTTAATCCTTTCCCATTTATTCGGAACTCGGTTCATTTTTCCAGTTCATTTTCTATTCTTGCTGACGGGCGCTCTCAGCAGGCACAAGTAGTCTAAGGTTTGCATTTTAAACAGTAACGTAAAGCCAAAAACCTTTCAATCAGCAGTCCGGAGTAAACCTTCAAAATGTTAGGTTGACGGCACTTGAATATTTATTATCAACACTCTGGTTGAACAAAAATTTCAGTCCATTCAGTATTACAACATGAGACTGGTTTATTAAGGCACACTATTTGTCCGTTCTACGCGTCCAGAATTCGTTTATTTGCAAATTCATCAATTATGTTTAATCGAAGGCAATACAAGGTATGAAAATAGTGCCGTCATACATTCTTTTCTTGTCTGCCAATTTACCTCTGCTCCTTACTATGGTAGCTTCATGTTTATTAATAACATTAATTTGCCACACACAAAGAAGGAACACCTCCTGAACTCTCAAAGGAATATTGCAGTCGGACTCATTCCGTTCAATCACCGTCATACCTAGACATAATCACAACATCATTCTTCCCGTTCCACTTAATTTCATGCATGCAATTGGGAATGCAAAGTTGTGCAAAAACTCCAATAAAAAATTAATCAATCAAAGCTGCCTCACACCAAAAGGCGAATCCCAAAAATAAACACTTCCGACAAGACGTCTTTTTGTAATAAACAAAATGGGAAGTGAGGGCTACCGTGGAATAGATAATCAGATGTATTAATAAAGGGCAGGTCGCATGATATAATAGCTTCGGTAAAAATGATACTTAAGGGGTAATGCCTTATATGGTCAAGTAGTAACTTTCGGAATGAGTGGTGGGGGTAACAGTTACTTAAAATGAAACGCCTTACTTGTGGTTGGTTTGAAATTAAAATTTTAAACTGAACTTAATTATGATTGGGTTTTCACCCATCAGAACCTCACAAAGTAGCATTTGTGCGTGGGCTAAAGATTCACCTTAAAGCTTAGCACATTTAAAGGTTTCCCCATTGCATTTTCCTATCTTTGTGAAAGATAGATCACATACAGCCAGAATAAGGAGTAGTAATAAGGATTCCAGTATAGGACATGCCATAGGACTGCAATAGCAGTGCAGGTCCGTGCAGGTTTCCTCACAAGGAACCAACAGCAGAGATAGCCCCAGGCTCCATAGGGAGCAGGGAGTGGATGATGAGGACATCATATGTGCTCGTATATTAATTTTAATTCAGATTTATTGTGTGTATATATATATCTAAAAATTTCGGCGTCCGCTCTCCTGAAACACTTTCGTCCGACTCTATGGGTTGAGATTTAATGCTCAGGGGCATCGGGAGAAATTCTGAGGAAGACGAAATAGTGGAGGGAGCGGAGGTCGCCTGATGCTCACATTAGGAGACAGGACACTTAAGGGCGATTCGATCTGTTATTTCTCTTAGTTTTGGTACAATTTGCAATAACTCGACGCTCGACACCCATAACAGAAGGATCTTAAGGACACTTGAAGAAGCAACCTGAGCAGCTAAGTATGCTACCAAACCACTCGTCTCCTGAAGAGAAGGAACAGTCAAGACTTCACTGAAAAACATCATTCAGTGACAACTCACTGCAGGCATCTGCAAAGCTATGTCAAAACTTGGGGTTTCAGTGAAGGGACTTCTTTTATAAAATCGCCACCTTTTCAGTTATAACATCCAGTGATGACTAATTCTCTAAAGACCAGAAACTAAATTATTAAAATATTTTTTTTTCTCACAGAAGTGGGCGGAGAATACCAAGTTTATAACAAACCTGGACGACGCATTTGTTATACTAACATTCTAAAAATTAACGTGAGACTTCCTGAAATAGAAGCACCAGCCTTCTGTTTATATCTCTGTCAAAAGTAATCCTGAGCGAAGGTTGATATCTTCGAAAAATCTCATCCCTTTTTAGTCGACGTTTGGCAATTAGTTTGACCACTACAACAGAGCAAGGAAGAAAACCTGCGACGCTGCTATAGAAACCACGACTGCAAGAGCATGTAATGCTTTGTACAGGCTTCCTGCAAGAGGATCCAGATGTAGTGGTGGTTCCATGCTCCCCCTGCAGCGGAAAGGTAAATGATGATAATCACATCTTTTTAAAATGATGATAATCACATCTATTGATTTCATAATAGTAAGCGGCTCGTCTTAGATTGCTCTCATTTTCAAGCATGTTCTCACTTAAGGAAGTTGGTCAAGGTCATGCTGTCAATTAAATGCTCTCGTGGAGTCGACAGACGTGGAGGATATGTTCTGTTGTGTGCTTATCTTTCCCGGATGTAGTCACAGCTATCCCTAAGAACTCTTCAACTGCCGTGACAATGGATTCGCCATTTGGGGAGGGGGGTAGGACAAGAAGTGATATGGTTACGCCATGCTCTGTGAGGTTTGGAAAACATTTCCTAAACTGAAGTCGATAATAAGCTCTACTTTACAGCTCAAGAAATATAAGAGCTAAGAAAACAAACATTATAAAACTGAAAAGGGGAAAACTGTTACGACATAAAGTTTTATAATGAAGTACGGTAACACATTAAAGAATGGAAAAGCTCCTGGCCATGATAACTTAAATGCAGAGCTATTTAAGACAGACCCTGAGCTAGCAGCAGAACTATTAGAAACACTATTTGCACAAGTCTGGAAAACAGGGACAACACCAACAGAGTGGAACAAAGGAATAATAGTCAAATTGCCCAAGAAGGGAGATCTTGCAGACTGCAATAATTGGAGAGAATCACTCTTCTCTCAGTTCCCAGCAAAATACTAGGCAGGATAATTATACAGAGAATTTCAAAAGCACTAGACCACAAACTGAGGAAAGAACAAGCAGGATTTAGAAAGAACAGAAGATGTGTAGATCATATATTTACTCTCAGGAACATTATAGAGCAGTGCTCAGAATGGCAGAGACAGCTGTACATTAACTTTGTTGATTTTGAAAAGGCTTTCGACAGCATACACAGGGACAGTCTATGGAAAATTCTGAGGGCTTATGGAATTCCAATCTGCATAGTGTCAATCATAAAAAGCCTCTATGCAAACTTTACGTGTAGTGTTGGGCAGAGCAACCTAACCTTTGAGGTGAAGACAGGAGTACGACAGGGATGCCCCTTATCAACCACTCTATTTTTAACAGTCATAGACTGGGTGATGCGCCAGACAACAGAGGGCAGTCCAAGATGAATAAGATGGACTACATTTTCTACATTGGAAGATCTGGAATATGCAGATGACATTGCACTACTAACACATTCACATCAACACATCCAGGAAAAAAAACGGATAGACTTAATAAGTTTAGCCAGCTGGTGGGCTTGAACATCAATTTAAAGAAGTCAGAGGCCATGACGCTCAATGTGAGCAACCCTGAGCCCATATCAGTAAGGAATCAGCAACTGGTACAGACAGACACCTTCACATACCTAGGATGCATAGTAACACCAGACGGCGGGGCAAGCAAAGACATCAACAACAGAATGAACAAAGCAAGAACAGCCTTTTTTAGCCTAAACAACATCTGGAAGTCCTCTCAATACAGCACAGGAACAACATTAAGACTATATCAGAGCTGTGTGCTTTCTGTGCTTCTCTATGGTGCGGAAAGCTGGAGAGTTACAGAGAAGGAAATGTCGAAATTGTCCTCTTTTCACACAACATGCCAAAGAAAAATTCACCGAATCTTTTGGCCGAATACCATCACCAACCAAGATCTGCTTACTTGGAGCAAGCAAGAGGACATGCACACCATCATAGCTGGCAGACGCTGGAGCTGGGTTGTCCATGTCCTCAGAAGAGATCCCGATGCCATCACAAGAACAGCTATGCTTTGGACCCCTGAAGGAAAACGAAAGAGAGGCCGACCAAAAACAACTTGGCGGAGGACTGTGGAGGCTGAGATGCAAAGAATGAACCAGAGTTGGAGACTTGTACGAAGGATGGCCACAGACCGAGCAAAGTGGAATAAATTTGTTGTTGCCCTACAAGACGCCACTAGGCGTGATGGCCACTGACTGCTTTGACGGTCGGCGTCTAAGGATCAAAGAAGAAGACGGCACCACAAGTAAAATTTACAATAAACACATATAATGATTGTGATGAGATGTTTCATTGCGAATGTTTTGTATCGTGAGTGTGCACAAAAAAACAATGATAATGCCGAGATGTTGTATTGCGGGAATGTCTGGTATCTGATTGTATACACACATGATGCTAGTTGCGAGATGCCTTTTTTTAGTGGAGTGTATCTAAGAGAATCCAACAATTTATTGATTGTTCCACAAATATGCTATATTCGGGCAAATTTGAGAAACCATTATGACAAATGTGACATGAAGTGTTATAATGAAGATGTTTTAACATCCAAGAATGTAGAAAAACATGATGACTGCACCAAGATGGTAATCATAGCGTGTCCAAATATCTGAGTGAATGCGAGATAAGTTGAGGATGTCGAGACACCTTTTAAAACAAGATGTCTAGTTAAATAACAGATATGATTATCGACTGGGCAGTTTTTAATAAAGAGGTGACATAATATATTTAGAGAATACAAACTAAGATTTTTTAAGCACTTAGGCATCATTTTTTTAAAAAAGATACACTGTGCTAATATCCAAACTGGCGTAACATCTATGTAAATGTAAAAGCAGACGCCACAAGGCGTGATGGCCACTGACTGCTTTGGCGGTTGACGGTTATGGATCAAAGAAGAAATGTAAAAGCAGTCGAAGTTAAGATAAAGTTTTCCCCCCGTCCCTTACCGTTCCCATAATTCAGTCACCCTTTGCCTTTCAGATCCCCATCGAGCACATGCCTTCAAAACAACACACGCTAAGCCTTCTGGTCCTGTGCTAACCGTTATATTTCTTTCCATGTTTTCTTTATTTCATTTGTGACTAAGTCCGATTTCAGTCTCCAAGTGGGATTTTTTATGGATCTACTTCTTTTTCCCTTACCATGGGGAGTTCCAGAAGCTGTAATACTATCAATGGTGCTCTCTCTGGCAAACTCTACATCCCAGGTTAGAATAGGAACGACTAAGTAAGTAAGTCATTAAGTAAGTAAGTCATTAAGTAAGTAAGTCATTAAGTAAGTCATTAAGTAAGTCATTAAGTAAGTAAGTAATACTAATAACCGGTTTTCTTAATGTATGTCCTATCCTTCTTCTTCTTCGTACACTCTCAGACGTCTGCTTGATTGTTTTCAAAGAAAGCAGTAGTCAGCTTGAGGCTATTTGCATCTCTGTAGAGCTTTTCCACGAATGGTACTGGTGTCGGCCATATGCGGTTTCTCTGTTCCGCATATGTTGGGCATCTTTGAAGCAGATGTTCAGCAATCATTTTATCAGTGCTTCAGTTACACTCATCGATAGTTCTTATCATTAGGTCGTTGGTATCCCATTCTGTTGTGGTCCGTGCAGAGTCTGAAGATTACTAGTTGTTCTCTTCTGTTGAGCTGGTAGCATGTATCATTTTGTGTGTGACCTGGATGCTCTGCATCTGTCATGATATATATGACGTGTATACCTGCATCTGTCATGATATACATGACGTGTATACCTGCATCTGTCATGATATATATGACGTGTATACATGTGTGTGGGGAGAGAATGGTGTAACCTGTTTAGAGTGTATTATTATTGAAGTATGCAAGCTTGGAATGTTACATTTAAAAGTTCACTGTTAGAAGCATGTGGCATGGTTGAAGAATACTCAGGGGCGTACATGTGTGAATCAAGGTTTACGGGCACATGTGAAAAGCGTGCGGAGTGAATGTAGTTAGCATACTTGTCAGAGAAGTATACTGAGATGTTAAGGGCAGTGTTGCCACAGCTGGGTATTTTTAAAACTAGATCTGGGTTTTTTCGCTTCCGTCTGGGTATCTGGGTATTGTTTTTCCAAATCTGCATTAATCTGGGTTTATTTGACAATTGACATTTACAATGTATGTATATTCCGTGCACTGAGCATTATACATTATATTTATATTATAATTAAATGTCAAACATTATGTGCTATATATTTTTTATATCTTCTTTGTCTTCTTTGATCCTTAGCCGCCGACCGTCAAAGCAGTCAGTGGCCATCACGCCTAGTGGCGTCTTGTAAGGCAACAACAAATTGATTCCACTTTGCTCGGTCGGCGGCCATCCTTCGTACAGTGCCCCAACTCTGGTTCATTCTTTGCATCTCAGCCTCCACAGTCCTCCGCCAGGTTGTTTTTGGTCGGCCTCTCTTTTGTTTATACCACTTAAATTTAATTCTTGTTTTTAACCACATCAATGGCGTTTTTTTTACTCATTTACATCAACTATCTATTTCCTGTTATTCTGTTAATGGCTGTCATCTACAATACTCAGTCATGTTTGCGATGTGTTTTAAAATATTCTTTTTAAATTTTACACTTAAGCAGATAAACAGCATATTGTTTTTTTTTTAAATTATAAGATTATAAAATGAGCGATGATGAAGGTACGCTAGGTAGTTGTAGCAGCATGACGACACACATGCCACCGCGTAAAAACGTGAAGCCATGGTATCAGGAGGCTTTTTGTGAGGAATGGCTAACAGACAGCGAACTGAAGAATTGGTCATAAGTTTAATCCTAATAACAGCGTGGCTGAAGATGTGCGTGGAGGACGTTGTCGGCAGAGATATGCAAAGATTTCGGAACTCCACAATCAAGATTCCACGTTGTCAATTCATGCATATAATCTTGATGAAGGAGAAGTTGTCGACATGGATGCCGAGTCGCTGACAAGTGACATTTTTCAACAGTAACAAGTTACAACTAACATTTTATATTTGATTTGAGGAACATTTTGTTAATGCAACTACTATAAGTATGTTACTGTTAAAATATTGTAACCGGGCCAGGTGTTCCTTAGGACTGGAACGGCACCATATTACATCATGTGGCAGTGCCGGTATATGCAGTATTTTCAGTTTACTTTACAGAGAGCAGATGTTTAACTGGCCTAATCACCAGAGATTTAGATTTCTCTCTTAAATTTGTGTTACCAGGTTCGATTTTCTTCTCTTAGGTGTTGATGTAGCGAATTTAATTGAAATGGGTAGATTTCTTATCTAGATCTCAAAACTGTAGTAATTCACCTTTTCAACAGCGTTCGATTTCATGCAAAACTTTTAATATCTTTCAGCATGAAACTTAAAATTTCAACAAAGTCTGGAATTCAGAACATTTTTACAATAATAAGTATAATAAAATTCTATCATCTCATCAGATGCTTTCATCGATGCAAAAATCCCTTTTTTGCATCCTTGTCTCGTAGGCCTACTCAATTGTCAAATATGGCGAACCTTCTCATTCCACCGTGTTCCTTCTTTTAAGTTACAGTCTTATTTTAGGTTCGACGACATTTACCCATCTCCTCAGATTTGTCCTTGATTTCTTTATCGTCATAAGCATTCCTTGAGTTAAATGCTTTCCAACACAAGAATATTTTCTACTCTACATGGTTTGAGGTGTAAGACTATTTTTTGCAAATTGACTCAAATCCTCGAACCTAGTTCTGTTGCGACTAGGGTTGGGAGCTCTATTCAAAATACATATTTAACGATTGTTACTACTTACGCCAGTAAGAAATATATATATATATATAACCACTCAATGTCCTGAAATACACATTTTATAAGAAATGTTGAAGTTTGATTTTCTCAAACTAAGAAATATGTAGAGCTGGACCAGATTCGACCTCTTGAGTTGCGCTCTTTCATTCTACTGCCAAAATGGCGTCGTTGTTCCACTTTCCCCGGGGTAAATCTGAGCTATCCGATTGGTCAGGGGAAATCACCCAATTATTAGAAATGGCGTGTAGAAGCGACTCTACCCTAAATATGTGACACTATTTATTATTTTCTGTTTCTCATAAAATATAAAATTATGGGGTGGTCTGTGCTTCCTCTGTCTTGTAAGAATATAGTCTGTTTCCAAAGGAAGAACTATGTACACGGCCACAATATCTCGTTTTCAAGAGTTCATATATTGGGATGTAAATAAAATCATTTTTATATAATTGTGAATTTTTGGTAATAAAAATAAAATAAAAATGAAGAAATAAATAAAAATTGGTAGCACACAGCTTATTAGTGCTAAAGTTGCACTAAAAGATTGTGTAAGCATCGTCTTTCCCGTGTATTTGAGGCATAAAATGATCTGGGTATTTCTGGATTTTTTAAAGAAAAAAATATGGGTTTATCTCTAGAACTTGAGTGGCAACCTTGGTTAAGGAGAGTCTGTGGCCATCCGTCGTGGGAGACGGTCGGTGTTTTCTAGAGTATGTGAATAGTGTCTGTGATTTTGATTATGATATATTGGATGTGACGCGATGATGTTCCGCGTAAGTGGTATTTACAAGGCCTTTATATATTGTTATTTACCAGCACGTTGTGTTCTGTCCCGCGCTTGGAAGTGGATGGATTAAAAGGCACGTCGTTTTCCCGTGCCATAAGGAGGTCTATGGTAAGACCATTATATGTTTTGTTTGAAAGCGCGTTGTTTGCTTTCCCGCGCCAAGAGGAGGTCTGTGTTATAAGACCCTGGCTGTTCCAGTGTTTGGAAGTCTAACAGGAGCTTTGATAGAAAGCTTGTGTGTATCGACACTATAAACGCGTTGTGGTTTTCCCGCGCTGTGAAGTTCTGGAGGAACCTGGATGCCTGGTGATTAGACCATAGAGATATATGTGAGAGAAGTGAATGCCGCACTTACATTGAATGCAGACAATAGAGATATATGTGCGAGGAGTGAATTCCACACTTACATTGAATGCAGACCATAGAGATATATGTGCGATGAGTGAATGCCGCACTTACATTGAATGCAGTGGCTACCAGTACGTTAGAATAACTGTACCACATATTGTATTGATGCAAGCATTTTGTACTATTGTTACTGATATCCAGGACTATGCTGTTGAGATTATATGTATGGAACTGTGACCCAGACTTCTGTCAAGTTATTCATTCGCGTACGTACTGTCTTGAGTGTGCGTCCAATTTCTACACCAAATATTAGACAGTGAGATGCTTCAGGAAATCTGAATCGTGACAGCATCCCATTTGTTTCTGTATCTGATAAAATTCTTTGCCTCTTGAAAAGTTATGCTTGCATCAAGCTGAGATAGCTTTCCACCTTCCTTGGCCAATCTGTCAGCCCCTTCATGGCCGGTGATGTTACAATGAAAACAAAAAAAGTCCTACCCAAAGTCGGCATCTCTTGTTCACATCTTATTTCACTGGTGCTTGTCTGGTTCTTTTCTTACGTTTCCCGTGAGTGACCCTGTCATACCATTTCAATTATTATATTCTGCACAGGCACTCATTTATAAAAGTCTATCTTTCTGGTTGTAATTTTTATAGTCCTCAATGTTTCACAGCCATACAACAGCACACCACTGACATTGGAGATTATTATTCGTAGTTCTGTGTTGGATTTGATCTCTATGGATCTCCATCTATTTCCCTATACAATGAAATTGGCCCTTGACTTGTTTTCTTACTGTGAAACCATTTGTTACCGGGGCTCGCAAAAGGAGTAAGAAATAGTAACACTGTAACATACCAGGCATGCACTAGTAAATACTACACACATAAAGGTATGTTTCAGGCGCTCGTGAGAAATAAAGAAGTAGAAAACTAGACAACAGAAAAACAACAGAAGTGAGTGGCTTACCGGAAAATCGAACTCAAGACCTTCCGCACGGCACCACTGCCAAGCTACGGAAGCGAATCACACTATCCTCCCTGCAAACTAGGCACCACAAAAAATAGTGCTTTGTAGACAGGGGTCATTAGCGCGATTAGCAACACGGAACACCGAATATGTATCTAGGGCGATCCAGCCTAATGGTTCTGGGTTCGATTCTCCGGTAAGCCACAACCTTCTGTTGTTTTTCTGTTGTATAGTTTCTTACCTCTTTATTTTTGGCGAATGCCTGAACCATACCTTTTTTGTGTGTAATATTTATGTATTTACTGTTTACTAGCCCCGCGTTTCCCCTCTTTAAAAAGGTAAGAAGGTAAAGGATCCTGTTACATGCCCATTGAGGCATATTGGGAATATGGTGTTAGGCCCATATTTTCTTGACCATCGGCACACTTGGGGTGATGTGGTCAGCATCACGCCGGCCGCCTTAACCTTTCCAGAACTGCTCTGGTACCCAATTCATGAGGATGGGTCGACCCCGGAGCCGTTTGGGGTCTAAAAAATCCCACCTCAACTGGGGATCGAACCATGGACCACCGAGCTAGGAAGCCAGTGCACTAACCACTGTGCTACCGCGGCTCTTTTCCCCTCTTTATTTGTTTAAATGTTCATGCATGTACTAGAAGGCTACTATGGTGAGTTGGTCATGGGGCTGTCTGCCTCATCCTGATGAAGCTAAGTCAAAAAAACTTTAATAATGACATGAAAAGCGCATTCAAAGCAAGTGTTTCTATAATGGACGCTGTAAAGCTCGTCTACGAGTACATGTGACCTCCACGGGTTGAAACACATATCAAACCAAAAATACGCCCAAAGTTTCAGACAGAGTAGCGTTCCTTCCCCTGTCTTTAATGGGAGACAATTTGTCCTTTATGTTAATTTCTGTAGATTTACCACAGCAGGCAGGATTTGATTAATGATCATGGTGACAAGGCTAGGCTCGATAAATCTCTGGCCAACCACAAGAAAAGCCTTTGGACTACGACAGGGATTCTATACTGTGGTCCATGGCTCCCTGGGAAGGGGTGCGGGGTGGGAATTCGTGAATATATTCTAGAGGGTGCGTGTACATAACCTAAAATTTGAAATGTACGATTTCTAATTATGCGTTTATGTAAATTTTTTTCCTAAGAAGGTGCCCGTTACCTTGACTGGACAATCAAATGGGTCTATGGCACAAAACTGATTAAGAAGCCCTGGACTATAATTACGTTAGGCGACAGGGACGTACCACAATGTTAAGACACACGTGGTAGAGAAGGTAGGTGCTAAGACAAACGTGGTAGAGAAGGTAAGTGCTATCCTTCCTACTGGTTGTAAGAGGGGAAAGTGGGGGGCAGGTTGCCACTTTCTTATTTCAAAGAGGTTTCCGCACTTCCTTTTCCTATGTTTATGTGGTGTTTCCTTCCCCACACACTCCCCTTTCTAGTTCCACACCAATGACACGTTTTCCCTTAGTGTCGTACTAACAACACATTTCCCTGTCATCTAATGGTATGTTTTCCCTCAGTTCCATACGGATTACCCGTGTTCTCTCAGTTCCGCACTAATAACATGTTTTCCCCTCAGTTCCGCAACAATAACATGTTTTCTCCTCGGTTCCGCAACAATAACATGTTTTCCCCTCAGTTTGGTACCAATAGCATGTTTTCCTCTCAGTTCGGTACCAATAACATGTTTTCCTCTCAGTTCGATACCAATAACATGTTTTCCTCTCAGTTCGGTACCAAAAACATGTTTTCCTCTCAGCTCTGTACTAATAACATGTTTTACCCTCAGTTCGGTACTAATAATGTTTTTCCCCATAGTTCCGTACTAATAACATGTTTTCCCCACTGTTCCGTACTAATAACATGTTTTCTCCTCAGGTCAGTCTAATAACTTGTTTTCTCCTCATGTCAGTCTAATAACATATTTCCCCTCAAGTCAATCTAATAACATGTTTTACCCTCAGGTCAGTCTAATTACATGTTTTACCCTCAGTTCGGTACTAATAACATGTTTTATCCTCAGGTCAGTCTAATGACATGTTTTTGCCCTCATGTCAGTCTAATAACATGTTTTCCCCCTAAGGTCAGTCTAAAAACATGTTTTTCACCACAGTTCCATATTAATAACATGTTTTCCCTTCAAGTCAGTCTAATAACATGTTTTCCCCTCCGGTCAGTCTAATAAAATGCTTACCTCAGTTTTGCAATAATGTAATGTTTTCCCCCCGTCCCGCATAAATGAAATACTTTCCCTCAGCTCCACACTAATGACATACTTTCCCCCCAAAGTTTTGCACTGATGACACTCAGACTAATGATGCACGTCCTTATCTGAATCTGTAATATATGCCACCACAGTCTTGGATTTACAACAACTAACCACAACTTATGAAAACCAATAACGACTATATCAGCTACATCACACGTCCCTGTCGAACTTCCTCTTCTTTCAAGTACCATACCAGTTGGCGCAGGTGATCTTGTCTTCCCACAACATCCTGTCCCCAGTGGATCACAAACATCACAAAATCGTACAGACTCTGAAGATGACAGTGTATCGAATGAAGCTAAGACAAAGAGAATCTACTTTTGCAATTTAATATTTGTCTTACTTCATTTTTCTTACTTAAATGGAGTTATTTCTACCTTATTTTACATTTATTGTTACGATATAAAATTGGATGCGTCGAATGGATTAAAAGGTAAATGAACATGCATGTTAAGTTTCAGTTCTCTGCCATAGAGATTTTGAACGTCAAAAATTTGAAACGCGAGAAATATATAAACCGCACCTGAAGTTAAATAAAAGTGGTTAATAATGAAGAAACAACAACAACACCAAGAAAACATACAAAACAAAACTAAAAACATCCGCGAAAGTGTTTATTTCTATACGTGATTCTGACTGTTATTGATGCACATTTTACCATTAGCCTACCGGTTAGCAATAAGCTATTTCTCGCTTGGTGATCACATCGAAACGCTACGAATATAAATATATCGATAAGATCTAGAACTGACGGTTCAAAGAGTTCTCATAAATTATACATCATGAAAATATTCAAAAAGCTACACCACAAAACGTTGTATGCGAAGAGTGTGACAAGAGTACAAACGTTAAGAAAAAATATAAATATATACGCAATAATTCCCACGCATCAATAAGTAGTAATAAACATTATAAACTAATGTAGGTCACATGGATCGTTCGTGGCTTGCAAAGCGATTTTATCTCTGGTATATTAGGGCCGGGGTCGGCAGCCAGTCGAAAGTGACCTGGTGGAAGATCACAGGAGAAGATCTGGTGGATCTCTCTGGGGACAGAGGGGAAGAAAGAAGGAAGAAGTTTTAAGCTAGGGAAATTTAGGATTAGCCCTCTCCCTCTAGAATGTAAAAGCGCTATATCCTCAGGATTACATTTACTTTATGTTTTCACGTTCGTAATGTAAAAACAAGAGTTAGCTTGCTACAATACACTTTATTTATGAACTGCGTAACATATGAATGCGATTTCTTCTTTGAAGTGAAAACATTATTTGCTAAAATATCATTAATTTTGAATGTTCTATCTCATTGTCAATGGAAATACAGGTAGCAGATAGCACGGCTCAGGTAAAAGTTACATATGCTGCTGTTGTCTGCATTCGCTCTCAGCGATATCTCTCTCTTACAATGACGGCCGTTAGTTTTGAGTAGTAAGTACGTTGTGTCTTAGTTTTGAGCGGTAAGTACGTTGTGTCTTAGTTTACACCTAGGCTGCGATATCTGCACCTTTCAGTCCGACACTTCCGAGTTCAGCAAGCAATGTTTACGGGTTTGCTTCCCTGCCACCTCATGCCTATGTGAATGCTATACCTCATGTCCATCCTATAGAGCAGTGAGGTTGCTGCCCCAGTGAGCGTCATCGGAGCCGAGACGAAACTCTGCCCCAGATCTGGGAGGCCCCGTTTCCGGGAACACCACACACGGCATTTGAGGCACCTTTCGCCGTATGTCAAATGTTACATATAGGGTGCACTTATTCCTAATCCCCAATACCATGAAGCCTAAAAACAGGCAATATTTTTACCCAGGTAGCTCATTAGACAGCTCACAGTTTCTAAAGTAGATCCAAACAGCTCCTGGATTGTCTACCGCTATCTGCGGGTCTGTAACACGCCACACAGCAAAGTATTACTTAACTATAAGGTTTATTAGCGATAAACCTGGAACAAGTCAAGTGCTTCTCATAACTGGGTAATATAATAACAGAAGATGGCAGATGCCAAACAGACATCAAGGAGAGAATAAGAATGGCTAAAGCTACATTCAACAAGATGAGATAGATACTAACATCTAAACAACCAACTCACAAGTTCAAAATGAGAACCATCAAATTTATATATATATATATATATATATATATATATATATATATATATATATATATATATATATATATATATATATATATATATATATATATATATATATATATATATATCATCATCTCAACCCGTAACCCGTCATGGGTCGTAGGGGCGCCATGGTGGAAGCATCAGCAGGCAGGGTCCTCCACTGCTCTCTATCCTCAGCAATGCGTACAAGAGTGGAAAAACCGTGCCCTGCCCATTCTTTGATGATATCAGTCCAGGATTTTCTTTGCCATCCTCTTCTCCGTTTACCTTCGACTGTTCCCTGGAAGATCGTTTTCGAAAGGGAGTCATGACGAGTTACATGCCCAAACCAAGCGAGCTTTCGACGTTTCACTACTGACAAAAGTGGTTCTTGATGGCCTGCATAGGTGTTTATTTTCTCTCTAACATAGACATTTGTTTTGTGCTCTTTATAACAAATGCGCAAAATTCTTCTATAACATTTATACTCGAAAGCCTGAATTTTTCGCTCCGTATCTGCAGTGAGTGTCCAGCCCTCACACCCATACAAGAGAATAGATAATACAAGTGATTTGTATAATTTGATCTTCACAGGAAAACTGATGTTTCTTTTCCAGATCACATTCTGCCTTGTCATGGCAGCTGAGGCCATATCAAGTCTTGTCTTGATTTCTATACTTGATCTTCCATCACTACATATAGTGGACCCCAGATATTTAAAGGTGTTAACTTCTTCTAACGTTTGCCCATATATATATATATATATATATATATATATATATATATATATATATATATATATATATATATATATATATATATAATAATAATAATAATAATAATAATAATTAATTTTTTAAGCACCAAACACGGCGCATAAAGCAGAAACCAGTGCTCTCCAGGTTGTTCGTTGTGACGCCACTCCTCTTAGCTCTTGCACATTATTTAGGCCCAACGTTCTTCCTTCTCTTATTATTGTTCTTCTGAGTGTTTTTTTTGGTCTTCCTTTTTTCCTCTTACCCTCAGGAACCCAAGTGAGCGCCTGTAGTGGTATTCTGTTGTTTTGCATTCGTAGGACATGACCGATATATGACCATCGTCTTTTCCTTATATAGTCGGAGACATATTTCTGCCTAGAGTCTTCTCTTATTTGTCGATTAGTCTTGAATTCTTTCCAACTGATGTTCATGAGTTTTCTAAGACATTTGTTCTCGAATGTATTCAGCTTGTTCTCCAATGATTTTGTTATTTTCCAACTCTCACAGCCGTATGTTAACACTGAGATAACATTTGAATTAAACAGACGAAGCTTGGTATGTATATTCAATGATCGTAATTTCCAAATGTTAGATAATCTATTGAAGGCGCTAGCTGCCAAAGCAATTCTAGTATGGATTTCTCTTGTTGTGTCACCATCCTGAGTCATTTTACTGCCTAAATAATTGAAACTTTCAACTTTCTGTAGTTTTTCCCCGTTCAAGATGATATCAAAGGTCTCGTTAGAAAAGTTCATAGCTTTAGTTTTAGAGGCATTTATTTGGAGACCTATTTTAACCGAGAGATGACACAAATTATTTACTGCTTCTTGGGATTGTCTGGGTGTTGAACTTAAGAATGCTAAATCATCTGCGAAATCCAGGTCCCCCAGGAATTTTCCATTTGTCCATTTTATACCTAATTGTTCATTGTGGGTATAGTTTCTCATAACCCAATCAATAGCTATTCCAAAAAGTAGTGGCGACATAATACAGCCTTGTTTCACCCCTGTTTCTACTGTAAACCATTCTGTATTCCCTTTATTTGTTCTAACACAACATCTTGCATTGTCATATAGCGCTTTGATTATATTCACATATTTTGTTGGAAAACCATAGATTGTAAGTATCTTCCACAATGATGGGCGGTGTAGACTATCAAAGGCTTTTTGAAAATCGACGAAGGTGATAATAAGTGGCGATTGCATTTCCACTGATTCTTCTATAATTGTTCTTAGTGTGAATATTTGATCAATACATGATCGTTTCGGCCTGAAACCCGCTTGTTCTTCTCTGATCTTTTCGTCAGCATGCAATTTAAGTCTTTCTAACATCATGCAACATAATAATTTTCCAGGTACTGATAATAGAGATATACCACGCCAGTTATTACAGTCTGATAGATCACCTTTCTTCGGTAACTTTACAATAATACTGTCTTTCCATTGTTGTGGTGGTTGTTCTTCTCTCCATACTTCATTTATAATATCTAAAATTCTCAAGAGGTTGTTGTCATTAACTGCTTTAATCATTTCCCCTGAAATTTCGTCAACTCCAGCAGCTTTAAAATTTTTTAATCTTTTAACGGCTTGTTTGATCTCGTCCAGCGTGAATTCATCGCAAGTTATTGGCAATGTGGTTGTAAGTGTTTCATTATTAAAATCAGGTGTTACTGTTGGTGGTGGTCTGTTTAGCACCTCCATGAAGTGCTCAGCCCATCTCTTCATTTGTTCTTTTTCTGTTGGTATTGAATTCCCTAATTTACCTTTAACAGGTGTTTCCATAGCAGTAGGCTGGTGACATAGTTGTTTTGTAATTTGATAAAGGCACCTAATATTACCAGTTCTTACAGCATTTTCAGCTTCTACGGCCAGTTCATTGATGAAATGTCTTTTATCTCTTCGAGTTTTTGTCTTCACTTCTTTATTTAACAAGTTATAAGACGTCAGAGCATACAGAGGTGCAGAGATCGGAAGCGATCATAACCTCTGCATAGCTAAACTGAGAATTAAACTGAAGAAGTTATACCAACCGAATAAAAATAGAAGAATAGATGTACACAGACTGCAATCAAATGATATAAAGGAGGAATATAATGTCAAAATGAACAACTATTTCTATGCTTTAGGCAAAATTGACAACGATATCACCACCAAGACAATCGATACTAAATGGGAACAACTGAGAACAGCAATGACAGAAGCAGCTGTAGCGACCACCGGATACCTAGTACATAAAAAAAAAAATGGATGAGAGAAGATACTTGGGATAAAATACAAGAAAGGAAAACAGCAAAACTTAAACTACTAGCGGCAAGTACACATAATGCAGTTGAATCTTGCAAACTAACTTATATATATATACGTACCGTATATATTCTTCATTACAGTATGGTGTAGAAACATGGACAATGAACAAGTAATTAGAGGAAAAAATTAAGGACTTTGAGATATGGATATATAGATGAATGGAGCACGTCTCACGGAAAGAGAAGAAAACAAATAAGGAGGTTCTAGAAAACCTAGGATTGAAAAGAGCAATATAATGAAGGAGATCAAAATTAGACCGCTAAAATATTTTGGCGATATAAAAAGACTTAACACCGTACTGAAGACCATAATAGAAGAAAGAGTTGAAGGCAAACGTGCAAGAGGAAGACATCGCTATAAGTGGGAAGGTAACATGGACAGGAAAGAGTATAGAAAGAGAGCACCATCAAGACAAGAGACAGGAAAGAGTATAGAAAGAAAGCACCATCAAGACAAGAGACAGGAAAGAGTATAGAAAGAAAGCACCATCAAGACAAGAGACAGGAAAGAGTCTAGAAAGAGAGCGCCATCAAGACAAGAGACAGGAAAGAGTATAGAAAGAAAGCACCATCAAGACAAGAGACAGGAAAGAGTATAGAAAGAGAGCGCCATCAAGATAAGAGACAGGAAAGAGTATAGAAAGAGAGTGCCACCAAGACAAGAGACAGGAAAGAGTATAGAAAGAGAGCACCACCAAGACAAGAGACAGGAAAGAGTATAAAAAGAGAGCACCATCAAGACAAGAGACAGGAAAGAGTATAGAAAGAGAGCGCCATCAAGACAAGAGACAGACGATGTTGGGGAATCCACTGCAGCCGACCTTCGATGTGAAGATGGCACCTGATGATAATGATGAGATCTTTACACGGCTCACTGTTTCTAAAGTAGATCGCAACAGCTCCTGGATTGGCTACCGCTGTCTGTGGGTCTCCAGCAATTCAAGGGGCAAGTATTAATTAACTTTTGGCAATAATTAAAAACACTTTAAACAAACTCGAGGACATTTAGCGAAAATAGCGAGAATACTGTTATATGACAGTGTATGTTAGAAAATTAGCAACATTACTGTTACCCATAATTCCCTACTTGAGTTAGGGAAGGAAACGGAAGCGAGGAAGGCAACCGGTCAACTCACTTCTCGAAACTGGACCTAGTATAGCGAAGTCCTTAACACTTCACTTCCCTACAGCAGTATTCTCTATGGGACTACCTTTACCATTTTAGTTCCCCTAGGAGCATATGTCTTCAAAAATTAACGTTACACCTTCCTGTCTTGTACCTTCCGGTCAAGGTCTTTTCAAGTTTTCTTCACTTCTGTCATTTCTCTCGTTCTCTTCTCCGTGTGTTTTTCTGTGCCTTTACCACTTTTACCCTGGCGATTCCAGAATAAGGTCTGTCGTGTAATGCTATCAACAGATTTCTTCAGTGTGCTTGTCCTATCCAACGATGGCGTCCTCTTGACACCTCATGTTCCACTGGCACTTGTCTAGTTCTTGTCATCAGTTCCACGTTGGTGATATGTTGTTATCAGTTCCACGTTGGTGATATGTTGTTATGAGTTTCACGTTGCTGATATGTTGTCATCAGTTCCACGTTGGTGATATGTTGTTATCAGTTCCACGTTGGTGATATGTTGTTATCAGTTCGTAATGTTTCGTCTCTACTCTAAGACTCTCACATCTCACTCCTACTCTTACCTCTTCTAGAACATGATCAAGAGGGGGTGCCTGCTTAATAAGTTCCTCATCCAGGCCCGTCTCCAGCTTACACTCTTCTGTCAGGACCGTCTCTGCCAGTTCATTGGGCTGTGGTTTGACGTAATGTTGCTGAACGTCAACGACCTGAAATGATCAATGAAGGAAGATGTTAGATTAGCGACTCAGTGGTGATGAATGATGTTGTGGTTGGTGTCGATGTAGATGTACTGGTGGAGGTATGAATATAGTTAAGAATTACGGTGGTGATAAAGGGCAGTATTTTTTGGTTTAACTTTTCTTTTTTCTAACAGGATGGGGGTAACCAGCCTATGCCCAACAATCCTTACTCGCTTTTTACGACATGCTTGATTGAGAACAGTGTTACTATTCTTTGCTACCCTTTTGGGTCCCGGTAACACACGGGTGGGAGATGGAAAGGACACATACTAAAAATACCTGTCGATATGATTGCCAGACAATCCCTGTTCTGCAATCCTCAGGGTTAGAGAACGAACGATCGAACTTTATTTTGAACGGGTTGAGACTTGGGCACACAGGCCCGTTTGACATCCTGCCCTTTGTCTTTCATCCTGTATCCTGATACTCGCTCACGCGTTTAAGCCGTTAACAATTAATCTACATCTTTGCGTGTATCCTACTTACTTAGTCGTTCCCCTTCTACCGTGAGGTGTAGAGGTTTGGAAGAGAGAGCGCCAGACTATCCTATCGGCTGTCTTCCTCCTGGCCTGGTTCCATTCTAGTCGTCGGTCCTTCAAAGATTGTCTAATGTTGTCCTCCCAGCTGACTGTGGGTCGTCCTGGGGGCCTGGATCCCTGGCTCTTTGTTTCCCATGCTTGTCGTGGTAGCCGATCTTCTCCCATTCTGCAGACATGGCCAAACCATCTTGGGACTGTTCTACTTGGGTCTGCAGGGGGTGGGATTTTAGGCCTTGACGTATCGTCTGGTTGCAGACCATGTACTTGTTACTTCAACCACCTTCCTCAGATACCTCATTTCTGAGGTTTGGATCTGGCTTTTGTGGGTTGTAGTCATTGCCCATGACTCGCATCCATATGTCAAGACTGGGACATAGGTGGAGCGGTATACAGCCATCTTCGTTTTCTTACCAACCTCTCTCTTGCTGAGGAATCCTCGATTTATGGCCGGAAAAAGTCTCCCAGCTGCTGCTTTTCGAGTGGCCAACTCTTCTTTGATGCCTCCCTTTCGGTCTATAATAACTCCGAGGTATTTAAAGCGGTCAACCTGCTCCAGGACTTGTTCTCCCAGCTTAATCTGATGTCTTCTTTCTTCTCGTGATATCACCATGGATTTTGTTTTAGAGCTGCCTATGACCATCCCTCTCTTCTCCAGCTCTTCCTTACAGACTTGCAGGGTGGATTGGAGATGTGCCTCTGATTTAGCAATCAGGGCAACATCATCAGCAAATGCCAGCTCTGAAATACAGACCTGTCTCAGCTTCCAGTACCCCACTGAATACTTTCTTGTTCTCTCCTTACATGCCTTGATGACATCGTCCATGAGGAGTATGAAAAGATAAGGTGACAGGATATCACCTTGTCTTACACCAGTGGTGGTCCTGAACTCTTCTAACTTATGGTTTGCTGTCCTCACAATTTCTGCAAGACTGTAGAAGCTCTGTATAGCATGAATCAGAGAAGCTGGAATGTTCTACCTTGCCAAACGGTCACAAAGTTTGCTCCAGGAGACCCTGTCAAACGCCTTTTCCAGATCTATGAAACAAAGATGGATCTCACCCTTATACTCAAGGGCCTTTTCACTCAGCTGTCTGAGTGTGAAGATTAGGTCTTGAGTACTTCGGTTTGCTCGGAATCCGCACTGGACGTCATCCAATTGTGGCTCAGCTAGGCGTCGGAGTCTCTGCTCTAGGATTCTAGAGTAGATTTTACCAGGGACCTGAGAAGGGATTTGCCTCTATGGTTTCCACATTGTCGACTGTCACACTTCTTGAAAATTGGTGTTATGATGGCAATCTACCAATCCTTTGGTATGGTCTTGTTGCACCACGCTGCCTGTAGGACCCTTAAGAGTAATAGGTCGCCTGATGCTCCCATGTACTTAACCATTTCTGGTGTTATACCATCATGCCCTGCTTCTTTGCCCATCTTGATTTTCTCCAGTGCTGCCTTCAGTTCTTCCATCTTTATGTCATCTTCACCATCATTGGTTTTCTCTTCTGTGCTAGTGGTTATCATTTCTGATGCTTCACCATGCTCACCATCCAGGAGTTCTGAGAAATATTCTTTCCATCTATCCATTGCTTTCTTCGGGGCAGTAAGCAATTTGCCTTCATTGTCCTTTATAAATTTGAGAGGGCATTGTTTTTCCTTCCTCGTGTTCTTTAGGGTCTTGTAGAACAATTTCTGGTTTTCTTGCGCATCTTTTTCTAGCTTTTCTCCAAATTCTTCCCAGGACTTCTGTTTTGCTGCTAGCACCTTGTTCTTTGCTTCCGTTCTGA
The DNA here is from genome assembly GCA_024509875.1 of Oreohelix idahoensis. Taxonomy (NCBI): domain Eukaryota; kingdom Metazoa; phylum Mollusca; class Gastropoda; order Stylommatophora; family Oreohelicidae; genus Oreohelix; species Oreohelix idahoensis. The sequence goes on along the minus strand of JAMPIV010017823.1, from coordinate 115,238 downwards.
GTATCACATATTCTCTATATTTCTCTATTTGTCCTGCTGTGCTTTTAGCTCCTAAGTATTGTTTCCATGCCATTTTCTTCTCTCTTATTTTCTCTTTGACTTCCTCTGTCTACCAAGGTGTCCTCTTTCTCTTGTTCCCAAGTCGGACTTCACCACATGCTTCTGCAGCAGCTGTCTTTATGATGTCCTTGAATTTAAGCCAGAGAGTTTCCAAGTCATCATGTTGTTCTTCTGTGCTTCTCACCGCTGTATCAATAAGCCCCTGATATCTGGTCTTAATTTCTGGCTCTCTCAGCTTGTAGGTCTTAATGCTCATTTCTCCTGTTCGTTTACTTAGTTTCTTGCGTGATGTTGGGCAGTTCCTAGGCTGAGCAACTCTTTCAGTTGTTCTTTTGATTGTAAGCAGGTAGTGGTCACTTCCAATCTCTGGCCCCATCCAGACTCTAGCATCCCGGACATATTTGAATGAGCTCCTCCTAACAATGGCATAGTCGATCACTGACTTCTCATTCTTTGTTGGTTCACATCTAGTGTATGCATGTATGCGCTTATGGGGGAACTTTGTGTTTGTAATGATCAGATTCTGCTCACTGCAGAATCTAAGGAGTCGCTTTCCATTGTCATTGAGAGTATCTTCTCCATATCTTCCGATAACTCCACTCCATCTAGCATGGCCATTTCCAACTCTGGCATTGAAATCTCCGAGAATGATAATTTCATCTAGGCAGTCATCCACTGTCCTTTGAAGCAGCTCGAAGAATTCCTCCTTGACCTCTCTCATCCTCATTTGGCCCATACACTATGACCAGGTTGACTATGGTTTCTCCTTCTTTTAGTTTTACAACCATAATGCGCTCCGAGATAAAGTTCCATCCCTTGATACTATCTTTTTGGTCACAATGCAACCCACGCCCCCTTTAGCTCTTTCAGATGTGAGTACACCACCGTAGAGCAGCGTGTTGCCATCGAGATCCATGACTCCTTGTCCTTTTTTCTTTGTTTCCGTTATATCTAGGATTTCTAGTTTTGCTTTCCTCATCTCTTCTACTAGCTCCTATTCTTTCCCATTTATACTTCTTGTGTTCCAAGTTCCATAAGACGTAGTCCAGTTCGTCGTCTTTAAATCAGTCCGGTTTTCTGTCTTGTAGTTCTCATAATCAAAAGTTTAAAGCAAACAGGTGATTGGCCTGTTGTGCCTTTGCATGGTGGAGGGGCTGCCTCCATGTAGACCGCCCTCCTCTTTTTTCAGCCGGGCTTGGGACCGGCCTAGGCGAAGTTTTTGCGTGAATCATGAATATTAAACAAATCATCACCTTAAAACTGCTTAATTCCATCTCCACCTTTGGCCAAAACTGACCTGAGATCATAATTTGACATCGTTTAGTTTAACCTATCACCCTACACAACATATTACAGTTAACAGATTGGATCATCATGACACAATTTCATTTTAATGTGATATATCCATCGATCTTTTCAACTAGTAACCCAAAAACTTGGAACGCGTTTTTCTCAAAACAAAGTGGAGATGGAATGAAGCAGTAATAAGGCGACGAAATATCAAGAGAGGTAGAGGAAATCCAAAGAACACATAGAAAAGAGAACTTGTGACATGAAGAAGACTTTGAGCTGATGGCACGGGACAGGAAGACTTGGTCTACGTTTGTTAAAGGTCTATGGGTTGAAAAGTGAAAGAAGAAGAAGATATGGCAGTATTATTATTGTTAATATCTGTAGCCCGTAGAAGCAACTTTCTTTATCATCATCTACCTTTATGCTCCTTATGAAGCATGCAGCCACTACTACATCTGGCTCCCTTGCAGGAAACCTGCCCCAAAGAGGTGGTTTCTGTAGCATTCTGTTATAGTGATGAGGTTGCCCACCCTATGCAAAACCTCATATTAGTCGCCCCGTACGACATGCATGAGGTACCAGTAACCTTATTCTTTCGTTGTCTCCTTAGAGACTCCCGGGAAATACACCGGGCAGAAGTAGCTTTAGTGGTAGTGTTTCTGGTTCAGGAATTCCCGGAAATTTATTTGCATATCATTCATGTGGAGTTCCGGGAAAAAAATGAACGGGACCCGGGAAATCCCCAAAACTGTTCCCGACTCGGGGGAAATATAAAGTCGGGAAAAAAAATTCAGAAAAACTGTTTCATAGTAATAAAAATGTAAAGATAGTCCAACATCAGGTTCAGCCGTAGGGGTGTGAAGTAGTAGTAGCAGCAGTAGTAATAGTAGCAGCAGCAGCAGCAGCAGCAGCAGCAGCAGTAGTAGTAGTAGTAGTAGTAGTAGTAGTAGTAGTAGTAGTAGTAGTAGTAGCAGCAGCAGCAGCAGCAGCAGTAGCAGTAGTAGTGGTAATAGTAGTAGTAGCAGTAGTAGTGGTAATAGTAGTAGTAGTAGCAGTTGTGGTAATAGTAGTAGCAGCAGCAGTAGCAGCAGCATCAGCAGTATCAGTAGTAGTAGTAATAGTAGTAGTAGTTGCAGTAGTAGTGGTAATAGTAGTAGTAGCAGTAGTAGTGGTAGTAGCAGTAGTAGTGGTAATAGTAGTAGTAGTAGCAGTAGTAGTGGTAATAGTAGTAGTAGTAGCAGTAGTAGAAATAGTAGTAGCAGCAGCAGTAGCAGCAGCATCAGCAGTAGCAGTAGTAGTGGTAATAGTAGTAGTAGCAGTAGTAGTGGTAATAGTAGCAGTAGTAGCAGTAGTAGTGGTAATAGTAGTAGTAGTAGTAGTAGTAGCAGTAGTAGTGGTAATAGTAGTAGTAGTAGCAGTAGTAGTGGTAATAGTAGTAGTAGTAGCAGTAGCAGCAGCAGTAGCAGCAGCATCAGCAGCAGTAGCAGTAGTAGTATTAGAAGTTGCAGCGGCAGTAGTAGTAGTAAAAGTCGTAGAAGTAGATGTTGTAGAGGTTGTAATGGGAGTAGTAGTAGCACAAGAAGTAGTATTAACAGTAGTAGTAGTAATAGTAGTAGTAGTAGTTGCAGCGGTAGTAACAGTAGAAGTCTTAGTAGTAAGAGTAGTAGAAGAAATGTTTGCAGCAGTAGGAGAATTCGCAGCAGTAGCAGAAGTAGTAGTAGTAAAAGCTATAGCAGCAGTAGCATACATTGTAACAAACGTAGCAAATGTAGTAGTAGAAGTTGTAGTAGCAGAAATTGTAGCAGCAGTAGTAGAAATTGCAACAGCAGCAGTAGAAGCTATAGCATTTTGTTGTTGTCGTAGCAGTAGCAGCAGTAGTAGTAGTGATAATGCAATCACACTAAAAGTACACGTGACTATAATACATTAACAGTGGTACTACTTGTAGGTAACTTTTGCAATTCATGTAACAGCAGTGGTAAAACTCCACGTCACAGAGATAGCAATAAACATAGCAATAATTACGGCGGCTGTGATAGAACACGTTATGCTTTAAACTTCGATGTTTTCCGGCACTCTTCACATTTTCACAATCAATTCAAAAAGATTCACTTTACCTTTTCTAATCTTGTCTATCACAATATTTAAAGTTAACACTTTCTTGTGATGACAATCAACAACAGGTTCTTTTTTTTTTTGGCGAGATTCATACGCGGATTAATTCTTCTCTAATGAAATTCAGCACGTGCACGAGATATGATATTAAAACATTGCCGACTCAGGTGATGATTTTGTTCAGAGCTGACAACCAAGCGCAAGGGAAGGTTTACCAGTATGGCCAGGGTTATTGGCAATAAAAAGCCATAGATATTGTGTAATTTAGCGGATGGTTCTCATTATCGAGAAACCTCGACAAAGCCAAAATGGCAACAGCTTAGAACGATCAGTAGACAAAGTCTCCTTGTACTACACATGGGGAAACATTTCCATAAGAGAAGGAAAACAGGTCAATAACCACAATTTATTAAAACTCTGGTCAAAGGCGACTTGCTGTTTTCTAAAAGGAGTTGCCAGATGGGACCAGGGATACTTCTTTGTACTCGCGCCGACGTCAACTTAAACTTGTTTAAAGATAGCAGTTGTTAGCCTGAGGTGACTGGTATTTCCATAGTGTTTGTCCACAAGGCCAAATGGAGGTCGTCCACTTATGCCCCCCCCCCCTTTCCTCCCGTTGTCACACTTCGTCACAAAAACCTAGACCCCTCTCCTTCTTATATGACGTCACAAATATATTTCCCCTCCCCCATTATTCCCTTCCTACTGAAAAGAAGGAATGCAATCGAATGTAAATTAGTTAACTAATACAGACAAAAATAACAATCTTTCAAGTAAAGTTGTGTTTAATTAATTTGGCTTTTACATTAATTACTTACTTACTTAGTCATTCCCCTTCTACCGTGAGGTGTAGAGGTTTGGAAGAGAGAGCGCCAGACTATCCTATCGGCTGTCTTCCTCCTGGCCTGGTTCCATTTTAGTCCTCGGTCCTTCAAAGATTGTCTAATGTTGTCCTCCCAGCGGACTCTGGGTCGTCCTGGGGGTCTGGATCCCCGGCTCTTTGTTTCCCATGCTTGTCATGGTAGCCGATCTCCCATTCTGCAGACATGGCCAAACCATCTTAGTTGGGACTGTTCTACTTGGGTCTGCAGGGGGTGGGATTTTAGGCCTTGACGTATCGTCTGGTTGCGGACCATGTCTCTTCTTGTTACTTCAACCACCTTCCTCAGATACCTCATTTCTGAGGTTTGGATCTGGCTTTTGTGGGTTGTAGTCATTGCCCGTGACTCGCATCCATATGTCAAGACTGGGACATAGGTGGAGCGGTATACAGCCATCTTCGTTTTCTTACCAACCTCTCTCTTGCTGAGGAATCCTCGATTTATGGCCTGAAAAAGTCTCCCAGCTGCTGCTTTTCGAGTGGCCAACTCTTCTTTGATGCCTCCCTTTCGGTCTATAATAGCTCCGAGGTATTTAAAGTGGTCGACCTGCTCCAGGACCTGTTCTCCCAGCTTAACCTGATGTCTTCTTTCTTCTCGTGATATCACCATGGATTTTGTTTAAGAGCTGCTTATGACCATCCCGCTCTTCTCCAGCTCTTCCTTCCAGACTTGCAGGTTGGATTGGAGATGTGCCTCTGATTTACATTAATTACTTTTCTGGTTAAATGCTGATGAATTTATTAACAACATCGTTCATTTTGGCTTAATTTGATTTAAAACAATAAAAAAGTAATTAAATGTAAAGTAAACACATCAATAACTTCAGCTCTTACTTAGTTTCATGAAATAATGTTATACGTGAAAGAAAATCCACAACAATTCAAGAGTTTTAAAAACTGTAGTTCTTATTATGAATAATTTCTCTTCGTTATCATTATAATCAAAGTAAGATGCTTCTCCACTTAACGAACTAGAAATCCATTATCTTCCAGATTAATTAACATCGGTTAGTTGAAAGGCGTGTATTACATTATATTAAAAATAAAGGAATGTATAATTAAGATAAAAAATAAAAAAGTTTAAACCAGTTAAAGGCTATAACCAGGGTTGTGGAGTCGGCCAAAACATTTTTCGCCAGTCATATGGCATAAAATTATGTACTTATATGGAATTATGTGTATACGTATGGTATAAGTATGGTATAATGTGAGAATAAATGACTACGTGGCTTTTGTAGATTTTAATTATTCATTCATTCATACTGTAATACAAAACAAAAGCGTAACAAGTATTTTAAAATATGATAATTTTTTATTTATTTATTGAATTGGTCCTTAAAAAGAGGATCTCTTCTAATTGGTCCGGCGTCATACCTGCTCTCAAATCGGATAAAATGTATTAAGTCAATAATAAACAACTACTTTGAAGTGTTATTTCTATGTTTAAGCCCCCCCCCCCCCCCCCGCCCCTTATATGGATCAAACGTGGATCTGCCTTATCTTAAGCCTCGTAGAAGTCGGGACATTTTTTTTACCGATTCCGACTCACCAAAAAACAACGTACTCGACTCCATCAAAAACGACAGACTCCCTGAATCCGACTCCGACTCCACAGCCCTGGTTACAACAATTATGTTGTCTAAGTGTGTATTCCGAATGCTAGCAATTTTCAAAATTTCTGCTTGACCTTCATAATTTTTCTGCTGGTCTGGGTGCTTTGTTTGTCACTTGATCCTATATCTGTTCCTGATAAAACTCTTCCGAGTCTCCCGTCTTGCAAGTTGCTTCTCTCCTATTGTCTAAGTGTGTATTCTGAATGCTGGTAATGTTCAACTGTTCAAGCATTTCCTTTCATCCATTTATAATCCGCTCCTAACGGAGCATGTAGCCACAACAATACAGCTGGCCCGCCTGCAAGAAACCTACATCAACGTCTCCTTGACCTTGTAGCGTTGGTTTATACAGCATTTTGTATAACATAATGTGGTTGTCAGAAACATGCTCAACCTTATACAGGTCTGTAACCCAGAATGGAAAGTTTTTTCGACCGACTTTTGGGCGATTTTCGAACCGATTTTTGGGCGACTTGGGAAACGTTGAGCGTTATCCGAAAACCAACAAAATAAAAAAATCCGATTTCCGAACGACGGCCGTACCCGAGCACTTCGGATTCTAAGTAACGGAGCTGTATTACTCCGCCTCATAGAACATACCTGAGGGTGAAGTAGTTCTGTTCTTGTTGTATGTTCACGAGGACCCTGGGAAATACGCGGATCAGCTGTTGTACCTATTAATCATCCTTTTTTCAAGTATCTATTAATCATCCTTTATTCAAGTATCTATTAATCATCCTTTTTTCAAACACCAAAGCATCCATATTGTTGTTGCGAAGTAACTTTTAAAAGTGGGGCTTCCTAGTGGCTCAGAGGTATGGCGTCCGGCTCTAATTCTAAAGGTGCCGTGTTCGATCCCAGCACAGGCAATATTAATTGATGGAAATTTTTTTTTTCAGAACCAGTGGGTCATAATGACGTCATACTCCCTCCTGATCTCCTGGGTAGTGAGATCGTATGCCTTCTCTATAAGGGCGAAAAAAAAATGGAGGTCTCGTGTACCAAGATGCGCAAGTTAAAAATCCCTCGGCAGTTGCAAATCGTAAAGAGTTAGGGCACATGGCCGCTGCCCTGGCAAAATTTAAAAATTAGAAACCTACCCACCACAAAAATATTTATAGAATATGTGATTCCTGCATACAGACATTGGGATCCTCGCCGGTGCTACGGAGTTCGTGCATTGTGCTGAGATCTTTCTTGTATGATCTAAGGAAGGAGATCGGAGCACTGATGGAGTTGTCCTTGTGCAAGAAAGATGGTCCTTAAAACCAAACCAAACTAAACTTAAAAAAAAAACACCAACAAAACAACATAACATTCAAGCCAACACAGTTCTGTATATAAATGTACAGAGGTAAAAGTAATAGTAGGTAGAGTTAAACATGGGTACAGGTAAAAACGTAAATTTAATGAAGGGGGAAAAAAAACCAATTATTCTTCGCGTTAACATTATATTGTTCATTCTTAGCATTATCCATGTTAACTCGCGACAAATACTATGCTACCCACGCTGACAACGGACAAGGATTTAAAAAATAATAAAAGAAGGCTTACTACTTAAGTAGTATTTGTCTAAAGTAGCTGATAAGAGTGGAAGAGATTTGGCGATAAGTGGTAAAATTAGGGAGATAGTGAAGGTCTAGGAAAAGAGGGAGATTGCTGGAGCTAGATCAGAGAAGGTCTAAGGAAAGCAGCTGGTAATAGTGGTACAGATTTGATGATAAGTGAGGTTGTTGGAACAAGATGAGTGAAGGTCTAAGGAAAGCAGCTGGTAATAGTGGTACAGATTTGATGATAAGTGAGGTTGTTGGAACAAGATGAGTGAAGGTCTAAGGAAAGCAGCTGGTAATAGTGGTACAGATTTGATGATAAGTGAGGTTGTTGGAACAAGATGAGTGAAGGTCTAAGGAAAGCAATTAGTAAGAGTAGATTAGATGTGGCGCTCGGCGGGTAAATTAAAGAGATCAACAAAGGTTTAAGAAAAGCAACTGATAAGACTGGAGATGTTACGACAGACGGTAACATTAGGGAGATCAACAAAGGTTTAAGAAAAGCAACTGATAAGACTGGAGATGTTACGACAGACGGTAACATTAGGGAGATCAGTAAAGGTTTAAGAAAAGCAACTGATAAGACTGGAGATGTTACGACAGACGGTAACATTAGGGAGATCAACAAAGGTTTAAGAAAAGCAACTGATAAGACTGGAGATGTTACGACAGACGGTAACATTAGGGAGATCAGTAAAGGTTTAAGAAAAGCAACTGATAAGAGTGGAGATGTTACGACAGACGGTAACATTAGGGAGATCAGTAAAGGTTTAAGAAAAGCAACTGATAAGAGTGGAGATGTTACGACAGACGGTAACATTAGGGAGATCAGTAAAGGTTTTAAGAAAAGCAACTGAAAAGAGTGGAGATGTTTACGACAGACGGTAACATTAGGGAGATCATAAAGGTTTAAGAAAGCAAATGATAAGATGGAGATGTTACGACAGACGGTAACATTAGGGAGATCAGTAAAGGTTTAAGAAAAGCAAATGATAAGAGTGGAGATGATGTTACGACAGACGGTAACATTAGGGAGATCATACAGTTTTAGAAAAGCAACTGAATAAGAGTGGATGTGTTACGACAGACGGTAACATTAGGGAGATCAGTAAAGGTTTAAGAAAAGCAACAGATAAGAAGAGTGGAGATGTTACGACAGACGGTAACATCAGGGAGATCAGTAAAGGTTTAAGAAAAGCAACTGATAAGAGTGGAGATGTTACGACAGACGGTAACATTAGGGAGATCAGTAAAGGTTTAAGAAAAGCAACAGATAAGAGTGGAGATGTTACGACAGACGGTAACATTAGGGAGATCAGTAAAGGTTTAAGAAAAGCAACTGATAAGAGTGGAGATGTTACGACAGACGGTAACATTAGGGAGATCAGTAAAGGTTTATTAAGAAAAGCAAATGATAAGAGTGGAGATGTACGACAGACGGTAACATTAGGGAGATCAGTAAAGGTTTTAAGAAAAGCAAATGATAAGAGTGGAGATGTTACGACAGACGGTAACATTGGGGAGATCAGTCAAGGTGTAAGAAAAGCACCTGATAAGACCGGAGAGGTTACGACAGACGGTAAGATGAGGGAGATCATAAAGGTTTAAGAAAAGCAAATGATAAGAGTGGAGATGTTACGACAGACGGTAACATTAGGGAGATCAGTAAAGGTTTAAGAAAAGCAAATGATAAGAGTGGAGATGTTACGACAGACGGTAACATTAGGGAGATCAGTAAAGGTTTAAGAAAAGCAAATGATAAGAGTGGAGATGTTACGACAGACGGTAACATTAGGGAGATCAGTACAGGTTTAAGAAAAGCAAATGATAAGAGTGGAGATGTTACGACAGACGGTAACATTAGGGAGATCAGTAAAGGTTTAAGAAAAGCAAATGATAAGAGTGGAGATGTTACGACAGACGGTAACATTAGGGAGATCAGTAAAGGTTTAAGAAAAGCAAATGATAAGAGTGGAGATGTTACGACAGACGGTAACATTAGGGAGATCAGTAAAGGTTTAAGAAAAGCAACTGATAAGACTGGAGATGTTACGACAGACGGTAACATTAGGGAGATCAACAAAGGTTTAAGAAAAGCAACTGATAAGACTGGAGATGTTACGACAGACGGTAACATTAGGGAGATCAGTAAAGGTTTAAGAAAAGCAACTGATAAGAGTGGAGATGTTACGACAGACGGTAACATTAGGGAGACCATAAGGAGATCAGTAAAGGTTGAAGAAAGCAAATGATAAGAGTGGAGATGTTACGACAGACGGTAACATTAGGGAGATCAGTAAAGGTTTAAGAAAAGCAAATGATAAGAGTGGAGATGTTACGACAGACGGTAACATTAGGGAGATCAGTAAAGGTTTAAGAAAAGCAACTGATAAGACTGGAGATGTTACGACAGACGGTAACATAGGGAGATCAGTAAAGGTTTTAAGAAAAGCAAATGATAAGAGTGGAGATGTTACGACAGACGGTAACATTAGGGAGATCAGTAAAGGTTTAAGAAAAGCAAATGATAAGAGTGGAGATGTTACGACAGACGGTAACATTAGGGAGATCAGTAAAGGTTTAAGAAAAGCAACTGATAAGACTGGAGATGTTACGACAGACGGTAACATTAGGGAGATCAACAAAGGTTTAAGAAAAGCAACTGATAAGACTGGAGATGTTACGACAGACGGTAACATTAGGGAGATCAGTAAAGGTTTAAGAAAAGCAACTGATAAGAGTGGAGATGTTACGACAGACGGTAACATTAGGGAGATCAGTAAAGGTTTAAGAAAAGCAACTGATAAGAGTGGAGATGTTACGACAGACGGTAACATTAGGGAGATCAGTAAAGGTTTAAGAAAAGCAACTGATAAGAGTGGAGATGTTACGACAGACGGTAACATTAGGGAGATCAGTAAAGGTTTAAGAAAAGCAAATGATAAGAGTGGAGATGTTACGACAGACGGTAACATTAGGGAGATCAGTAAAGGTTTAAGAAAAGCAAATGATAAGAGTGGAGATGTTACGACAGACGGTAACATTAGGGAGATCAGTACAGGTTTAAGAAAAGCAACTGATAAGAGTGGAGATGTTACGACAGACGGTAACATTAGGGAGATCAGTAAAGGTTTAAGAAAAGCAACAGATAAGAGTGGAGATGTTACGACAGACGGTAACATTAGGGAGATCAGTAAAGGTTTAAGAAAAGCAACTGATAAGAGTGGAGATGTTACGACAGACGGTAACATTAGGGAGATCAGTAAAGGTTTAAGAAAAGCAACAGATAAGAGTGGAGATGTTAGATCAGTAAAGGTTTAAGAAAAGCAAATGATAAGAGTGGAGATGTTACGACAGACGGTAACATTAGGGAGATCAGTAAAGGTTTAAGAAAAGCAAATGATAAGAGTGGAGATGTTACGACAGACGGTAACATTAGGGAGATCAGTAAAGGTTTAAGAAAAGCAAATGATAAAGAGTGGAGATGTTACGACAGACGTAACATTAGGAGAATCAGTACAGGTTTAAGAAAAGCAAATGATAAAAGAGGAGATGTTACGACAGACGGTAACATTAGGGAGATCAGTAAAGGTTTAAGAAAAGCAAATGATAAGAGTGGAGATGTTACGACAGACGGTAACATTAGGGAGATCAGTAAAGGTTTAAGAAAAGCAAATGATAAGAGTGGAGATGTTACGACAGACGGAAACATTAGGGTAGATCATAAAGGTTTAAGAAAAGCAAATGATAAGAGTGGAGATGTTACGACAGACGGTAACAATTAGGGAGATCAGTACAGTTTAAGAAAAGCAAATGATAAGAGTGGAGATGTTACGACAGACGGTAACATTAGGGAGATCAGTAAAGGTTTAAGAAAAGCAAATGATAAGAGTGGAGATGTTACGACAGACGGTAACATTAGGGAGATCAGTAAAGGTTTAAGAAAAGCAAATGATAAGAGTGGAGATGTTAAACGACAGACGTAACATAGGAGAGATCAGTAAAGGTTTAAGAAAAGCAAATGATAAGAGTGGAGATGTTACGACAGACGGTAACATTAGGGAGATCAGTACAGGTTTAAGAAAAGCAAATGATAAAGAGTGGAGATGTTACGACAGACGGTAAACATTAGGGAGATCAGTACAGGTTTAAGAAAAGCAAATGATAAAGTGGAGATGTTTACGACAGACGGTAACATTAGGGAGATCAGTAAAGGTTTAAGAAAAGCAACAGATAAGAGTGGAGATGTTACGACAGACGGTTACATTAGGGAAATAAGTAAAGGGTTAGGAAAAGCAGATAATAAGAGTGGAGATGTTACGACAGACGTAACATTAGGGAGATCAGTAAAGGTTTAAGAAAAGCAACTGATAAGAGTGGAGATGTTACGACAGACGGTAACATTAGGGAGATCAGTAAAGGTTTAAGAAAAGCAAATGATAAGAGTGGAGATGTTACGACAGACGGTAACATAGGGAGATCAGTACAGGTTTAAGAAAAAGCAAATGATAAGGTGGAGAATGTTACGACAGACGGTAACATTAGGAGATCAGTACAGTTTAAGAAAAGCAAATGATAAGAGTGGAGATGTTACGACAGACGGTAACATTAGGGAGATCAGTAAAGGTTTAAGAAAGCAAATGATAAGAGTGGAGATGAGACGACAGACGGTAACATTAGGTAGATCAGTAAATGTTTAAGAAAAGCAAATGATAAGAGTGGAGATGTTACGACAGACGGTAACATTAGGGAGATCAGTAAAGTTTAAGAAAAGCAAAATGATAAAGAGTGGAGAATGTTACGACAGACGGTAACATTAGGGAGATCAGTAAAGGTTTAAGAAAAGCAAATGATAAGAGTGGAGATGTTACGACAGACGGTAACATTAGGGAGATCAGTAAAGGTTTAAGAAAAGCAAATGATAAGAGTGGAGATGTTACGACAGACGGTAACATTAGGGAGATCAGTACAGGTTTAAGAAAAGCAAATGATAAGAGTGGAGATGTTACGACAGACGGTAACATTAGGGAGATCAGTAAAGGTTTAAGAAAAGCAACAGATAAGAGTGGAGATGTTACGACAGACGGTAACATTAGGGAGATCAGTAAAGGTTTAAGAAAAGCAACAGATAAGAGTGGAGATGTTACGACAGACGGTAACATTAGGGAGATCAGTAAAGGTTTAAGAAAAGCAAATGATAAGAGTGGAGATGTTACGACAGACGGTAACATTAGGGAGATCAGTACAGGTTTAAGAAAAGCAACTGATAAGAGTGGAGATGTTACGACAGACGGTAACATTAGGGAGATCAGTACAGGTTTAAGAAAAAGCAACAGATAAGAGTGTGGAGATGTTTACGACAGACGGTAACATTAGGGAGATCAGTAAAGGTTTAAGAAAAGCAACAGATAAGAGTGGAGATGTTACGACAGACGTAACATTAGGAGATCAGTAAAGGTTTAAGAAAAGCAACAGATAAGAGTGGAGATGTTACGACAGACGGTAACATTAGGGAGATCAGTAAAGGTTTAAGAAAAGCAAATGATAAGAGTGGAGATGTTACGACAGACGGTAACATTAGGGAGATCAGTACAGGTTTAAGAAAAGCAACTGATAAGAGTGGAGATGTTACGACAGACGGTAACATTAGGGAGATCAGTAAAGGTTTAAGAAAAGCAACAGATAAGAGTGGAGATGTTACGACAGACGGTAACATTAGGGAGATCAGTAAAGGTTTAAGAAAAGCAAATAATAAGAGTGGAGATGTTTACGACAGACGGTAACATTAGGAGATCAGTAAAGGTTTAAGAAAAGCAACTGATAAGAGTGGAGATGTTACGACAGACGGTAACATTAGGGAGATCAGTAAAGGTTTAAGAAAAGCAAATGATAAGAGTGGAGATGTTACGACAGACGGTAACATTAGGGAGATCAGTAAAGGTTTAAGAAAAGCAACTGATAAGAGTGGAGATGTTACGACAGACGGTAACATTAGGGAGATCAGTAAAGGTTTAAGAAAAGCAACTGATAAGAGTGGAGATGTTACGACAGACGGTAACATTAGGGAGATCAGTAAAGGTTTAAGAAAAGCAAATTGATAAGAGTGGAGATGTTACGACAGACGTAACATTAGGGAGATCAGTAAAGGTTTAAGAAAAGCAAATGATAAGAGTGGAGATGTTACGACAGACGGTAACATTAGGGAGATCAGTACAGGTTTAAGAAAAGCAACTGATAAGAGTGGAGATGTTACGACAGACGGTAACATTAGGGAGATCAGTAAAGGTTTAAGAAAAGCAAATGATAAGAGTGGAGATGTTACGACAGACGGTAACATTAGGGAGATCAGTACAGGTTTAAGAAAAGCAAATGATAAGAGTGGAGATGTTACGACAGACGGTAACATTAGGGAGATCAGTAAAGGTTTAAGAAAAGCAACAGATAAGAGTGGAGATGTTACGACAGACGGTAACATTAGGGAGATCAGTAAAGGTTTAAGAAAAGCAAATGATAAGAGTGGAGATGTTACGACAGACGGTAACATTAGGGAGATCAGTAAAGGTTTAAGAAAAGCAACTGATAAGAGTGGAGATGTTACGACAGACGGTAACATTAGGGAGATCAGTAAAGGTTTAAGAAAAGCAACTGATAAGAGTGGAGATGTTACGACAGACGGTAACATTAGGGAGATCAGTAAAGGTTTAAGAAAAGCAACTGATAAGAGTGGAGATGTTACGACAGACGGTAACATTAGGGAGATCAGTAAAGGTTTAAGAAAAGCAAATGATAAGAGTGGAGATGTTACGACAGACGGTAACATTAGGGAGATCAGTAAAGGTTTAAGAAAAGCAAATGATAAGAGTGGAGATGTTACGACAGACGGTAACATTAGGGAGATCAGTACAGGTTTAAGAAAAGCAAATGTGGAGATGTTACGACAGACGGTAACATTAGGGAGATCAGTAAAGGTTTAGAAAAGCAACAGATAAAGTGGAGATGTTAAGACAGACGGTAACATTAGGGAGATCAGTAAAGGTTTAAGAAAAGCAAATGATAAGAGTGGAGATGTTACGACAGACGGTAACATTAGGGAGATCAGTATGGAGATGTTACGACAGACGGTAACATTAGGGAGATCAGTAAGGAGATGTTACGACAGACGGTAACATTAGGGAGATCAGTAAAGGTTTAAGAAAAGCAACTGATAAGAGTGGAGATGTTACGACAGACGGTAACATTAGGGAGATCAGTAAAGGTTTAAGAAAAGCAAATGATAAGAGTGGAGATGTTACGACAGACGGTAACATTAGGGAGATCAGTAAAGGTTTAAGAAAAGCAACTGATAAGAGTGGAGATGTTACGACAGACGGTAACATTAGGGAGATCAGTAAAGGTTTAAGAAAAGCAACTGATAAGAGTGGAGATGTTACGACAGACGGTAACATTAGGGAGATCAGTAAAGGTTTAAGAAAAGCAAACCATAAGAGTGGAGATGTTACGACAGACGGTAACATTAGGGAGATCAGTAAAGGTTTAAGAAAAGCAAATGATAAGAGTGGAGATGTTACGACAGACGGTAACATTAGGGAGATCAGTAAAGGTTTAAGAAAAGCAACTGATAAGAGTGGAGATGTTACGACAGACGGTAACATTAGGGAGATCAGTAAAGGTTTAAGAAAAGCAAATGATAAGAGTGGAGATGTTACGACAGACGGTAACATTAGGGAGATCAGTAAAGGTTTAAGAAAAGCAACTGATAAGAGTGGAGATGTTACGACAGACGGTAACATTAGGGAGATCAGTAAAGGTTTAAGAAAAGCAACTGATAAGAGTGGAGATGTTACGACAGAAGTGAAGATTAGGGAGATCAGTAAAGGTTTAAGAAAAGCAACTGATAAGAGTGGAGATGTTACGACAGACGGTAACATTAGGGAGATCAGTAAAGGTTTAAGAAAAGCAACTGATAAGAGTGGAGATGTTACGACAGACGGTAACATTAGGGAGATCAGTAAAGGTTTAAGAAAAGCAACTGATAAGAGTGGAGATGTTACGACAGACGGTAACATTAGCGAGATCAGTAAAGGTTTAAGAAAAGCAAATGATAAGAGTGGAGATGTTACGACAGACGGTAACATTAGGGAGATCAGTAAAGGTTTAAGAAAAGCAACTGATAAGAGTGGAGATGTTACGACAGACGGTAACATTAGGGAGATCAGTAAAGGTTTAAGAAAAGCAAATGATAAGAGTGGAGATGTTACGACAGACGGTAACATTAGGGAGATCAGTAAAGAGAGTGGAGATGTTACGACAGACGGTAACATTAGGGAGATCAGTAAAGGTTTAAGAAAAGCAACTGATAAGAGTGGAGATGTTACGACAGACGGTAACATTAGGGAGATCAGTAAAGGTTTAAGAAAAGCAAATGATAAGAGTGGAGATGTTACGACAGACGGTAACATTAGGGAGATCAGTAAAGGTTTAAGAAAAGCAAATGATAAGAGTGGAGATGTTACGACAGACGGTAACATTAGGAAGATCAGTACAGGTTTAAGAAAAGCTACTGATAAAAGTGGAGATGTTACGACAGACGGTAACATTAGGGAGATCAGTAAAGGTTTAAGAAAAGCAAATGATAAGAGTGGAGATGTTACGACAGACGGTAACATTAGGGAGATCAGTAAAGGTTTAAGAAAAGCAACTGATAAGAGTGGAGATGTTACGACAGACGGTAACATTAGGGAGATCAGTAAAGGTTTAAGAAAAGCAAATGATAAGAGTGGAGATGTTACGACAGACGGTAACATTAGGGAGATCAGTAAATGTTTAAGAAAAGCAGGAGATAAGAGTGGAGATGTTACGACAGACGGTAACATTAGGGAGATCAGTAAAGGTTTAAGAAAAGCAAATGATAAGAGTGGAGATGTTACGACAGACGGTAACATTAGGGAGATCAGTAAAGGTTTAAGAAAAGCAAATGATAAGAGTGGAGATGTTACGACAGACGGTAACATTAGGAAGATCAGTACAGGTTTAAGAAAAGCTACTGATAAAAGTGGAGATGTTACGACAGACGGTAACATTAGGGAGATCAGTAAAGGTTTAAGAAAAGCAACTGATAAGAGTGGAGATGTTACGACAGACGGTAACATTAGGGAGATCAGTAAAGGTTTAAGAAAAGCAGCTGATAAGAGATATTAGCTAATCAGAGAGAAAGATATGTTAACTAATAAGAGAGAAAGAGATGTTAACAATAAGAGAGCAAGAGATGTTAACTAATAAGAGAGGAAAAGATGTTAACTAATAAGATAGAAAGATACGTCAACTAATAAGAGAGAAAGATATGTTAACTAACAAGAAAGAAAAAGATGTTAACTAATAAGAGAGGAAAGATGTTAACTAATAAGAGAGGAAAGATGTTAACTAATAAGAGATGAAGAGATGTTAACTAATAAGAGATGAAGAGATGTTAACTAATAAGAGAGGAAGAGATGTTAACTAATAAGAGAAGAAGCGATCGTTTACGATAGACTGGAACATTTTGGAGATCAGTGGCGATTTTAGAAAAGCAGGTAATAAAAATAGAATAAATTTGACGATAAGTGGGGAAAATTAGGAAGAAGAAGTAAAAGTTGAAGAAACCTCGCATAATTCAAAAGGTGCATAATTCAAGACTAGTTTTCTAATAGTTGTCATTTTAAGTACGGATTCGCATTATTTCCAATTTTCCGCATAAAGGGAGATTTTATTAATAATAATTAAAAAGAAAATCGTATTATTTCAAATTCGCACAAATTTGGACCGCGCAGTATTTCTGTTACTCTCCTAAACTATTTCCACAGCTGGTGTAGGTGCGTGTTGTAAGCCGTCTTCAAACACACAGTATTTATTTTTCGTGTGATCTACTGCATACGTCATAAACAGGGATGTACCAACAGCTGCTTTCACTGAAATAGTACACACGTGACGGGCGATCGATTCCAGGACACACCATCTGAAATCGACAAACGTGTTATCTTTATAGCTAAAAGAATAAAAACAAACCATTGTGATCATCTCATTTTTTTTCAGGCCAATCATCTATATAGCTTAAGGAAAAGTGGAAAATTCTTCTTGCTGAACACCATCACCAACCAAGAACTGCTAACTCAGAGTCACCAGAAGGACATGCGCAATATCATAGCGGGTAGTCACTGGTATTAGGTTGGCCACATTCTCAAAAGAGACCCTGACACCATCACCAGAAGAGACCCTGACACCATCACCAGAAGAGACCCTGACACCATCACCAGAAGAGACCCTGACACCAACACCAGAAGAGACCCTGACACCATCACCAGAACAGACCCTGACACCATCACCAAAAGAGACCCTGACACCATCACCAAAAGAGACCCTGACACCATCACCAGAAGAGACCCTGACACCATCACCAAAAGAGAATCTGACACCATCACCAAAAGAGACCCTGACACCATCACCAGAAGAGACCCTGACACCATCACAAGAACAGACCCTGACACCATCACCAGAAGAGACCCTGACACCATCACCAGAAGAGACCCCGACACCATCACCAGAAGAGACCCTGACACCGTCACCAGAAGAGACCCTGACACCATCACCAGAAGAGACCCTGACACCATCACCAGAAGAGACCCTGACACCATCACCAGAAGAGACCCTGACACCATCACCAGAAGAGACCCTGACACTATCACCAGAAGAGACACTGACACCATCACCAGAAGAGACCCTGACACCATCACCAGAAGAGACCCTGACACCATCACCAAAAGAGACCCTGACACCATCACCAAAAGATACCCTGACACCATCACCAGAAGAGACCCTGACATCATCACCAAAAGAGACCCTGACACCATCACCAAAAGAGACCCTGACACCATCACCAGAAGAGACCCTGACACCATCACCAAAAAGACCTTGACACCATCACCAAAAGAGACCCTGACACCATCACCAGAACAGACCCTGACACCATCACCAGAAGAGACCCTGACACCATCAGACCCTGACACCATCACCAGAAGAGACCCTGACACCATCACCAAAAGAGACCCTGACACCATCACCAGAAGAGACCCTGGCACCATCACCACAAGAGACCCTGACACCATCACCACAAGAGACCCTGACACCATCACCACAAGAGACCCTGACACCATCACCAGAAGAGACCCTGACACCATCACCAGAAGAGACCCTGACACCATCACCAGAAGAGACCCTGACACCATCAGACCCTGAAGCCATCACCAGAAGAGACCCTGGCACCATCACCACAAGAGACCCTGACACCATCACCAGAAGAGACTCTGACACCATCACCAAAAGAGACCTTGACACCATCACCAAAAGAGACCCTGACACCATCACCAGAAGAGACCCTGACACCATCACCAAAAGAGACCTTGACACCATCACCAGAAGAGACCCTGAAACCATCACCAAAAGAGACCTTGACACCATCACCAGAAAAGACCCTGACACCATCACCAGAAGAGACCCTGACACCATCAGACCGTGACACCATCACCAGAAGAGACCCTGACATCATCACCAGAAGAGACCCTGACACCATCACCAAAAGATACCCTGACACCATCACCAGAACAGACCCTGACACCATCACCAGAAGAGACCCTGACACCATCACCAATCAAAAATTGCGTACGTTTTACCTAAGGGGGTAGTCTTCGGTCCTGCCAATGTACGCACCAGTCTTGAGATAGTTATATTATTTGTGCGTACGTTTTATTCACGCACCGACGTGCACAATGCAGAGTATGAGTTGCTCTTTGCGCACGGGTAACCTAGTTGAGGATTATGACGTCAGCTGTTGTAAGGGCAAGATGGACTCTCTCTCTGCCCGTATGTTGTTATTTTGATTCTGAACAATTCGATGGAAGAATTGTTCTGAAGGATTTTGTTGGGTCTTCAGGATGAAGCCAACATGCAGTTCAATACGTAAGTTTCGTTTGAACCTTCATGTATATTAATACGTCTATGAATAAAGTGGAACAGATGATCATCACTGGATTCTAGCGGGAATCCATATGTTATTGGATTCCTAGAATGGAACAGTTGAGATCTTTACTTCACTGTAAATATTTCGTAGTGGGAAGTCCTACGAGTAAAGGATAACTATTTGATCATATCTTGAATATCGGATATTTTGTAATGCCTATGCCAAGGTCGTGGCATATTTTGTAGGAGAGGTTAGTCAACTGAAGTCGCTAACCTGATTGTATTTTCGTGTAGAACTTTTATGGATTATATCAAACTGTATAGATTATTGTAAGGAGAAAGTCTGGGATTTAAACAAGTATTATATGGAAGCGTCATCCATGAGCATGAATCCGTTTACTGTTACAGACGTCCTTGGAACAAGGTTAACGGACATGACCGTAATGTATTTCAAATGACAACTATTAGGGAATCCTAGTCACTTGGATAGAAAAGGACTTGATTGATAAAGAAATCTACAGGAATGTTTTATTATCAACAGTAACTATAATTATGATGCTCTCATCGTTTGTCTTGATCGTGTCGTTGATTGCCGTTTGTCATTCGTCAATAAACCTGAATAACTTTTAACAACGAGTTGATTCTAGTCATGAATTGGCCAATTGCCTACCACTCGTTGGAATTTGATTGAATAACCTTTTGACAACTTTTCATTGAAACCATTCGCGTGTCTAAGCTAGTCATTGATACATCTACCACTAGCATATCGTTACTATCAACTACAATCACAAAAGAGACCTTGACACCATCACCAGAAGAGACCCTGAAACCATCACCAAAAGAGACCTTGACACCATCACCAGAAAAGACCCTGACACCATCACCAGAAGAGACCCTGACACCATCAGACCCTGACACCATCACCAGAAGAGACCCTGACATCATCACCAGAAGAGACCCTGACACCATCACCAAAAGAGACCCTGACACCATCACCAGAACAGACCCTGACACCATCACCAGAAGAGATCCTGACACCATCACCAGAAGAGACCCTGACACCATCACCAAAAGAGACCCTGACACCATCACCAGAAGAGACCCTGACACCATCACAAAAAGAGACCCTGACACCATCACCAGAAGAGACCCTGACACCATCACCAGAAGAGACCCTGACACCATCACCAAAAGAGACCTTGACACCATCACCAGAAAAGACCCTGACACCATCACCAGAACAGACCCTGACACCATCACCAGAAGAGACCCTGACACCATCACCAGAAGAGACCCTGACACCATCACCAAAAGAGACCCTGACACCATCACCAGAAGAGACCCTGACACCATCACCAAAAGAGACCCTGACACCATCAGCAGAACAGACCCTGACACCATAACCAGAACTGCCATGCTATGGACTCCAGAAGAAAAGCAAAAGCAAAGACAGCCAAGAACCACCTGGCGGAGAACTGTGGAGGAGATGCTAAGCATAAACCAGAGCTGGGGCACCACACGAAGGATGGCTGTCGACCAAGCAAAGGGGAGACAGCTTGTTGCTGTCCTACAAGACTTCACCAGGCGTGATGGTCACTGATTGTTTTGTCAGTCAGCGGCCAAGGACTAAAGAAGAAGAATCACGTGTTTGTTTTAATATATGATTGCATGTTCATCCAGAGAGACACTGTGCTCCCTGGGCAACCTCTTCACCAAACGGAAGAACGGGAAACGACCACCAAACGGAAGAACGGGAAACGACCACCAAACGGAAGAACGGGAAACGACCATCAAACGGAAGAACGGGAAACGACCATCAAACGGAAGAACGGGAAACGACCATCAAACGGAAGAACGGGAAACGACCATCAAACGGTAGATCGGAAATGACCACCAAACGAAGCGTCTTTTTTTTTTTAAATTATTTTTATTTGGATGAAAATAAGAAAAGCACAGACCTAACTGTCAATGAAATAATTAAAGCCAGGATTGTATCTGGAAAAAGAAAAATGTATAGCAACTGTTAGAAGAGAGTGACAGAGGCGTAGTGGGGGAAAAAGGCATGCTCGAAAAATGCAGAGACCAAAGCTAAAACAATCTGAAAGAATGACAAATGACAAGAAGGTTTAGGCAGTGGCATACTTTAAAAGAAGTGACAAATAACACCAGAAGATTTATGCAGAGAGATCCCATTTAAAAGGACAAAGTAGGGGACAAGACTGTGATGTCAAAATAAGAATATAAAAGGCCAGGGGAGCTTTCACTGCATTGGGAAAAATAGGGAGATCAAAAGAAATCAAGTCTAACATAAAAATGAGAACCTTCAACTAACATATCTGTCACAAGATGGATTTTGGGGCGACCTCTTTCCGATTTCTCTTTCACTACGGCAGTAATCAGTTACATTTGTTGTACTGATTGTATTGCGATTTTTCCTGGTCGCACCCTTTTCTTTCTCTGCTAGGCAGCAGATATGTGATATTGTAAAACATTTGACATTTCTTGTTGCTGTATACCTCACATTTGCTAGGCGCGGCACAGCTTTGATGAGATTAAGCTTAGGTAAACCCATATTGATCTGCTTAGTTTTCGTGTAGAGTTGTGTGCTTAAGCGAGTGATAACAAGATTACTAGTCTGTGCAACACATTTTGTACAGACACGTATGACATAATCGCTTCCTGTCCAACTTGTTATGACAAGATTACATTAGATAGTAATAATTTTTTACATCGGAAACACATTGTTGAGAGAGTTTACCAATGTGTTTGTGAGTGGGTACACAAGGGATCAGATATTTTCATGCCATATTTGGGAGAGGTGACCTCTGCAATGCATTCAAAATTTTTCCATGTCAGGAATATTTTGAAATCGCCCCCCGCCCCCTTCCCCCCCCCTTTCCAAACCAGCATGTTTGAAATGATTGGAGCTTTTTCCTAGCTTCATAGCAAACAGAGCGTGGAAGGACAGTGAATATAACCTGACGCTTCAGTCAGTCAAATTCACTGTGAAGATCACTTGCCAAGACGACACAACCAGACCTTGCCAGAGTGAAGCCTAGAATTCAGAATTCCATTTTATCAGACCGGACTTTTTATTGGAGTAATTATCAAAATAGCCCAAGATATCTCTATCATTTTACATAAGGAAATCCGGAATATCTGAGGAAACTGAACAATACGGAGTCAGAGTGAATTAAAGTTAAAATTAACGACCCCAAGTGCACGTGTAAAAAGGCATCGGCTAGTGCCTTAACTTCATTCATCTGAGCAAAAAGTCTGTGAGCCAGGATTGGCGTAAGTTGCCATTGTACATTCTATATTTTCATTACTAACATGTGAACAAATATGTATATATTGCCATGTGAATATTAATATGTGAAAATCGCTAGTGGATGTCTCAGTCATTTGATTTAAATTTAATGGAAGTTTCAAACTTTTCAAATCAGTGTAAACATAAATGAAAACATATTCAATTTATATTGTGAACTCTTTTCAATCAGCGGAAATGTAAATGTAAACATATTCTATCTGTACTATTAACCTTTTCATTTAAATGTAAAATAACATTAAGCTTTTCAGTTTAAATGTAAAGAAAGTTTTCTCTCGGGGGATTAAAGCTAATTCTCAAAATGGATACATTCTGAGTAATTGGGATGGTAGAATAGGAGAAAGGGGACACATAAGTATGTGTTGGGATACGCAATACTCAGGAGAGCGTTTCGTTTCTATTCTTTTACCATAGTTGTTGGTGGTGGTAACAGTTGAAGGGTGCAATCTCTGGAACAAGATGGGAACAGTGGTCTAAGCTTTAAGACGAGGGACCAACTTTGTAGACTCTCCCTGACACTCCTGGGAACAAGCTGCACCCTACAACCTTGACCAGGGACGAGCGTGAGAAGTGCAAAAAGAACCAACCCAGCGGGAGCAGAAACAACCACTGGCAGCTAAGTGCAATATATAAGCTGCCAAAGTGAACTTTTTTTATAGGATCTACTATCTATCAATGATGAACCTTTGCTTTTAAACTATTCAATTATTTTCAAACTGTTAAAACTTAAGTGATTATTAAATTTTGTTATTTGTAATTTTACAAATTTAACTTCGATTTAATCATTTTAAATGTACTGCATGTTTGTCTTAGTCAATTTACTAAACATACTCTAAACAGAGCTATACCAGAATAATAAGAATTCCACTGAGTAAATCAGAGGTGGGGGCTTGAACGAGTTAAGATTAATTATTGCTTAATTCTTCACAAAAGCTGTCGGCAGATTCTAGAATTAACGTGCTCAGCCAATGCAGCATTGTTTTCGCTTATCTGAATATCTTGTGAATTCTAAATTGAGATAGAAGCGTCATTACCCTTCTATTTACAAAGCTGCCAATAGTAATCTTGTGCGAAGGTAGACACCTTTGAAGCCCATATTAGATACTCTTGAGTTTTGGCCACTGTTGGACCACTACTGCAAAGCAGGGGAGGCAATACCGTCACAAACTGGAAAGCGACTGTGATGCCTCTTGTCTCCATTTATTTTCTTACTAGCAATAGATTGGGTTATGAAAACATTACACGTCACACACCAGAAATGGAATCCGGTGGAATGAGACTAAACAGCTTGATGATCTAGATTTTGCAGATGATTTGGCTCTTCTGTTCCTTAACCTTAATCAGATGGAAGATAACATGAAAATACTCGATGAGAGGTCACAGCAAGTGGGGGTTTTTTTTAACACAAGGAAAAGATAAATATAATGAGAATAAATGCAATAAATGATAACAGGGTTGAACTTGAAGAAACACCACTACAAGATGTGGAATTTTACACATATCTTGGCAGCAATATAAACAAAGTTGGAGGGACAGACAACGACATCAAAATAAAAATACAAAAAGCAAGAGGAGCTTTCATTGCATTGGGAAATACTAGAAGGTCAAGAAAATTCAAGTCCAACACAAAAATAACAATCTTCAACTCAAATTTCATGTCAGTCCTATTGTATGGAGAAAAAAACTAGACTTTTATAAATGATTGCTTGCGTAGATCAGAAGGATTGAAATGGTATGAAAAGGTCACCAATGTGGAACTGATGACAAGAACCAGACACGTGCCAGTGGAACAAGAGATGAGAAGAAAGCGCTGGCGATGGATAAGACCCACACTGAGGAAACATGTTGGCAGCATTATAAAGAAGTCCTTGTTCTGGAATTCACAGGAAAAGACAGGCTGGGGTAGACTGACAAACATGGAAAGAGACTTGGAGACATAAATTTAAATGACGAGGAATACAATGGAAAGAGCTTGAGCTGGTGGAACGCGACAGGAGGACTTGGCATGTGTTAGTTGAAGGCCTATGTATAGCTAAAGGGTGTTGATTGATTGATTGATTGCACTCTATCATTACTTTGCATGTTTTAAAAGGTATCTTTCTCCTCTCATGAGTTAAAACAAATTGTACTACATTCAAACCAATCTATGCTACTCTCAAGTTTCAAATGTTTCTCGTGTTCAACGGTATTCAATGTTGCATTCTACCAAATATCTATATATTTCTTTTTACAATATACAATGGGGTCAGTCCGCATATGACGTCACGCAATGTTTGTCATTTTAATTTCCCCCCCCCCCCCCCCATTGTCACATTTTGTCACAAAATCCTAGACCCCACCCTCTTATGTGACCTCACAAATCTCTTAACCCCCCTTTTTTCTCCCAATTACTTTTTGTACTACTGAAAAGAAAGAATGTAGTCGAATGTAAATTAGTTAACTACGGAGAACAAAAACAATAATCTTTCAAGTAAAATAGTATATAACTAGCTATAACCAGTCACACTTGACGGGTTTTTAATTATAGTGTGCTGTTTCCGTTCCCAGATGAGCAGATAGAAGTACATTCTTAGAGAGTTTTTGGTTTCTTTCCATTACACAGTGTAATCAAGCTGTTCATGAACACCGTCATTTGAACGCTTTTCTTTGTTGATCGTAACTATTTTCGGGAGAGTATATATAATGGAAACAATACAATTTTTCAACACGGTTGCATTCCTCAGCTGTGACCAACGTACACACGGCGAGAATTATGCACTTTGGTATGTTATTGGCTCATGCACACCAATTTGTACGCACTTTTTCTTTGTCGAGCGCTACTAATTTCGTGAAAGAATAAAAAAAACAAAAAACAAAAACGAAAGTATTTGTTTTATATAACACCCACGCCGCGCAAGTTGCACACCGTGCGTTGCGCACTTTTTTTTCTGGCGCGAGTTACTATTTTGAGTGAGACCGACCGACGTAACATACATCGGTAATTATGTTAGATGGGATGGGATGGGATTAATCAAGGTTTGCACAGATCTTCTCTTTCATGTGCCGCGATATCTCTTGTCAATGCTATTCAATCTCATGCCATATCCACACCCATGCTTTTTGTAAGTTTAACTTTCTTGTTCCAATATATTTGTCTATGCTACACTTTAACCAGGGCCAGTGTGGTTCCCGGGGGGTCTCTAAGGAGACAAAGAACGAACAGGTACTGCTCCCTCAGTCGTTGTTATTGTTCCAGTGGCGTTTGTGCTTTCCCCCTTCAGCCAAATGCCATGTAGTGGTATCTGCATGCGTTCTCAGGTTGTTCTTTCGCTCCATATAAGGTGTTCCACTTATCTGACCTCGGAGGAAGGAGCATATTCCTAATATCATTGAGAGCTGGGCATTCGAAGAAGTGGGTGGACAACAGTTTCATAGGGGTAGATACATAGCTGAGGTTATCTACATGAGGTTGTGGATGGGGTTGGAAACCTCGTCATGAAAAACAAATTGCTACTGAACCCAAAGCTGCAATAGCACGTGACTTCTTTGGTACAGGATTTCTACTACGGAACCAGCTGAAATGGAGGCTCCATAAGGAAAAAAAAATTGATGGTGACGAAACTCTCACCACACTTATCTATTTCTGTCAATAAATCTTTCTCCTCGCTGTCGTTATCCAATACTTTTCTCAGCCATCAAATCTGCCAGTTATCCCTACGAAGTTCTTCTTAAGCCATTACCCTCTTCGAACGACGGCTCGTGTCGCGACCTGGATGACAGATGAGTGAGATGATCAAACAAGACCTCCGCGTGGTGGAACAGACAGCCCGTTGTTGAAAGAGAAGGCAAATAATGTTGATCCCCCTTCAAGCACGGTTGACAAGATTTAGCAAGAGGGATGGTGAAGTGGTAGCTGACGTTAAGGAAGTTGTGTTTGTTGAACGAGTGGTGGCAATGAAAAAAAAAAAAAAAAAGCATGGATGGTCACATATTTTTGTCCATGCGGGTTTTGCCTTCTTGTGACGAGGCACGTTTCTTTGAACCTAGACTTAAGTCCGTTGGTTATACTACAGCGCAGTTTGCCATTCGAAAATGTGTGAACTGTGTTAACCGATGTACAGTGTTGATAGATAGTAAGTCCTGAAAAGAACTAACTGTATCTATCTGCTAGCATGATTAAACCCTGAATAGGACAGTTCCTACAGCTCTGCCCATACCTCTTCAATCTTCAGTCTGCCGCGTATACCGGCTGTTAGTGGTGTATTCAGAAAGACGAGTTTTAAATACGTCACGACCAGTCATAAGTTAAAAAAAAAACATTACTGATGTCATGACCAGTGCTGTGGAGTCAGAGTCGTGGAGTCGGTCATGTTTTAG
Source organism: Oreohelix idahoensis (assembly GCA_024509875.1). Taxonomy (NCBI): domain Eukaryota; kingdom Metazoa; phylum Mollusca; class Gastropoda; order Stylommatophora; family Oreohelicidae; genus Oreohelix; species Oreohelix idahoensis. The sequence continues at coordinate 88,055 of JAMPIV010017823.1, read as the reverse complement.
TGGAGTCGAAGTCAGTAAAAAATGTCCCTACTGCGACTCCGAATTTTACGAGACTTGAAGTAAAGGCAGGTCCACGATTGATCTATGCTAGGGAGGGGCTTAAACAATTTTGAAATAACATTTTAAAGTAGTAGAATTCCTAAAACCACTTTCACGCTAAAGTACATCCATTTTTACACAATGTAGGAAAATTTCAATTGCTTCTGATCATAAATAAAGTTTTTATCACAATTGGAAATTTGTTGGTACATTTAGAAAAAGCACACAGGAAATGAAAATAAACTACTCGTATATACACTGTCAGTTTTACCGTCATTGTTAAAATGAAAATATTTTGCCTCATGGTGTTTAGCAAAGCAGTCGTTTGTGTGCAGGTGTGGGTGATTTGTTATTTTGTATTACTGTATGAATGAATGAATGAATAATTTAAAATGTTGTCTACGAAAGCCACGAATTCATTTATTCACATATACCATACTTATAAATATAACTCGGAGTCGGAGAATTTTATGGCTGACTCCACAACCCTGGTCATGACGCCTGCTAAATGACTTCATACCAGACATTAGGAAACTAGTATCACTCCATCAAGCCCATTCATTGTAGTAAGATTTTACTAATAGTAAAGAAAGGTTGAAATGAAAGAATAGTAAGCCGTCTGTTCGATACGGCCTTTAAAAAAATTCAGAGACGACTCAAAAGCGGTTATCATTATGGTTAGGCTTAGGATTCCTAACCCTAACCGTTATCCTAACCTTAATGTGGGCAACTTATTTGGATGATGTCGAAGAACACGTCCCACTGTTGTTCAATTCAACCGGAAAGAGTCTGAGTGTACTAACAAAACAAGAAACAGAAGCCGTTGCAGAGTTAATGTGGCCGACCTTCAATGTGAAGAAGGTGGTTGAAATGAAGAACAGTGGGCTGTGTTCATCGGAGTCATATAATTAAGTCACCAGTGTCGTTAGGGTTAGGATTATGGTTAGGGTTAGGATTCCTAAACCGCTTTTTACTCCGTCTTAATCAGACGTCCCACCGTATTTCATATCATCCGAAGATGATAACTGATCTTTCCTTAAACCGAGATATCTACCACCGAACTGTACAGACAAAGACTACAAACACATCTCGTGTACTCACCCTGTTGTTGTTCTGGTCGTAAAGTAGGTACACAATCTGAACGATCTGCTCCTCATCAGACCCCAGGTCGTCTCCGTTCTTGCCAGCTGTGCTCACATAGAACGACACGATGTGTGGCAGGGCAGCCATTGGACGCCGCCTCTGTCGTATTTGGAACTGTTTTTCTGCCTTTCTAAACCTGCCGTCGTTAATATCCTCACAGCAGACGTGACCAAAACAAGGATTCAAAGCTGCAGACTATTGTTTAACAACTTATCCTGGAGAAGGTGATCTACCGTAATGTCAAGGCAGTCTCTTTAGTGTCAGATATATCACAGATATCACACTTAAGGCAAGTCAGGCTGGTGTTTAAATAGCCACTTGCTAAAGAAATAGGCCCTTCGTTCTGGATTTAGTTAATATGTTGATGCCAGGAGTGCAAAATGTGGTCAAATAAATTATTCGTTCTTGATGTCTGTCTTTGAATATTACTCGCACGTTTCAGATTAAGTTTTGCGAGCTACCTGGCCAGTTTTGATAAATTTCACCCTGAGCTTTGTGCAAGTAGAGATACGATCGTCAGATGATGGGTCAAATCACATTCGATTCCTGTGGAAGAGAGAGGATTGACAAAATAGTTGATGACATTAGACATGATGGTGATAATGGTAACGTTGATGACAGGTAAGAGAAACAAACAAGAGGTAAGGATAGTCACATAGCAAATAATGCCGCAGGAGAATGAAGTGTTAGAGACTTCATTATATTATGTCCAGGATGAGGATAACTATTTCCTTTCCTCGCTGCCTTTATCTTCTTAATTCAACAGCACAGACAGGTACTAATTTACAGCTACCTAGACTGAAGAGTGACGATACCCGATTTCAAACCCAGTAATTTTGCTGCGAGAGGCAATCGGTCTAATCACTATTTTTTGTGGTGCCTAGTTGGCAGGATGGTTAGTCACGATTCTATCTCGTAGCGATGCGATGTTGCAGTTCAGATAATCCTAGGTTCGAGTCCCCCGGTGAGCCTACTGTTTCCTGTTGTCTATTCTGCTTCACTATTTCTTGCGAGTACCTGCAACATACATGTTTATTTGTGTATCATTCATTTAACCACTCTGCCAAGCGAATGCTTAAGAGAAACACGGGGAGACTAAAAAAAATGTGGAGAAGGGAATATGAGATTGACTTAACAAAGGAAAAACAACACAAGTAAAGCCCCTGAAAGGATGGTACACGCCAAGAACGTTTATAATAAACGTGTGGAAGGCCTACGCGCCCCCTCCCCTCCCCCTGTAGTTCCCTGAGGAAACTGAAGAGACAAATAAAGAATATAACTGCCGCTTCCTGCAAGCATGTCGTAGAAGGCGACTTATATGCGTTTATGCATGGGGCTGATAACCTCATCATGTCAAACACTACAACATAAATCAACGCTGCAAGAGCCCACGAAACCTTTGGTGTCAGTTTCCTACAAGGGGGGAAATTACAATAGTGGCCTCATGCACTGTAGGGAGAGAAAAGAAAAATAAATGACTGCGAAGATGACAATGACTGTGAAGATTATAATGACTGTGAAGATGACAATGACTGTGAAGATGACAATGACTGTAATGATGACAATGACTAACGATGACCATGACTGCAAAGATGACAATGACTGCAAAGATGACAATGACTGTGATGATGACAATGACTGAATATGACAATGACTGTCAAGATGACAATGACTGTGAAGATGACAATGACTGTAACAATGACAATGACTGTGAAGATGACAACGACTGTAACGATGACAATGACTGTGTAGATGACAATGACTGCAAAGATGACAATGACTGTGAAGATGACAATGATTGTGTAGATGACAATGACTGTGAAGTTGACAATGACTGTGAAGATGACAATGACTGTAAAGATGACAACGACCATAAAGATGACAATGACTGTAAAGATGGCAATGACTGTAAAGATGACAATGACTGCAAAGATGACAATGACTGCGAAGATGACAATGACTGTGAAGATGACAATGACTGTGAAGATCACAATGACTGTAGATGACAATGACTGTGAAGTTGACAATGGCTGTGAAGATGACAATGACTGTAAAGATGACAATGACCGTAAAGATGACAATGACTGTAAAGATGACAATGATGGTAAAGATGACAATGACTGCAAAGATGACAATGACTGCGAAGATAACAATGACTGTGAAGAAGACAATGACTGTAAAGATGACAATGACTGTAAAGATGACAATGACTGTGATGATGAAAATGACTGCAAAGATGACAATGACTGCGAAGATGACAATGATTGTGAAGATGACAATGACTGTGAAGATGACAATGACTACGAAGATGACAATAATTGTGAAGATGACAATGACTGCGAAGATGACAATGACTGTGAAGATGACAATGACTGTAAAGATGACAATGACTGTGAAGATGACAATGACTGTGAAAATGGCTGTAAAGATGACAATGACTGTGAAGATGACAATGACTGTGAAGATGGCAATGACTGTGAAGATGGCAATGATTGTGAAGATGATAATGACTGTGAAGATCACAATGACTGTGAAGATGACAATGACCGTGAAGATGACAATGACTGTAAAGATGATAATGACTGCTAAGATAACAAGTGATCATTTTCAGACTAAGAATGGGCCATTGCAGACTCAATATCATCCGTTCAAGAAACTGAAAATCGGACAGACAGATGTATCCATGTGGGGAGGACAAACAAACTGTAAAACACGCCCTCCAAGACTGTCGGCTCCATGAGAGGAGCATAATGACAGCGTAGCCTTCTCCAACCCAGTTGTTGAGGGAGAAACTGTTTGGTGATGAGAGAAGCCTGAGACGGACTTCCAGCTTTATAAGACAGATACAAAAGGTCAAGGTAGTCCCATAGCAGATACTGCCTTTTTAATGGAGTGAAGTGTTAGAGACATCACCATACTAGGTCCAGCATCGAGAGGTGGGGGGGGGGGGGGGGGGGGGGGGGGGGGGGGGGGGGGGAGATCAGTTCCTTTCCTTGCTGCCTTTTCTTTTCCTAACTCAAAGTGCAGAGATAAGAGGGATAGATGTGGTTATTGGAGAATGGAAGAAGAAGAAGAAGAAGAAGAAGAAGAAGAAGAAGAAGAAGAAGAAGAAGAAGAAGAAGAAGAAGAAGAAGAAGAAGAAGAAGAAGAAGAAGAAGAAGAAGAAGAAGAAGAAGAAGAAGAAGAAGAAGAAGAAGAAGAAGAAGAAGAAGAAGAAGAAGAAGAAGAAGAAGAAGAAGAAGAAGAAGAAGAAGAAGAAGAAGAAGAAGAAGAAGAAGAAGAAAAGAAGAAGAAGAAGAAGAAGAAGAAGAAGAAGAAGAAGAAGAAGAAGAAGAAGAAAAGAAGAAGAAGAAGAAGAAGAAGAAGAAGAAGAAGAAGAAGAAGAAGAAGAAGAAGAAGAAGAAGAAGAAGAAGAAGAAGAAGAAGAAGAAGAAGAAGAAGAAGAAGAAGAAGAAGAAGAAGAAGAAGAAGAAGAAGAAGAAGAAGAAGAAGAAAAAGAAGAAGAAGAAGAAGAAGAAGAAGAAGAAGAAGAAGAAGAAGAAGAAGAAGAAGAAGAAGAAGAAGAAGAAGAAGAAGAAGAAGAAGAAGAAGAAGAAGAAGAAAAGAAGAAGAAAAGAAGAAGAAGAAGAAGAAGAAGAAGAAGAAGAAGAAGAAGAAGAAGAAGAAGAAGAAGAAGAAGAAGAAGAAGAAGAAGAAGAAGAAGAAGAAGAAGAAGAAGAAGAAGAAGAAGAAGAAGAAGAAGAAGAAGAAGAAGAAGAAGAAGAAGAAGAAGAAGAAGAAGAAGAAGAAGAAGAAGAAGAAGAAGAAGAAGAAAAAGAACAAGAAGAAGAAGAAGAAGAAGAAGAAGAAGAAGAAGAAGAAGAAGAAGAAGAAGAAGAAGAAGAAGAAGAAGAAGAAGAAGAAGAAGAAGAAGAAGAAGAAGAAGAAGAAGAAGAAGAAGAAGAAAAGAAGAAGAAAAGAAGAAGAAGAAGAAGAAGAAGAAGAAGAAGAAGAAGAAGAAGAAGAAGAAGAAGAAGAAGAAGAAGAAGAAGAAGAAGAAGAAGAAGAAGAAGAAGAAAAGAAGAAGAAAAGAAGAAGAAGAAGAAGAAGAAGAAGAAGAAGAAGAAGAAGAAGAAGAAGAAGAAGAAGAAGAAGAAGAAGAAGAAGAAGAAAGAAGAAGAAGAAGAAGAAGAAGAAGAAGAAGAAGAAGAAGAAGAAGAAGAAGAAGAAGAAGAAGAAGAAGAAGAAGAAGAAGAAGAAGAAAGAAGAAGAAGAAGAAGAAGAAGAAGAAGAAGAAGAAGAAGAAGAAGAAGAAGAAGAAGAAGAAGAAGAAGAAGAAAGAAGAAGAAGAAGAAGAAGAAGAAGAAGAAGAAGAAGAAGAAGAAGAAGAAGAAGAAGAAGAAGAAGAAGAAGAAGAAGAAGAAGAAGAAGAAGAAGAAGAAGAAGAAAGAAGAAGAAGAAGAAGAAGAAGAAGAAGAAGAAGAAGAAGAAGAAGAAGAAGAAGAAGAAGAAGAAGAAGAAGAAGAAGAAGAAGAAGAAGAAGAAGAAGAAGAAGAAGAAGAAGAAGAAGAAGAAGAAGAAGAAGAAGAAGAAGAAGAAGAAAAGAAGAAGAAGAAGAAGAAGAAGAAGAAGAAGAAGAAGAAGAAGAAGACATTACACAAATGTTAACATAACTTTATGGAAAAAAAAGAAAAAAAAATATCAGTCAGCGATGACAAATTGCAATCAACATCAATCATTGATGACCTGAACCTGAAGCCCTGTGGTGGCATGACGGGCAGGGGAAGAAGGGCTTGAGGAATTTATTAGATATACTGACAACTGCTGCTTCGGGAAAGATGGCCCTATCAATCATCATCAATCCTGCAATCCTTAAGGCTATTAGTAGCTCTCTTTACCGCAACGTCTTAAACTTATCTGAAGTACCCAAGACAAAATCAAACTTAATAGCAAGAAAGACATAAAAATTTGGCCCCGGGAGGAGGGGGAGAGATTTAAAAGGTAGTCATATAGCATAATCGTAGGGGAGTGCGGTATTAAAGACTTCACAGTACTAGGTTCTGCTTTTTTTAAATGAGGCGGGTTACTAGATCTCTTCCTTGCTGCCTTTGCCTTCCCTTACTCAAGAGCAGAGTTATGTGACCCTTTAAGCTGGGTTGACTAGAGCGTGACGATGCCGGATTTCGAACCCGAAACCCGATAACTGTACAGCGAAAGGAAAGCGCTCTAATCGCTCAGCCAGTTGGATTAGGGGAAGGTTAAGTAGCCTAAAACACAACAGAACATTCTCACTTATATTAGAAGTAGTAGGCACGACACACTCGAATAGGTACAACATGTTATTATTTCCAGTAGCGTACTGAGAGTTGGGCATTTTGGGCGCTGACCAAGGGCCCACAGTTGGGATTTAGATACTTAAAATCACTAATCAATGTAGAATAGGTGATCGAAGATCAATGACCTTATTTTGTTTTGTAGCCTCGAGCACTATCAATCCGCACCTGAAGATGATCCAGATGTCAAAATGACTGTACATTATTAACTAAGTCAAGCTAACAAAAAATAATAATAATACAAATATTAATTATAAAAATGATATTAATAATAATCAACGTTGGCATGGAGTCGGTAATAAGCGAAGTTTCGGGGTTTACCCTTTGTCAGCCTCGGTCTAAATAGGAGATAACAATGAGAAATATAGATAGTTTACGAGAAGACAAAGGACACTGCAAACGCGTGGGAATAAAGATCAATACAATTTAAAACGAGAGACAGAGAGAGAGGGAGAGAGATAGATAGATAGACTGACTTCGTACCAACTGTTATTATTTGTTATGTTTTTATCTATTTGTTTATTGCTTCATCTTGCAGTGTGATAGCAGCCCCCCTGTTATACCAGATCAAACAGTTTGATAGCAGCCCCCTGTTATACAAGATCAAACAGTTTGATAGCAGCCCCCTGTTATACTAGATCAAACAGTTTGATAGCAGCCCCCTGTTATACCAGATCAAACAGTTTGATAGCAGCCCCCTGTTATACCAGATCAAACAGTTTGATAGCAGCCCCCTGTTATACCAGATCAAACAGTTTGATAGCATCCCCCTGTTATACCGGATCAAACAGTTTGATAGCAGCCCCCTGTTATACCAGATCTAACAGTTTGATAGCAGCCCACTGTTATACCAGATCAAACAGTTTGATAGCAGCCCCCTGTTATACCAGATCAAACAGTTTGATAGCACCCCCCCCCCCCCCCCCCCGTTATACCAGATCAAACAGTTTGATAGCAGCCCCCGTGTTATACCAGATCAAACAGTTTGATAGCAGCCCCCCTGTTATAACAGATCAAACAGTTTGATAGCAGCCCCCTGTTATACCAGATCAAACAGTTTGATAGCAGCCCCCTGTTATACGAGATCAAACAGTTTGATAGCAGCCTCCCCCCCCCCCGTTATACCAGATCAAACAGTTTGATAGCAGCCCCCTGTTATACCACATCAAACAGTTTGATAGCAGCCCCCTGTTATACCAGATCAAACAGTTTGATAGCAGCCCCCCTGTTATACCAGATCAAACAGTTTGATAGCAGCCCCCTGTTATACCAGATCAAACAGTTTGATAGTAGCCCCCTGTTATACCAGATCATACAGTTTGATAGCAGCCTACTATTATACCAGATCATATAGTTTGATAGCAACCCCCTGTTATACCAGATCATACAGTTTGATAGCAGCCCCCTGTTATACCAGATCAACCAGTTTGATAGTAAGAATATAGCCCACGGGCAGCGTTGGCGTAGCTAGCAGTCATTTTTCGGGACAAGTTCTTTTTTTCAGGACAAGTCCTTTGTGATGACTCAAAAATACGTGGAGAACAGAATAGGAGACACACATAAAAAAGGAAAAAACAACTCAAGGAAAGGCCCTGAAAGGATGGTACAGGCCAAGAACGCTTATAATGAATGTGTGGAAGGCCTATGTTCCTCCTGTATTTTCCTGAAAACAACTAAATGAAGAGATAAAACAAGAACGTAACTGCCGCTTCCCGCAAGCATGTCGTACAAGGCGACTAATATGCGGTTGTGTATGGGGTTTCGCAATACTAGCAGTCATAATACGTGATGCTAGACCTTGTATCTCTCCTCTACGGCAGTATGTACTGTGGGACTACCGTTACCGTCACCTTCTTAGTTTCTATAAACGCTGTACGGGCTAGCGGTTCTTCCAGATTAGCCATTTTCATGGCTTCTTCGTGCTAGTTGATAGAAACTAATAGCCCTTTCTTCTTCGTTCAACCTCAGACTTCTATATTAATGACTCTAATAAAGGCAGTAGTTAGCTCAAGGTTCCTGACATCTCGTTCACCCTCAGACTTCTACATTAATGACTCTAATAAAGGCAGTAGTTAGCTCAAGGTTCCTGACATCTCGTTCACCCTCAGACTTCTATACATTAATGACTCTAATAAAGGCAATAGTCAGCTCAAGGTTCCTGACACCTCGTTCACTCTCAGACTTCCACATTAATGACTCTAATAAAGGCAATAGTCAGCTTAAGGTTCCTGACATCTCGTTCACCCTCAGACTTCTACATGAATGACTTTAATAATGGTAGTAGTCAGCTCAAGGTTCCAGACATCTCGTTGAACCTCAGACTTCAACATTAATGACTTTAATAAAGGCAATAGTCAGCTCAAGGTTCCTGACATCTCGTTCAACCTCAGACTTCAACATTAATGACTCTAATAATGGTAGTAGTCAGCTCAAGGTTCCTGACATCTCCAAACAGTTTTTTCGTGGAGAGAAGTAAAGTTGTTGCCATATGCCACTCCGCTTACTGCTGTAAGTTGGGCTGGACGGGAGCAGATGTTTGGCTGTCATGGGGCTGGTGCCACAGGAGCAGAGATCTGTTGGACCAATCCTGTACTTCTGATACAGATGGTACCTCAATCTATTGTGACCAGTGCGTAAGGGGAAAATGATGATCTGGTCTCGCCTAGATAGCTGGTGATTTCTGGGTGCTTTGGTCACTTACATTTCCCTAGTCGTGTCCAGGCTGCACGATGCTGAGGTAGGTGACCAGCAGTATCTTTAGGTGGACCGTGTCAAGGCAAGGTATCTGGCACTCTTCCCACTTGGCTGGTCATCTTGGGTCGAACATCACCTCGTCGAGTCATATTTGCATCAGTCATCGTAAAGCTGTTTGCGCTGAAATATGTTGCACACCTTGCGGCCCAGTGCATCCAACATCAGCTTGCATTTACATGGAGGATGCTTCCCTACCTTTTCAGAGCTTAGTTAGTTGTTTTTTTTTAAAATCAACACTATCAACACTATACTTCAGTTAACAGTGAAATAACTGATTCCACACCATTTTCTTTTTTACGTTATATATTTAGTTAACAGTGTCCACTTAATTTTGAATGACAAATTGTGCTCTGGCATAACCTACGGACTTGAGTCTAGGTTAAAAGCATTATGCCTCGCCACAACAAGGCAAACCTCTCAAAAAAAAAAAAAAAAAGCAACCCCCTTTATTAATTACATTAACTACTAACGCTAGCCAAGCCAGCGACAGTTGCCGACAGTTTAACAAATGGAATCCAGAATTATAAACAATGTAATTATTTTTTTCACGTGGTAGTTAATTTAAAACTGCCACAGTGGTCAAGCCCTCACTGTGTGACTACATACTTCCACAGAACGTGAACACATTAGATGCCTATGGATGTTACCACTGGGCAGAGTCTAGAACAGGGGTCATCAACCTGATTCATTCCCTATACTCCAGTGACTTTTTAGTAAACCTTCCTGTACCCCCTATACTTGTGTAGGGAAATAAATTCTAGAGTTTACCATGTATACGCAGAATCAATAAACGGTTTAATTTTGTTTCACACAGACAACTACATTCGGTATATAACAAAACAAATTAGTATCATAAAGCTGTTAAACGTTTATCAGAACACAGTCAAATAATTTAGTGAGACTTGATTCTGTTTCTTGTCAACCAACAGTTTTAGTCTTAGGGGCTGTTCACAAATCACACAACGCAATTTTTGACATTTTCAGCCCCCACCCGCACCAAAGCGTAACATCTTCCCCCCCTCCCGCCTTATTTTCTTTGCGTACGTAATCTGCGAACGGCGCTTAATGTAGTTTTTAAAAAGACACCCGCATATCGTGTTCAACCTTCAAACTGAGAACATGATTCGCCGTCCTCTGTCCATTCCACAACCTTTTACACTAACACTGCTACTGTTGGAATATTTCAATACGATAATGTTGTTATTGACCAAATATGCCCTGTTGGCATTAGACATGCTTCTCGTACACCCATGGGGGTATTCATATCCCAAGCTGGGAACCCCTGATCTAAAGCAAAGCGTTTCAAACCTCTTCCTGTGGCAGGCAGTGTTGCCACAGCTGGGTATTTTTTTTTACTAGATCTGGGGTTTTTTTTGGCTTCCGTCTGGGTATCTGGGTATTGTTTTTCCAAATCAGCATCAATCTGGGTTTATTTGACAATTGGCATTTACAATGTATGTATATTCTGTGCGCTGAGCATTATAAATTATATTTATATTATAATTAAATGTAAAAAATTATGTGCTATATATTTTTTATTCCACTTAAATTTAATTCTTGTTTTTAACCACATCAATGACTTTGTTTTTTGACTCAACATCAGCTTTCTATTTCCTGTTATTCTGTTAATGGCTGTCATCTACAATACTCAGTCATTTTTGCGATGTGTTTTAAAGTATTCTTTTTAAATTTTAGACTTAAGCAGATAAACAGCATCTTGTTTTTTTTTTGTCTTTTTTTTTGGTTTGTCAAAAAATAATTAAAATTAAGATTAAAAAATGAGCGATGATGAAGGTACGCTAGGTAGTTGTAGCAGCATGGCGACACACACGCAACCGCGTAAAAAAGTGAAGCCATGGTATCAGCAGGATTTTGCTGAGGAATGGCTAATAGACAGCGAACTGAAGGATTGGATAAAGCCGGACTCTGGCAATCGCTATGCTGCGATTTGTACGGTCTGTTCCTGTACATTAACTAATGCCAACAACACAGCTTTATTGAAACATAAAAGCACACAGAAGCACATGAAAAACTTCGAAGCCAAAAGCAAAACTCTGAATATTAACACGTTTTTCATCAAACCAAAAGAGCCCTGTCTCCAAGACAAAATTGCTAAAGCGGAGATACTGTTGTTGGCTTTCATGGCAGAACATAATACTCCGTTTTCGTAAGCTGATCATTTGATTGAATGTTGCAAGCAGAAGTTTCTAGACAGCACACTTGCTAAAAATATGTCACTGAAGCGCACCAAGGTTGCCTATGTGATTTATTGGGATGTTAATAAAATCATTTTTATATAATTGTGAATTTTTGGTAATAAAAAATAAAATAAAAACGAAGAAATAAATAACATTTGGTAGCACACATCTTATTTGTGCTAATTCATTCATTCATAACCCTCCACTCCCACAGGAGCATAGGCCTTCAACAAACACATGCCAAGTCCTCCTGTCACGTGCCATCATCTCAAGTTCTTTCCATGTTCTCCTCATCATTTTCACCTCTGTTTCCAACTCTCTTCTCCATGTACTTCTTGGTCTTCCTCTGCCTCTCTTGCCCTGGGGGTTCCAGAACAAGGACTGCCTTGTAATGCTATCAACAGGTTTTCTCAGTGTGTGTCCTATCCATCGCCATCGTCTTCTTCTCATTTCTTGTTCCACTGGCACTTGTCTAGTTCTTGTCATCAGTTCCACGTTGGTAACCTTGTCATACCATTTTAATCCCTCTATTCTACGCAAGCACCCATTTATGAAAGTCTGTAGCTTTTTGGTTGTTGTCTTTGTTGTTCTCCATGTCTCTGAGCCATACAATAGGACTGACTTCACATTTGAGTTGAAGATTCTTATTTTCGTGTTGGATCCTATTTCTCTTGATCTCCATATATTTCCCAATGCAATGAAAGCTCCTCTTGCCTTTTGTATTCTTATTTTGATATCGCTGTCTGCCCCTCCAACTTTGTCTATATTACTGCCAAGATATGTGTATGATTCTACATCTTGTATTGGTGTTTCTTCAAGTTCAACCCTGTTATCATTACCTGCATTTATTCGCATTATTTTTGTCTTTTCCCTGTGTATTTTCAGACCCAATTGCTGTGACCTCTCATCAAGTGTTTTCAATTTGTCCTGCATCTGATTACGGCTATGGGACAGAAGAGCCAAGTCATCAGCAAAATCCAGATCATCCAACTGCTTAGTCAGAGTCCACTGGATTCCATTTCTGTTGTGTGTTGCCGATGATCTCATAACCCAATCTATTGCCAGCAAGAAAAGAAATGGAGACAAGAGGCATCCCTGTCGCACTCCTGTTCTTATCCCAAACGGTTCTGTAAGCTGTCCTTCGTGAAGAACTCTGCATGTCATGTCTTCATATGTTTTCTTTATTAAATTAATGATCTTCAGGGGAACTCCATAATGCCTCAACAATTTCCAAAGTGATTCTCTGTCTACACTGTCAAATGCCTTTTCGTAGTCCACAAATCCGATGTATAGTGGTGAATTCCATTCCAGACTTTGTTCAACTATTATTCTCAAAGTGGCTATCTGGTCTGTACATGATCTGTTTTGTCGAAAACCTGCTTGTTCATCTCTCAGTTTCTTGTCTATGGACTCTTTTAATCTCTCAAGGATAATCCTGTTTAATACTTTTCCTGGCACTGATAGTAACAGGTTTTGTTATTATTCCTCTATAATTTGTGCACTCTTGTAAATTTCCCTTCTTAGGCAACTTAACCAGATATCCTTCCTTCCATTCTGCTGGTATCTCTTCCTTTTCCCAGACTTTACCAAGTAATTTATATAACATCTCTGTAGCCGTGTCGATATCTGCTTTGATGGCCTCTGCTGGAATGCCATCAGGTCCAGACGCTTTTCCATCTCTTAGAAGCTTTATGGCTTTCTTTATTTCTTCCTTCGTTGGTCTTTCACCGTTGATTTGTAGCTCTTCTTCTGCTGGCTGGATGTCCGGCGGGTTTTGTGGAGCTGGTCTATTGAGAAGGTCCCCAAAATATTCTGTCCACCTCTTCATTTGCTCTTGTATATTGCTGAGCAGTTTCCCATTCTTGTCTTTTATGAGGCAACTTGTTTGCTTGTATTTCCCTGTTAGCTTCTTTGTGCTGCTATACAGTTCTCTCATATTTCCTTTGGCTGCAGCATCTTCTGCCTCTCTTGCCAACTCTCAATATACTTCCTCTTGTCTCTTTTGATACTTCTTTTTACTTCTTTGTTTGCTTCTGTGTACACTTCTTGAGCCTTGGCTTTGGAACTTCTGGTTTTGCTTGTGTTTAACTCTGCTTTCTTGTTTTTTTCTGTCTTTTATCTTATTGATGGTTTCTGTTGTTATCCATGCTTTTTGTTGTCTTTCCCTTTTCCCCAGTATTTCTTCACATGTCTCCTTCCATACAGTTTTGACCTGCTGCCAATAGTCTTCTGTATTCTCTACCTCTTCCAGCTGTTGGAGCACTTGGAATTTGTTGGATACTGTGACCGCAAATTTGTCTCTTGTTTCTTGATTTCTTAGCTGTCCTACATTATACTGTTGTCTATAATTTTGCATTGTTGCATATCTCTTGAGTTTCATTTTTATTTTGGCTATCAGAAGATGGTGATCTGATGCCACATCTGCTCCTCTGTATACCTTTACATCCTGCAATGATGATCTAAACTTCTTGTTTATGCATATATGATCAATCTGATTTTCTGTTCTATGATCTGGTGATATCCATGTTGCCTTGTGTATTCTCTTATGTGGAAACATGCTTCCTCCTATAGCCAGTTGATTTGAAGCACAGAAGTTTGCGAATAGTTCTCCATTTTCATTCATTACTCCTAGCCCATGTTTTCCCATGACTTCTTCAAATCCGGTGTTGACTGTACCTATCTTTGCATTCATGTCACCCATCAAAATTGTGATGTCTCTTCTTTTTACTTTATCCATAATTTCCTGTAGTTTAGTATAAAATGCTTCTTTCACAGACTCTTCTTTGTCATTAGTTGGTGCATAACATTGGATGACATTTACATGAATTTTCTTTTTAGCTGTTTTGAAAGTAGCTGTTATTATTCTGGGTCCAACAGCTTCCCATTCAATGAGTGCTTTCTGTGCTTCTTTAGATAACATAAGAGCTACCCCTTCACTGTGGTATGAACTTTCGTCTTCATGTCCTGAGGACAGCACCAATTCACCTGTGATGAGTTTCTTCCTGTCTACCCCCTTCCACTTTGTTTCACACATTCCCAAAACCTCGATTTTGTATTCCCTCATTTCTGCTGCCACTTGCGTCACTTTCCCTTGTTCGTTTAATGTCCGAACATTCCAGGTGCCAAATCTGGAAGTTCTCCTAGAAGAAAGAAGGTTAGTCAGCAACACAGACTCCTTTCGGCTTTCTCTGTGTTGCATCATACGCCTCCCCGCGAGAGGACCTTCCCCTGTCTTGGATGGCTGTGTTTTATTTTCTTTATTTGACTTGTCCATATTTGTTGAAGTTTTTTGTGGTTTAAATTTTTTACAGGATGGGGTAACCGGCCCCATGCCCAACCCTCCTTAGTCGCTTTCTACGACATGCTTGGCAGGGGACAGTGTTACTATTCTTTGCTCCCCTTTCGGGCCCCGGTAACACTTATTTGTGCTAAAGTTGCACTAAAAGATTGTGTAAGCATCGTCTATCCCCGTGTATTTGATGCATAAAATAATCTAGGTATTTCTGGGTTTTTTAAAAGAAGAAAATCTGGGTTTATCTCTAGAACTTGAGTGGCTACCTTGGTGGCAGGACATGAAACAACTACACAGGTTGAGCCCCGGGTTAACGGTCAAAATTCAGCGGTAGCTCAGAGGTCTGCTCATAGTTGCTTGACCTGTATTTTATTTTTGCTCGTGTAGATTTAAGTCAAACTTTTCTAGTGGAGTTTGCAATAAGAAGGGAAATACTTTGATGACCGAAGTGTTAAATCCCGTTTGAGCTTTCTATAAACAACTTGAAACCAGTGGCGTACTAATGGAGGGGGGGGGGGGGGGGGGCTGTCCCTTGCCATTAGAGGCGAACGTTTTTACCGCTCTGGAATTCGGACGCTCACCTTTGTTTTATAAGGGAGGAAAGATGACAAGCAAGGAAAGACAAAAGTACATAAAAAAACCAGACTCATATCAGGCTAACAAGATCTATAACAATACTCGCTACATGCAAGATCTATAACAGTACTCGCTACATGCAAGATCTATAACAGTACTCACTACATACAAGATTTATAACAGTACTCACTACATACAACATCTATAACAATACTCGCTACATACAAGATCTACAACAGTACTCGCTACACACAAGATCTATAACAGTACTCGCTACACACAAGATCTATAACAGTACTCGCTACACACAAGATCTATAACAGTACTCGCTACACACAAGATCTATAACAGTACTCGCTACACAGAAGATCTATAACAGTACTCGCTACATACAAGGTCTATAACAGTACTCGCTACATACAAGATCTACAACAGTACTCGCTACACACAAGATCTATAACAGTACTCGCTACACACAAGATCTATAACAGTACTCGCTACACACAAGATCTATAACAGTACTCGCTAAACACAAGATCTATAACAGTACTGTAAAGTCTTGTTCTTTCCACTCTGTAAAGTTGCTTTCACACACACACTGTAAAGTATCAGTCTGTCTGCTCTGTAAGGAAGAGTGGTGTGTTGTTGAGATCAGGCATGCTCCAGTCTACCCAGCTGTAAATGGGTAACTCACCCTAGTCCTGAGTTAGGGAAGGCAAAGGCTCCAGGGGAAGCAGGCCCTAAACTTGGTCACTTCAGCCGACGCAGGATGGTGTATGTATGAAGTAGAAGTGTAGAGTGTGATTACCGCGAATGGTGTACTGTTCGTGTGCTGACCAATATAACCACTCACACTTGTGTCTACAAGGCACCAATGCAGACTGCTGGAATCTTAGTTTACTCAATTTATTCAGACGTACACACTGGGACATACGAGTACATCATGGTTCGTTGACATATCAATTTGTAGGTATACATAGCAGATCTGAAGTCATGACACATTCAGAAATAATGGGCAGTACATCAAAAGTTCAATGTCATGATACATTATGGCCGCATCTCCCTATCTGACTAAACGCGTCAGTGAAAGCAGATCGATAAATAACTGAAGTTACTTGACGTCCATAGTTTGTAGTATAGATTATGAAACCACGAAAAGGGGGTTTCTAGCAAGATTGAGATCTCCCTGTCACTGTCCGATAATAAGATAAATAATCTGTTCTCTTGGCAGTGATCAAAACATATGATGACCGAAATCCAACATGGCTGCCTCCCTGAGTTGTCGTTCACTCATTCATAGGAAGGACGGAGCCGCGCTAGCGTAGTGGTTACAACACCGCTCTGGCGACCGGGTGATTCAGGATCAAACCCGGGCGACGGCATTTGAGGATTTTTCGTCGACCGGGAATTGGACTGGATTAACTCGAGACCTGGCGAGAACATTTGAAGGAGTGTTGTCGACCAGGGATTGGCGGCTCCTGAGCCGACCCAGCTGCAATGGGTACCTCCGAAGTCGGAGAGTATTTGCCTGAATGGCGAGGGACACCTGTCTCTGTACAAGTAAAAAGGGATACTCACGTAAAATCAATGTCAGGTTAGACATAGTAATAACCTGAGATTTCGCCTCGAGTATTAGCGGGCGTACGCAAAAAAAAAAAAAACAAAAAAAAAAAAAAAAAAAAAAAATAGGAAGGAGAATATAAGCCAGAGTTAATTTATAATGGTTATATAAATGATTTCGTAAATGTTTCCATACAGCTCTACGGTGATCAGGTTAATTTCACGTAGCCATAACCGCTGCAGGAAAATCTGTCATCTTCGTCGATACAAAACACGACACTAGCATAGCGAAGCACAAAAGTCAAGCTAGGCCTAACCGACGAGAGATCATCAAAAATAGGAGCTGGTTTTACCTGGAGTCCGAATCATCTATATACTGACATAAGGAGAGTCTCTAACACAAACTATCGTAGAGACACCATCTCCTTCAGAAGAAAAACCACTTCGTGAGACATTTTTTTTCTGACGAAAGGACCAGCTCTAGAAAAACGTACCCCGCCATTTGTAAGCAGTACATCGGAACTCATCACGACTTGTCAAGACAACTCATACTTCCGCTAGCAAGAATCTAGTCCCTCCTACCCATCCAAAATATACAATATAGGACTGATTCTACTTGTACTAATAATATGTAATACATATGAATTCAGGCCATAAACACAATAAGCAAATTAATATATTTTCTGGCCCTAAAAAATAAGTACAAACGCAAGCGCAATATCCTTGCGCTGGATCAATATCCAGAACGATTACTCCTATAATCAAAAGTGTGAATCAAACATGGATTATCTCGCTTTTACCATAAACAGCATTTTCATACACAAATAAATGAATGTCTTTATTTTTCCCATATTAAATAGCCATATCGATTTTTGTAAAATGTGCGTCAAAATATGCACGCAACAGATTACCACACCCCTCGGGAAAAAAAAAAGGTACATTTTTTTTTTTGAAATACATCTAGGAGCAACATACAATAGGCTCACAACGCAGCAATAACAATGCGCAGATGATAAGCATAAGTTTTATGACCTTAGAGAAAGTACTTCTCTAAGTATAAATATTTCCAGAGAGGTGTCACCAACGCATACTACAATATTAGCAATGACACAATTTCCACATTAGTTTATACATAAATTTCATCTAAGATATCTTAACATCATGATCATCAAAGACGAAAAACATTGAAAGATCAGCGGTGAATACATATCAATGAACCGCTAAGTAGTGTTACAATCAATATATGATATATTACATATGTGTACACATTTCAACATAGAAACAACTGTATCAAAGTTGTATAACAGTTATGAATCATGTGGGCATCTAGACAAAATATCTGCCATCACATTTTCTGACCCACGGATAGCTCGCACCGAAAAATGAAATGGCTGTAGAGCAATCGCGTATCGCGTTGATCTCGCGCTCTTCAGATCTTTACTCTGAATAGCCGTAAGAGCTTTCTGGTCAGTTTCCACAATGAAATGCGCTCCCAGAAGAAAACTTTGCAGTTTAAGGATTGACCAACCATAGCCAATAATTCACGGTCTAGGACCGAGTAATTCTTCTCTGCGGCATTTAATTTCCGAGAAATATACATCACAGGATGCAGAGTTCCAGAGTACTCTTGCATTAGTGCAGCTCCAATCCCGGTGGATGAAGCGTCACTACGAAGAATAAATGTCTTATCCTTAGAAGGCAATACTAGGATAGGTGAAGTAGAAAACATAGTTTTAACCTTATCCAAAGAGGATTGACATTCTTGAGTCCAATGGACTACATTAGGAGACCCTTTCTTTAGCAAGGAAGAAAGAGGTGACATAATGGAGGACAGATTCGGGATGAATCGTCCATAAAATTGTATTAGACCTAAGAGACTTCGTACTTGCTTTTTAGTCTTAGGAATAGAAATGTTAAGTATCTTACTTGTATTATGGTCTTCTGTTTTTAGGAACCCATGACCAACACGGTGTCCTAAGAAAGATATTTCGCTAAAACCAATACATGCTTTCGATGGTTTCGCTGTCAGGTTATGCTCACGTAAGATAGACAATAGTTCATTTATACCATTATAGTGATCGTTCCAAGTATCACTGAAAAGACAGATGTCATCAAGATACGCAATGACATCTGAGCGATGAGATAGGATTCGACGCATCATGCGTACAAATGTAGCAGGGGCGTTCATAAGACCGAAAGGCATGAAATTCCATTGGAATAGACCCCTAGGCGTCGAAAAAGCAGTAAACGGTTTGGCGTGTTCGGATAGTGGAACTTGCCAATATCCCTTAGACAAATCGAGTTTAGTAAAGAAGTGAGAATTCGATAGTCTCGTAAGTAGCTCTTCTAGTAAAGGCATAGGTTCAGCATCGAATTTAGTCACTTGATTCAATTTGCGATAATCCACGCAAAGACGTATGTTATTGTCTTTTTTCCGTACTATAACCATCGGCGAAGAATATGCTGATGTGGATGGTTCAATAATTTTTAACTCTATCATCTCATCTAACTCTTTCTCTACCTGTGCTTGAAAATGTATCGGGATAGGATACGGTCTGACTCTTATAGGACTATGGTCAGTAAGAATAATGTCATGTTGAATGACATCAGTTTGACCAGGAATGTCAGTAAGGACATCCTGAAATTGTTCTAACATAGTAGAAACTTGTTTCTGCTCTCCTGGAGATAATTCTGGAGAAATTGCAACATCTTTCCATGATTCATTAGAGTGAAGAGGAATCATTGGAAAAGGTAAATTTACATCCGAGAAACTCGTTTCCTCATCCTGTATTACTGACAGAGATGAGTACTGTCCATGTTGGACTGGAAAATCGTCCGTTGCCTGGAAAACAGGTTGTAAATAATCAGGACGTTCATGGAATTCCGTGAGCATGTTGATGTGGAAGGTTTTACGCTTCCCGTCAATATCGACGATATAGTCAACATCGGAAACCTTTGATATTATATCGTACGGACCTTTCCAAGAAATGAGAAGTCTATTTTCCCTACAAGGTAGCAAGACAAATGCTTTGTCACCTGGACAAAGTTGACGCAAACATCTCTTTTTATTGGCAAATTCCCTTGCCTTCTGTTTCGCAAATTCAGAAGAAGCAGTTGCCAATTTGCATGCTTCAATAATCTTGTGTCTAAGTGCGATGACATATTCATAAGAGGATTTTGTGTCATCGACAATATTATCAGCAGTTATAAGATCATGCAGTAAGGACATAGGACCTCGCGGTTTCGCGCCAAAGACAAGTTCAAAGGGAGAAAATCCTGTATGTTCGTTGGCGACCTCTCTATATGCAAAGAGAGCCGCGGGTAAAACCCTATCCCAATCCTGAGGATGATCTTCTGTTATCTTACCTAGTAGGTTTTTCAGAGTTCTATTCAAACGTTCCACCATCCCATTGGACATAGGATGATAAATACTACTCAGCGATCTCTCTATCTTCAGAGTCGACATTACTTGAGACATGGTATCCGATATGAGTTGGGTACCATGGTCGGATAATATTTCTGCTGGAAATCCCAGACGAGAAAATATTAACCAAAGAGCATCTGCGACATCAGCAGTAGTTATGCTCTTTAGAGGAACAGCCTCCGGCCAACGTGTGCACATATCAACACACGTCAAAATAAATTGGTGTCCTCTAGCAGACTTTATCTTAAATGGACCAATGATGTCTATCGCCATTTTTTGAAATGGCCGAATGGGAATGTCTGCAGCCTGAATAGGTGCATCATGGCGTGGACCTCTGGATTTAATCTCTTGACATACTTTACAAGATCGACAATAGATTCGTATGTCCTTATTCACCGCAGGCCAAAAGAAAGATTGAAGAACTCTAGCTTTAGTACGGGAAAAACCCATATGTCCAGCACACTGCGAATCATGAGCGTGCTGTAAAATTTTAACTCTCATATTTTTAGGCACAAGGATTTGAGAATGAATGGACTTAGCGGAGTCTTGTACCATACGTACAAGTACGCCATTCTTCAACGTAATCCAAGATTTACGATTAGTATCCTTATTCGGATCACCTTTTGTTGCCAGAGTAAAGAATTTCTTTAGAGTAGGATCATCTTCCTGCTGTTTGATAAAGGAATCGTGGGAAATCTCCAAGGGATCATCTTGGATCTGCGCATCATTATCTTCAGAATGTGAAGATTGTGGCATATTGAGAGCTTGAGCCCTAGTGATTACTGCATTAGCAGATTGCATAATAACATTTTCCCAATTAGAAATTTGCCGTGGAGTGCATTCTTTCACTCCATGAATGCGACCGATGATAAGATCAGCGATCGGATTCGGCAAGAGACATGCTTGCACCTCTCCTGTAAAGAAAGGCGTAGCAATATTGATAATGGCAGTGGAGTACTTCTCCAATGTGCCACCAAATGTTACACATTTGACTATATTGCCTGTAGCTCGAGAAGGATTTACGAGTGATTGCCTCACTCCAATTGTAGTGCACCCCGAGTCGAAAAGAATTGATACCAGAGTACCATCTATTAGGCCCCTATTAAAGACAAGAGCACCCCTTCCATTATGCGCAATTGACGCATGGAGAGCGGGAAGTGGGTGACCGCAGCTTAAAGTAGACACTGTGGTTGGATCGAATAATGTTTTGCATTGCGAACACTCAGATGCTCTAGCAAAATCAAAAGCGGAATTCGCTACACTATTGGAGTCTTTTTTATCATTATTCTGATTATCGGTGTCGTGGAACTCCTGTTGTGCAGAGTTAGCCTGGTAATAAGATTTACCATGTCTTTTGTGTTGTGATCTACCTCGGTTATAATTGTCTCTATAATTATTATTGCCTCTGTTATAACCCCTATTTGGGTTTGAATCATAATATTCATGATCATAATCATCATGCTCATTAAATTGAGTATCCCTGTAATATTGTTTCTTTTGTCTCCATGAAGCACTTGGGTAGTTCCTATAGCTACTCCCTTTCCGAGAATTTCTAACATTATGGGCACCCCTCGCGTGTCGAGGACTATCAGCCCGATTCCAGTTCTTCGAAGAAGAACTCTGATTTGAGTGGTTATCTTGGTTTTGATACTTATTCCAATTAACCTTTTTATCAAATTTATTTTTAGCTCCTTGGAATTTGTGTGAGTAATTCTGATTATATTCTGTTGCCGAAGCAACTGGCATACTCTCTTTAATGTTAGAGTTACTAAGAATCATGTCAGGGTGTGCCGTGGCATACTGGTCACAATATTCTTCCATTTGCTTTATTGTACTAGGTTTACGCTCATGTAAGAACTCTAGGAATGATTTATTTACAGAAGACATGACCTTGTCTCTTAGCAATAAATCCGTAAGACCATCAAATGTTTTCTCTGTTTTGGATAATTCAATCCATCGTGAAAGTGTAATTCGTGCTTTTGAGATGAATTCTGAGAATTCTACACCTACCTCAGGTCTCATTGTTTTAAACAAAAGACGATAACCTTCTTCAGACAGCTGATATCTCTTTATCAAAGCTGCCCTAACAGCATCATAATTATCTTTGTCGGCCTCTTCAACAAAATATAACTTACTCAGAGACTCCCCTTTTAGATTTTCAGACAACTGATTCACATACTGTGATTTGTCAACATTATGAGATCGACAAGCCCGTTCAAATCTAGAAAGCCAAAATGTTATGTCATCACTGGTAGGGTTAAACGCTGGTACCTTGACCTTGTACACGAAGGGTTTACCATTACCACCAGATGCCTGATTAACATTACTCATACATGTCAATTTTAATTTCTCTAATTCAAACTCATGTTCTCTTATTGCTTTTCTCTCTTCAGCTTCTCTATCTAATCTTCTCTGTTCTGCAGCAGCTTCTAATTTCTTCTGTTCTGCAGCAGCAGCAACTTCTAGTTTTTTCTGTTCTGCAGCAGCTTCTAATTTTTTCTGTTCTGCAGCAGCTTCTAATTTTTTCTGTTCTGCAGCAGCTTCTAATTTCTTCTGTTCTGCAGCAGCTTCTAATTTCTTCTGTTCTGCATCAAATCTCCTTTCCTCCACTTGCATCTGCAATTTCTTAAGTTCAGCAGCAGTATCAGCTTCTTTTTCTAATCTTTTTTCTTCAGCTATTGCTTTCCTTTCTTCTGCAGCAGCTTTTTTTTCTTCTATTTGAAGTTTTCTCTCCTCAGCCGCAGCTTTTTTTTCTTCAACAGCAGCAGCAGTTTTTTTTCTCTTCTGCAGCTAATGCTTTGTCATATTGAGCAACAGCCCATTGTTCTAAGTCTTTTCCAGTCTTATCAAGAGATTTTCCTTGAGCAATAAAATAATCTAATGTAGACATATTGTCTTCTTAAATCAGAAACCTGAAAAAGTAAATAAATTACCCTCTTTCAAGTTAATGGGAGACAAGTCTATACCTTAGACTTAGTCTTAGTCCAAACTTGTATGGTTTATAATAACCAATGATAACTTGAGTACCTGTGGACAACAATAATTGTATCTCAAATACTGTGGGGGACAAGCCTTACAAAGGTCTTGTATACCTCAATGTAATCAAAGATCACTTGAGTACCTGTGGAAAAAAAATATTTCCCTTTACCAATCACTTTGGGAGACAAGCCTTATAAAGGTCTTGTATACCTCAATGTAATCAAAGATCACTTTAGTACCTGTAGAAAAAATATTTCCCTTTACCAATCACTTTGGGAGACAAGCCTTACAAAGGTCTTGTACATTTTGTTTTATAACAATAACAATCAGAAAGTACTGATCTGTACTATACTATCAGTGTATACCACTATACGTCATATGTCAACTAAAGACATTACAAATGACAAACAAGAAAAGACAATCTGAAAACATTTGCAGAGATCAAATTAAATCAAATAGGAGAAATGAAAAAAATGATCACAGAAACCGTGATGATAACTGCCATAAGATAACAAGACAAATAACGCCACAGTGTATAAACATAAGGGTGTAAAAAACTGAAATGAAAGAAAAGATGAGACCTACAATTATACAAACAAATCAAACAAAACTAAGGAACACAAAAAATGTTACAAATACAAATATGAAACAGTCGTCACAACTAACCAAATATTTGCAAACTATGTTGCATGCAAATTTCAATTAAGAAATTGCTCCCTATCGAACGCCAGAACAAGACCAATATCACTCGGTATTTCCTGTTCTAGTCACCACCCATCCAGGCCCGCAACATATAAACCCCTACACATATAAACAAATAACATGTAAGCATAAATAGCATATAGCATACAATATCATTTATGTCATGAATGGAATGTGTTGCAGGTATAGTGTTGTAAAGCAGGCACAGTTTATTTTAATACTAATAACTTGCCACTTTATTCAGTAATAGATTTAATTTTAAACTATTACACTGTCAATTTTTCTCTGTTGAGCATCTGAAGAACCAACGATGAACTATGCACTTTATGTTCAGCAACACTGTGATTCTTCTGTACGTTGAGAAATGTCAACAATATTGCTCCAGATATTTTCTACACTTGATACCACTGTCCTGTGTAATACTGTCTGTACAGCGAAAAACTGTCAACAAGCGCTGAAGCTGACATCGACTGTATAGCTGTCCTACTGGTGTTGATGTGTTCAAACAAATGTTCTTTCAGCTGTAAACTGAGATTCTCAACACAAAACTGCGTAAGCTGGACCCAGGAATCTGGCTCGCCACTGTAAAGTCTTGTTCTTTCCACTCTGTAAAGTTGCTTTCACACACACACTGTAAAGTATCAGTCTGTCTGCTCTGTAAGGAAGAGTGGTGTGTTGTTGAGATCAGGCATGCTCCAGTCTACCCAGCTGTAAATGGGTAACTCACCCTAGTCCTGAGTTAGGGAAGGCAAAGGCTCCAGGGGAAGCAGGCCCTAAACTTGGTCACTTCAGCCGACGCAGGATGGTGTATGTATGAAGTAGAAGTGTAGAGAGTGATTACCGCGAATGGTGTACTGTTCGTGTGCTGACCAATATAACCACTCACACTTGTGTCTACAAGGCACCAATGCAGACTGCTGGAATCTTAGTTTACTCAATTTATTCAGACGTACACACTGGGACATACGAGTACATCATGGTTCGTTGACATATCAATTTGTAGGTATACATAGCAGATCTGAAGTCATGACACATTCAGAAATAATGGGCAGTACATCAAAAGTTCAATGTCATGATACATTATGGCCGCATCTCCCTATCTGACTAAACGCGTCAGTGAAAGCAGATCGATAAATAACTAAAGTTACTTGACGTCCATAGTTTGTAGTATAGATTATGAAACCACGAAAGGGGGTTTCTAGCAAGATTGAGATCTCCCTGTCACTGTCCGATAATAAGATAAATAATCTGTTCTCTTGGCAGTGATCAAAACATATGATGACCGAAATCCAACATGGCTGCCTCCCTGAGTTGTCGTTCACTCATTCATAGGAAGGAGAATATAAGCCAGAGTTAATTTATAATGGTTATATAAATGATTTCGTAAATGTTTCCATACAGCTCTACGGTGATCAGGTTAATTTCACGTAGCCATAACCGCTGCAGGAAAATCTGTCATCTTCGTCGATACAAAACACGACACTAGCATAGCGAAGCACAAAAGTCAAGCTAGGCCTAACCGACGAGAGATCATCAAAAATAGGAGCTGGGTTTACCTGGAGTCCGAATCATCTATATACTGACATAAGGAGAGTCTCTAACACAAACTATCGTAGAGACACCATCTCCTTCAGAAGAAAAAACCACTTCGTGAGACATTTTTTTCTGACGAAAGGACCAGCTCTAGAAAAACGTACCCCGCCATTTGTAAGCAGTCCATCGGAACTCATCACGACTTGTCAAGACAACTCATACTTCCGCTAGCAAGAATCTAGTCCCTCCTACCCATCCAAAATATACAATATAGGACTGATTCTACTTGTACTAATAATATGTAATACATATGAATTCAGGCCATAAACACAATAAGCAAATTAATATATTTTCTGGCCCTAAAAAATAAGTACAAACGCAAGCGCAATATCCTTGCGCTGGATCAATATCCAGAACGATTACTCCTATAATCAAAAGTGTGAATCAAACATGGATTATCTCGCTTTTACCATAAACAGCATTTTCATACACAAATAAATGAATGTCTATATTTTTCCCATATTAAATAGCCATATCGATTTTTGTAAAATGTGCGTCAAAATATGCACGCAACAAGTACTCGTTACACACAAGATCTATAACATTACTTGTTAAACACAAGATTTATAAAAGTACTCGCTACATACAAGATTTATAACAGTACTCGATCAACACAAGATTTATAACAGTACTTGATACAAATAAGATCTATAACAGTACTCGCTACATACAAGATCTATAACAGTACTCGCTACATACAAGATCTATAACAGTACTCACTTAATACAAGATCTGTAACAGTACTCACTACACACAATATCTATAACAGTACTCGCTAAACACAGGATCTATAACAGTACTCGCTACACACAAGATCTATAACAGTGATCGCTATACACAAGATTTATAACAGTACTCGCTACATACAGATCAATAACAGTACTCGCTACACACAAGATTTATAACAGTACTCGCTACACACAAGATTTATAACAGTACTTGTTACACAAAAAATTTATAATAATACTCCCTACATACAAGATCTATAACAGTACTCGCTACACTTATCACGCTTCTTGTAAAGTAATATTTATAACATTACACAACAACTCACATTCATATCAAGCTAACAACGCCTATGACAGTGCACAATAACACAAACTTACATCAAGCTAACAACGCCTATAACTGTACACAATAACACAAACTTACATCAAGCTAACAACACCTATAACAGTGCACAACAACTCAGATTCATATCAAGCTAACAACGCCTATAACAGTACACAGCAACACAAGCTCACACCAAACTAATAGCACGTTTAACAGTGCCCAATACGTCATATCCTAATAATAATAGCCCCTTCAGTCATAACTGACTATGGGAATGCGCCCCTGAGGTGACAGCCCTCAGCTGCTTATTTTCCTGGTGCTCCTTTCGACGTTTTCTCCCCTCCTCTGCTTGTTGTGTGAGCCTCTCTTCGCCCAATCTGAGTTGGCGCCGTAAATAGCATCGCCACTTAGTGCGATCGGCAGCTTCATCCTCCCATGTTGCTGGATCCATGTCCAGTGCCCTCATATCTCTCTTGCACACATCTTTGAACCTCATCTGTGGTCGCCCAACTGTTCTCCTGCCATCTGCTAATTGTCCGTAGAAGATATCTTTTGGGATGCGACCATCTTCCATGCGACGAACATGGCCAAGCCAGCGAAGTCTGCGCTGTCTAAGCAGTGTATACATACTTTGAAGGCCAGTACGTGACAACACCTCGACATTAGTCACTTTATCTTTCCACGAGATGCCGAGGATGCGGCGTAGACACTGTAAATGGAAGGTATTGAGCCTTCTTTCTTGCTTAGCATAGGTCGTCCAGGTCTCGCTGCCATATAGAAGTGTGCTGGTGACGCAGACATTATATACCGCAGCTTTGGTCTTCATTGTGAGTTTGGAGTTTCCCCAAACACGCGATGTGAGGCGGGCAAAGGTAGCTGCAGCTTTGCCAATGCGGCTGTCAATTTCTGTATCCAGTGAGAGTTTGTCATTGATGGTAGACCCTAGGTATGTGAAGTGATGCACAACTGCCAGTTCATAGTTATCGATAGTGATAACTGATGCAGCACCTGCATCCTGACTCAGCACATTCGTTTTCTTTAGACTTATTGTCATATCCTAAACAGTATACAATAAACCAGGCTAGAATCAAGCTAAAAAACAATATGACAATATAACAATACATAATAACTGAAACTCACATCAAACTAACAAAAATTATAACAGTACCCATTGGTCAGACCCGTAACAAAGTAATAATGCCTATAACAGAACACAATAAATCTTATTAGAAACAAGCTACAACACGTGAATATGTAACAGTACACAATAACACTCACATAAGACTAACAACACCTATAACAATACACAATAACACTCACATAAGACTAACAACACCTATAACAATACACAATAACAATATTCAGACTATCAACACCTATAACAGTACACAATAACAAAAACTCTCATCAGACTATCAACAACTATAACAGTACACAATAACAAATACTCACATCAGACTATCAACACCTTTAACAGTACACAATAACAAAACCTCGCATCAGACTATAAACACCTATAACAGTACACACTAATAAAACTTACATCAGACTAACAACACCTATAACAGTACACAATAACACAAACACACATCAGACTATCAACACCTATAACAGTACACAATAACAAAACTCACATCAGGCTACCAACATCTTTAACAGTACACAATAACAAAACTCACATCAGACTATCAACACCTATAACAGTACACAATAACAAAAACACACATCAGACTATCAACACCTATAACAGTACACAATAACAAAACTCACATCAGACTACCAACACCTATAACAGTACACAATAACAAAACTCACATCAGACTATCAACATCTTTAACAGTACACAATAACAAAACTCACATCAGACTATCAACACCTATAACAGTACACAATAACAAAACTCACATCAGGCTACCAACATCTTTAACAGTACACAATAACAAAACTCACATCAGACTATCAACACCTATAACAGTACACAATAACAAAAACACACATCAGACTATCAACACCTATAACAGTACACAATAACAAAACTCACATCAGACTATCAACACCTATAACAGTACACAATAACAAACACTCACATCAGACTATCAACATCTTTAACAGTACACAATAACAAAACTCACATCAGACTATCAACACCTATAACAGTACACAATAACAAACACTCACATCAGACTATCAACATCTTTAACAGTACACAATAACAAAACTCACATCAGACTATCAACACCTATAACAGTACACAATAACAAACACTCACATCAGACTGTCATGGAGCCGTGGTAGCACAGTGATTAGCGCACTGGCTTCCTAGCTCGGTGGTCCATGGTTCGATCCCCAGTTGAGGTGGGATTTTTTAGACCCTAAACGGCTCCGGGGTCGACCTAGCCTCATGAATTGGGTACCAGAGTAACTCTGGGAAGGTTAAGGCGGCCGGCGTGATGCTGACCACATCACCCCTAGTGTGCCGATGGTCAAGAAAATATGGGCCTAACACCATATTCCCAATATGCCTCAATGGGCGTGTAACGGGATCCTTTACCCTTTTTTACGTCAGATTGTCACCACATATAACAGTACACAATAACAAAAACACACATCAGACTATCAACAACTATAACAGTACACAATAACAAAAACCCACACCAGGCTATCAACACCTATAACATTACACAATAACAAAAACTCACACCAGGTTATCAACACCTATAACAGTACACAATAATAAAAACACACATCAGACTATCAACACCTATAACAGTACACAATAACAAAAACTCACACCAGGCTATCAACACCTATAACAGTACACAATAACAAAAACTCACATCAGACTATCAACACATATAACAGTACACAATAACACTCACATCAGACTAACAACACCTGTAGCAATACACAATAACAAAAACTCACGTCAGACTATCAACATTTATAACAGTACACACTAACAAAAACTCACATCAGACTATCAACACCTATAACGGTATACAATAACAAAAACTCACATCGGACTAAAAACGCTTATACAATAACACGTCAAACTAACAACACCTATGACACATAAGAAAGGGAAACCCGAGGCCTGTAAACAGTAAATTAATATTAGACAACAACGCCTGAAAACATACCTTTATGTTTGTCTAATATTAATTAACAACACCTATCCAATAACACATCAAACTACTAACACCTTTAACAGTACACAATAACAAAAACTCACATCAGATTATCCACGCCTATAACAGTGCACAATAACAAAAACTCACATCGGACTAAAAACACCTATACAATAACACATTAAACTAACAACAACACCTCCAACAGAACACAATGACAATTGCCTGATATCAAGCAACCTGTGTCTACTACGTCAGCAAAAACACAAATCCTAGTTAGGTCACTGCTGAAATAACAAGTTTTTAACGCCCAGCAGAAAAAAAAAAAAGAAGCCCAACGCATAAGTCAACAAACTAGATTTTAACTCTTAATAAACGACCATTTGCTATTTGTTGTAACCCCGTGTGTAAAGTATACCTGCAACGGTGAACTTTCTCGGTAGAAGACCTTTTACATGTAGGACAGTCACGCCTAAAGCAGGCCGTATTCCATAAATCACAGCAAAGGACAGATCCTGTAAAATGCGCATACAGACACGTGGCACACGATATAATACACTGTACACATGACTTAAACAATAGACGATAGATTCATAACATGTATTTCTTGCGCACGAAACACAAAGCTGACGAATGAAATAACCAACTGTTTTTGTAATAATTCTACTATATATTAATGAGTTTGTTCACAGCTAAGAAGCCCCCTGTTGTGAATTCCGATGTTTTTTAAATTTACTATCATTTAAAAAAAAATTATTTATTACTTTATTAGCTTGCATGTATACAAGCTTTACGTATTTCGTATATTTTTTGATAAATATGTACTTATTCCATATTTTTAAGTATTAAATACTTTGGAATAACGAATAAGTACATGTAAAGAAACTATAAGCGTACTTTTGCACCAGCCTAATTTTATATCATGGTCCTTTTAATGTTGGTTAATGTGAACTTTGACCTGTCATGATAATTTGTTTTTTTATGTCTACAAACTGAAGTTGCGAAATACAAATATAACACTGAAAGGAATATTCAATATTTTATTCTTAAACAACCAACTCACTATATATATATATATGTGTATTCTTTATTACTGCATGGTGTAGAAACATGGACAATGAACAAGCAATTAGACAAAAGAACTGAAGCCACTGAAATGTGGATATATATAGAAGAACAGAGCACGTCTCACAGAAAGAGAAGAAAACAAATAAAGAGGTCCTAGAAAACCTGGCAATGAAAAGAGAATTAATGGAGATCAAAATTAGACAGCTAAAATATATTGGCCATGTAAAAAGACATAACAACTTACTGAAGACCATAATAGAAAGCAGAGTTGAAGACAAACGTGCAAGAGGAAGACAGTGCTATAATTGGGAAGTGTCACGGGATTACCTCCCCTTGTTTTGCAGTAGTAGTCCACTAATGGTCACACCGCAAGCGTATCTAAAAGTAGGTCGTCCAAGGTATCTATCTTCGCGCAAGATTACTCTTGGCAAAGATGTAGATAGAAGATGAATGGCGATTCTACCTTAGGGAAGCCTTCACAAGAAATTCCCAGAAGTCAAGAACAAACGCTGCTTAAGGGCTGAGCAAATTTGTTAACTTATTATCTGGTCCGTCGCCTTTTGTGAAGTGGTTATGCAATGATTCTGGCCCGTCAAGCCCCCAGTTGGAGTAATCCAACGGAATGCCCTCTTATAAGTAATGGCTCTATATATATATATATATATATATATATATATATATATATATATATATATATATATATATATATATATATATATATATATATATATATATATATATGTATTTATAAAGAAGAACTGGCTCATACGTTTGATTTCGTACATATAAACTGAATCAACTATTATTGTTTAGTTTAAAATATCATACAACAAATTTAATAGTCAATTAGTCTGTAACATGGGAAAATAAATATGGAAAATTGGGTTAAAGTTATATTACATTTTTCCTCATTGAGGTTTTGGTAGGGCGTTAATAATAATGTCCTTATTTTTGCTGTAGCCTGTTATATAACACTTAGCTCCAGATGAGTCCTGCAGCCGTGGTTTCCGTCACTAAATGCCTCAGTATATTTGTTCTCCGCAAACTAACAGGCCTATTTTCATGCGCTCCACCCACGAATGTTAACCTCTCAGAAGAATTAAATTCCCGAGCACACAATGTAACTCAGGGAATATGATGAAAATTCACCAATATCGTTCTGGGTATTAACTAGGAAATTGCGTCTGGAGTGCATGAATAATGATTGACCTGAATTACAATTAAAAAGGTATATAAATCTCACAAAATGATTCTATACACTTTACGCACATGTGATGTAATTATCACTCAATACTCGTCGCTACTCCCGTCGGGGTCTGGGGTCGCTCTTCTGTCGGGTTTCCCGCACGACTAGTCAGAAAGAATTACAATCTCTTGCAGTAGTGGTTCATGCATATACTATTTTCATATGTTGAGGTTGCCAGCC
This sequence comes from Oreohelix idahoensis, assembly GCA_024509875.1. Classification (NCBI taxonomy): domain Eukaryota; kingdom Metazoa; phylum Mollusca; class Gastropoda; order Stylommatophora; family Oreohelicidae; genus Oreohelix; species Oreohelix idahoensis. The sequence goes on along the minus strand of JAMPIV010017823.1, from coordinate 55,808 downwards.
TTATATATATCCACTTAGCAAGAAACCTGTAAAATTTACATTAGTAAATAAATTGTTTACACTTACCCCAAAAGTTTGGGAATACACACTTCTCCTGGCGCAGATTAGAATGGACCCACAGCCCTGTATTTAGATGCTGTTCGAATCACTTAAGTCTGAGAAATTCCTCCTATGACGGGTGAAACAAGTGGTCTGGAAATCTATAATGCCTCTTATGACGAGTGAGACACTTGGTCTGAAAATCTATAATTCCTCTTATGACGGGTGAAACACTTGGTCTGGAAATCTATAATTCCTCTTATGACGGGAGACACACTTGATCTGGAAATCTATAATTCCTCTTATGACGGGTGCGACACTTGTTCTGGAAATCTATAATTCCTCTTATGACGGGTGAGACACTTGGTCTGGAAATCTATAATTCCTCTTATGACTCCTTGTGATAAAATTCCCAAGTTTCCAGTCTTGTATTAAAATTCCGGGTTTACTTGTAAATTCCAAAGTTGCCCAATACTCGATCTGGTACTTATAGTTGTGGAATTGTAAGTCCTATCCTCTTTCTTCTGGCTTGTAGGAGGTGTTTAGTTGCCGCTGCGATGCAGTCTGTCTGTTCTGTGTCTTGTCTCCGAGTTTGTTAGATTATAACTCACAATCCTTAGTTTCAAATCCCATTTGTGTTTCCGCCGAAAGTTCCAATCAAATCATTGTAATTCTGGCTAACCAATCCAATCTATCTAGCACTGTTTGGGTGGGGAAGTTTATCATTACTCATCCCACGCGTATTTGAAAATATTAAATTTAATATACACGCGTGCCTCTTACACAGTGATGTCATATCGTTACCTAAGACTTCCGGCGCACCTCTTTTTATCACCTTTATCTGCGTGCCTCCGCTAGACAGATGTCTGGTCAGACCGGAAGGTTTTCTTTCATCGTATCACATACCAGCTTGTGTTAACATGATCAACAGCTTTCCAATGGGGTCAAATGTTTGACCGCCCCGTTTACACAGGCGGTCAGACAGATTAGGCGATAAAATATTATCGCTGGCCGGGTCACCAAACCGAATCGTAACAACAGTCTGGGAGTGGAGTGTGAAACAATAAGATACGCATTACTCCCGTAGCAAATACTGCCATAGGGGAGGGGCGTGTTAGAGAATTCACCAAGCTATGTCCAGCATAGAGCAAAATAGTAGAAATAAGAATGAAAAGGCATGATTTATGCCAAATAAAAGCGACGAGTGAAAAAAATGAAGAAAAAGAAAGGATACTGCCGGAGGGCTGAAGGTGTGAGAGATCTCAAAGAGCTTGTTCAGACGTTTTGTCACAGGAAGGTAACGTCAAAAGATGGACATGAAAGAGTCTATTAGTTCGCACCATCAAGACAAGAGACAGGAGTCGCTGGAGATCCATTCCAGCCGACCGTCGATGGGAATATGGCACCTGTTGATTTCTTGTGATGACTCCCCCACATTTGTCACGCTTTAACACTTAAAATTTTCTTTCGAGATCAACGTTTTTTCTCTCCCAGTGTGTAAGTGTTATCAATAGGCTGTCAATGTTACCATAAAGTTTTTTTTCTCCCAGTGTGTAAGAGTTATCAACAGGCTGTCAATGTTACCATACAGTTTTTTTTTTCTCCCAGTGTGTAAGTGTTATCAACAGGCTGTCAATGTTACCAGAAATTTATGACGACCAAGTTAGCTAACACTCTGATGGGAGATTCCAATAAGGAACCAGCTGTAGTGGTGGCTCCATGCCCCACAAGGAGCGAAACGAGGAATACTGTAACGATGAATTTAACCAAACCCGTCCCAAAAAAAAACGGAGTTAAAGAATACATGTTATCGAATGATCGTTATACTTAAAGGCTAAAGGTCAAACCACGGTTGTATAAGGGTTAATGGTACCAGACACGATTATAAAGAATATTCCCAGCGCAAAGAATTTGTAAAAGGTAATGGTATGATGGATCTAACAGATATGGTATAACAAATACTGCCGCAGGGAGTGAAGTGTTTGAGTCTTCACTTGTATAACAGATACTGCTGCAGGGAGTTAAGTGTTTGAGACTTCACTAGTATAACATATACTGCCACAGGGAGTGAAGTGTTTGAGACTTCACTAGTATAACAGATACTGCCGCAGGGAGTGAAGTGTTTGAGACTTCACTATACTATGTTCAGCTTTGTGAGGTGGGATGACTAGTTTCATTCATCGCCGACTTTGCCTTCCTTAACTCAAGAGCACTGTTAGGTACTAATTTACAGCTGGGTAGTCGATCCCGGAACGCTGCAACTTTGCCGAGAGACTTTTTAAAAAAATTAGAGTTTCAACTTGTTTTGGTGAAGTGCGCCCCGTTCAAACCTAGACACAAGATACGTCATTATATTAGGGCGCAAGTCCAAATACACAAGACCTTGCGGTTTGTTTTGAGTCATTTCCATAGCTTACTGCCTTTTTTCTCTAAGTTCAGATTTTCTGTTTTCTCCTACCAGCAGTTGTTTGATTTCATGTTCTTCGGTATTTTGCAGTGGTAGTTATGACTAAGATGTTTACTTCAGTTGTTTGTTCTCTGTCTGTGTTTCTAGCCTCTGTTACTTCATCTTCAAGCTTTTGGAGTTCTTGTTGCTGTTTAACTAGTGCTGCCAAGCTTCTCGCTCTTTTTCAGCCAGTATCAAGGTGAAGAGTCCTTGGTATTATCTACAATGTAGATCTAGGTTTTTCCCGTGGCTTTTCTGCTATTCCGAAACATGCTGGGTCGAAGTCATGAGCTCCAGTTTCTCCAGCTTGGTTTGCATTTAAAGGATCATCACATCTGGTCCCATGCTAGGAGGAAAAAGCGCGTGGCATTCTGTGCATTCCCCGCCATTTTGAGATAAGTTCGTGCAGGCGACAATACACAAAAACAAAGCCCACTTTATTTAATAAGAAATACTGTCAACCTCCATAATATCTTTCAACGTTTCCACCACTGCAATAATATACCAACCAGCTGGAGTGTTCTCACCAAAGTCAAGCACGAACGGTGGCGTGACTGTAATGGCGTTTTGACAAAAGTTAACAGATTAATAACACCTTGCTACAGGACAAAGAAGTAATCAACGGAAAGTAGGACGCGAGAAAGACAAAGAAAAATGATGGGTCAAGAGTGCGGCTGATGTTTTCAGGAACCGAGATTACGCCATTACTTAGATAAGAAATGACAACGCTGAAACTTTCTATAACTCTTAATGTTAATAAAAAAGAAAGGTAAAGACATTCTGGTAATTGCCTATTATCGAGATTAACTGAACAGGTCCGCGGATAATATTCTTATCACTTAAAGTTGTCAGGGCACCTTTGTTGGAGACGGTCACGGGTGATCCAAGGTGGTCCCGGCACTCCACAGAACAATACGACCCGGCAGGGTATGTAAAGAAAGCCATATTGTCTGTCTGAGACATTTGTCTGGCGGATGCACAAAAGCACAGGTGATATACGTTATCGCTTCCGCTGGCCGATCTTTGCATCAATATTACCGATAATCTGTCTGGGGAGACAGTATTGGTGGGAGAGTATCTAGACAGGAAATAAGTTCACAGTTTTGCATACAAGGCATCGGATGTGTTATTTCCATATATGGAGAAGTGGCCTTTTGCATCAAGCACATTATTTCAGGCGGAGATACTTTGGAAATACCCCACTAAACACGCATCGTAACAAACAAAATGCGGGGGAAGATGGGCCATATAACCGGACCTTTTCGCAGTTTTAAGACACTGTGAAAATTCACAGTGAGGATCGCTTGCCAAGACGAAACCAGACTGCCAGAAGTTAGAATTCAGAATTCTCTTTATCAGACCGGACTTTGTGGAACATCTTGAATGACTTAAAGAGCCCAGGAAAACCATTTAATAAGGAAGACCGGCATCTGAGGAAACTGAAACATGGAGTCATAGTGGGAGTTTATTGCTAACATAACGACCCCCATGACAAGTGAAAAAAGGCATCTGCCAGTGCCTTAAACCTACTTCTCTGAGCAAACAGTCTGTGAGCCAAGATTGGCGTAAGTTCTACTTTTTACATTTTATTTTTTTCATTACTAACATGCGAACTAATATGTATATATTGCCATGTGAATATTAATATGTGAAAATTGCGAGTGGATGTCCAAGTCATTTGAGTCATGGATCTCGATGGCAACACGCTGCTCTACAGTGGTGTACCAACATCAGAAAGAGCTAAAGGGGGCGTGGGTTACATTGTGGCCAAAAACCAAAAAGATAGTATCAAGGGATGGAACTTTGTCTCGGAGCGCATTATGGTTGTAAAACTAAAAGGAGAAACCATAGTCAACCTGGTCATAGTGTATGGACTAAATGAGGAGGAGAGAGCAGAGGTCAAGGATGAATTCTTCGAGCTGCTATAAAGGATAGTGGATGACTGCCTAGATGAAACTATCATGCTCTGAGATTTCAATGCCAGAGTTGGAAATGACCATGCTAGATGGGGTGGAGTTATCGAAAGATATGGAGAAGATACTCACAACGACAATGGAAAGCGACTCCTTAGATTCTGCAGTGAGCAGAATCTGATCATTACTAACACAAAGTTCCCCCATAAGCGCATACATGCATACACTAGATGTGAACCAACAAAGAATGAGAAGTCAGTAATCGACTATGCCATTGTTAGGAGGAGCTCATTCAAATATGTCCGGGATGCTAGAGTGTGGAGGGGGCCAGAGATTGGAAGTGATCACTACCTGCTTACAATCAAAAGAACAACTGAAAGAGTTGCTCAGCCTAGGAACTGCCCAACATCACGCAAGAAACCAAGTAAACGAACGGGAGAAATGAGCATTATGACCTACAAGCTGAGAGAGCCAGAAATTAAGACCAGATATCAGGGTCTTATTGCTACCGCCGTGAGAAACACAGAAGGACAACCTGATGACTTGGAAACCCTCTGGCTTAAATTCAAGGACATCATAAAGACAGCTGCTGCAGAAGCATGTGGTGATGTAGGACTTGGGAACAAGAGAAAGAGGACACCTTGGTGGAGAGGAAGTCAAAGAGAAAATAAGAGAGATGAAAATGGCATGGAAACAATACTTAGGAGCTAAAAGCACAGCAGGAAAAATAGAGAAATGTAGAGAATATGTGATACTCAGAAGACAAGCGAAGGTGCTAGCAGCAAAACAGAAGTCCTGAGAAGAATTTGGAGAAAAGCTAGAAAAAGATGCGCAAGAAAACCAGAAATTGTTCTATAAGACCCTAAAGAACATGAGGAAGGAAAAACAATGCCCTCTCAAATTTATAAAGGACAAGCAAGGCAAATTGCTTACTGCCCCGAAGGAAGTAATGGAAAGATGGAAAGAATATTTCTCAGAACTCCTTGATGGTGAGCAAGGTCAAGCATCAGAAATGATAACCACTAGCACAGAAGAGGAAACCAATGGTGATGAAGATGACATAAAGATGGAAGAACTGAAGGCAGCACTGGAGAAAATCAAGATGGGCAAAGCAGCAGGGCATGATGGTATAGCACCAGAAATGGTTAAGTACATGGGAGCATCAGGCGACATATTACCCTTAAGGGTCCTTCAGGCAGCGTGGTGCAACAAGATCATACCAAAGGATTGGGAGATTGCCATCATAACACACATTTTCAAAAAGGGTGACAATCGACAATGTGGAAACAATAGAGGCATATCCCTTCTCGGTGTCCCTGGTAAAATCTACTCTAGAATCCTAGAGCAGAGACTCCGACGCCTAGCTGAGCCACAATTGGATGAGGTCCAGTGCGGATTTCGAGCTAACCAAAGTACTCAAGACCTAATCTTCACACTCAGACAGCTGAGTGAAAAGGCCCTTGAGTATAAGAGTGAGATCCATCTTTGCTTCATAGATCTGGAAAAGGCGTTTGACAGGGTCCCCTGGAGCAAACTTTGGGACTGTTTGGGAAGGAAGAACATTCCAGCACCTCTGATTCATTCTATACAGAGCTTCTACAAGTCTTGCAGAAATTAAGTGAGGACAGAAAACCATAAGTCAGAAGAGTTCAGGACCACCACTGGGGTAAGACAAGGTGATATACTGTCACCTTAACATTTCATACTCCTCATGGACGCATCAAGACATGTAAGGAGAGAACAAGAAAGTATTCAGTGGGGTACTGGAAGATGAGACAGGTCTGTATTTCAGAGCTGGCATTTGCTGCTGAAGTTGCCCTGATTGCTAAATCAGAGGCACATCTCCAATCCAACCTGCAAGTCTGGAAGGAAGAGCTGGAGAAGAGAGGGATGGTAATAAGCAGCTCTAAAACAAAATCCATGGTGATATCACGAGAAGAAAGAAGACATCAGATTAAGCTGGGAGAACAGGTCCTGGAGCAGGTCGAACACTTTAAATACCTCGGAGCTATTATAGACCGAAAGGGAGGCATCAAAGAAGAGTTGGTCACTCGAAAAGCAGCAGCTGGGAGACTATTTCAGGCCATAAATCGAGGATTCCTCAGCAAGAGAGAGGTTGGTAAGAAAACGAAGATGGCGGTATACCGCTCCACCTATGTCCCAGTCTTGACATATGGATGCGAGTCATGGGCAATGACTACAACCCACAAAAGCCAGATCCAAACCTCAGAAATGAGGTATCTGAGGAAGGTGGTTGAAGTAACAAGAAGAGACATGGTCCGCAACCAGACGACACGTCAAGGTCTACAATCCCACCCCCTGCAGACCCAAGTAGAACAGTCCCAAGATGGTTTTTCTATGTCTGCAGAATGGGAGAAGATCGGTTACCACGACAAGCATGGGAAACAAAGAGCCATGGATCCAGACTCCCAGGACGACCCAGAGTCCGCTAGGAGGACAACATCAGACAATCTTTGAAGGACAGAGAACTAGAATGGAACCATTCCAGGAGGAAGACAGCCGATAGGATAGTCTGGTGCTCTCTCTTTCAAACCTCTACACCTCACGGTAGAAGGGGAACGACTAAGTAAGTAACCTCATCATATAGAATGATGATTTCATGAATCACAACTGCTAGGGCTGGTGACTGCTTTATTGCTAGTTTCTTTTAGAGAACTAAAAGCATAAGTAGTCCCAAGTTCCATATGGAGAAGGGAGGAAAAGATGAAAGAAATGATGTAAATTCTAATTATACTATTGACACTTTCAAACCAGTGTAATTGTCTATGTAAACATATTAACTTTGAAATTAACGAAAGTTTCAAAGCTTTTCAACCAGTGTAGATGTAAAAATATTCTATCTGTACTATTAACCATTTCATTTAAATGTAAAGTACATTTAAAGGTATTCAATTTAAATGTAAAGAAAGTTTTCTCTCGAGGGATTAAGATTAATTCTCATCGAGGGTAAAGTCTGAGGTAGATGCGATGGTGGGAATAAGAGAAAACGCAATACCCAGGACAGCGTTTTGTTTCTATTCTTTTACCATAGTTGTTGGTGGTACCAGTTGAGGGCACTATCTCTGGAACAAAAATTGAAAAGTAGCCTGAGCTTTAAGACGAGGGATCAACTTCGTAGACACTCCCTGACACTTCTGGGAACGTGCTGCGCCCTATAACCTTGACCATCGACGAGCGTGATCAGTCTACCAAGAACCAAACCATCAGAAGGAGCATAACCGTCACTGACTGCTAAGTAACCCATAAAAGCTGCCAAAAGTGACCTCCTTTACACATTTCTATCCCATCACAACAGTGATGATAAACTTTTTTTTTATAAATAATTATTTATTTCTTTAAAGCCTTGTTAAAACCTAAATGATTATTAAATCTGTTATTTGTAAATAAACAATTTTAACGTTGATTTAATCATTTTGAATGTACTGCATGTTTGTCTCAGTCAATTTACTAAATACACTGTAAACAGAGCTATACCAGAATAATAAGAATTCCACTGAGTAAATCAGGGTGGGGGCTTGAACGAGCTGAAATTAATAATTGCCTAATTCTTCATAAAAGGCGGCGGACCAATTTAATGTTAACAACTGCCCTGCCAATGCAGCATTGTTCTTGACTTCTGAAATATCTCATGAACATTCCCTTGAGATAGGAGCATCATTATCCTTCTATCTACAACTCTGACAAAAGTAATCTTGTGCGAAGGTAGACACCTTTGAAGGCCCATATTAGATACTCTTGAGTTTTGGCCCCTGTTGGACCACTACTACAGAGCAGGGGGGGGGGGGGGGGCGGGGGGGGCGGGGCCCAATTCCGTGACAGTAACCGTGCAGCAAGTGGAAAGCGCTATAACTTCTTAGTGCCAGTACAGGCAGTATAAATGTTAAAAAAG
>JAMPIV010017823.1:0-45000 GCA_024509875.1 Oreohelix idahoensis | reverse complement strand
TTCGCATGGTTTTGTTTGCTCGGGCCATGCCGGGCGATAAAATTACTCGCCAGCAGACGGATTTTGTGTGCACAAGCGACGGATAAAGAGATTACGTGTCTGTGTGACACATTTTGGACAGACATGAATGACATAATCGTTTCCTGTCCGACTTTCACGAACAGATTACTTTAGATAAAAGTCAGGTGTTACATTTGAACACATTGCTGAGAGAGTGTACGGACGTATCACTTCCATATATGGGAGGCGTGACCTTTTGCATCACGCACAGAATTTCAGGTGGAAATAATTTTGAATTACCTCACAAAACACGCATGTTTGAAACGATTGTAGCTCTGCTTAGCATCGTAACAAACAAATGCGGGGGAAGACAGGCAATATAACCTGACCTTTTTGCAAGTCTAATTCACTGTGAGAATCGCTTGCCAAGACGACAACCAGACTGCCAGAAGTTAGAATCATAATTCCATTTATCAGACCGGACTTTATTTGAGCATTTTGAAGGACTTTAACAGCCCAGGAAAACTGTATAATTTTAATAAGGAAAACCAGGATCTGAGGAAACTGAAAACACGGAGTCATAGTGGGAATTCATTGTTAACATAACGACCCCCAAGAACACGTGAAAAAAGGCATCTGCTAGTGCCTTAATCTGCTTCTCTGAGCAAATAGTCTGTGAACAAAGATTGGCGTAAGTTGTACTTTTACATTCTATATTTTTCATTACTGACATGTGAACTAATGCGTATATATTGACATGTGAATATTAATATGTGAAAATTGCTAGTGGATGTCCAAGTTATTTGAGGCTGGCAAACTCAGCATATAGAATGATGATTTCATGAAGCACCACTGCACAGGCTGGTGACTGCATTATTTCTAGTTTCTTAAAGAGAACTAAAAACATAAGTAGTCCCAAGTTCCACATGGAGCAGGGAGGGAAAGATGAAAGAAATGATGTACATTCTAGTTATAATATTTACATTTACAAATCAGGGTAAATGTCTATGTAAACATATTCACTTTAAAAAATAATGAAAGTTTTCAAGCTTTTCAACCTGTGTAGATGTAAATGAAAACATATTCAATCTGTATTGTGAACATTTTTCAACCAGTGTAGATGTAACTGAAAACATATTCAATTTATATTGTGAACATTTTTCAACCAGTGTAGATGTAAATGTAAACATATTCTATCTATACTATTAACCTTTTCATTTGAATGTAAAGTAAATATAAAGATATTCAATTTACATGTAAAGACAGTTTTCTCTCGATGGATTAAGCTTAATTCTCATCGAGGGTAAAGTCTGAGGTAGATGGGATGGTGGAATAGGAAGATGGGGACAGACAAGTATGTGTCGGGAAACTCAATACTCAAAGGGTATTCGTTTCTATTCCTCTACCATACTAGTTGGTGGAACCAGTTGAGGGTATTATCTCTGGAACAAGAAGGGTACATGTCGCCTGAATTAGAAGCTAGATACCATCATCAGAAGGGGCTTTAAGACGAAGGACCAACTTTGTAGACACTCCCGTACACTTGTGGGAACATGCTGCGCCCTACAACCTTGACCAGTGACGAGCGGGAACAGCGACTCAGTCTACCAAGAAACAAAACACCAGCAGGAGCAGAACCGTCACTGACTGCTAAGTAACATTTAAAAGCTGCCAAGTGACCTCCTTTACAAACTACCAGTACACCACACAGTGATTATAATTTATTCTGATAAATAGTTAGTTATTCATTTATTTAAAACCTTGTTAAAACCTAAGTGATTATTAAATCTGCTATATGTAAATATACAAATTTAACGTCGATTTAGTCATTTTAAATGTACTGCATGTTTGTCTCAGTCAATTTACTAATTACACTCTAAACAGAGCTATACCAGAATAAGAGGAATTCCACTGAGTAAAATCAGGGTAAAATTAATAATTGCTTTATTCTTCATAAAAGGCGGCAGATCAGATATAAGTTAACAATTGCCCTGCCCAACGCAGCATTGTTCTTGACTTCTGAAATATCTTATGAACACTCCCTTGAGATAGAAGCATCATTATCCTACTATCTACAACTCTGCCAAGAGTAATCTTGTGCGAAGGTAGACACCTTTGAAGACCCATATAAGTTACTCTTGAGTTCTGGCCACTGTTGAACCACTACTGCAAAGCAGGGGAGGCAATTCCATGACACTGGAGAAAATACAACTTTCACAGTCAGAACTCAGCACTCCAGAAAGTTCCTGGACAATAATTTTTGACACATTTAGATTCTTCATCATCATTACCATCATCATCATCATTATCACCATCATTATTTTCCTGTGCATGAACCCACCACTGCAGTTGGTTGTGAGGCAGCCAGCACCTGGCAATAACATGTTCTTGCAGCCCTGGTTCATGTGGCAATTTGTTTGACATGATGAGGTTGCCAGCCACGTGTACAACCTCATATTAGTCGCCTTGACCCACAGGCCCGAGGGAGCAGGGGGAGTATTACTTCTTTGTCTCTTCAGTGACCCCAGGGAACTGCAAGGGGCACATTTCGATTCAGTAGACTCTAAATTAGTAGAAGATTATAAATTAGTAGAAGATTCTAAATTAGTAGAAGATTCTAAATTAGTAGAAGATTCTAAATTAGTAGAAGATAAACTATTATCAATGTTAAGTTTATGTCAGTGTTGAGTACCGCTCATCTTCTTATTTGTCTGTTTATTATTGTCTGAGATGTAAAAGGTAGTCCCATCGTAGTTACAGCCGTAGGGGAGTGAAGTGTTAGAGACTTCCCTATACCAGGTCCAGCATTGAGAGTTGGGGGGGGTGACCAGTTCCATTCCTCGCTGCCTTTTCTTTTCCTAACTCAAGAGCACAGCCAAGTACCCATTTACAGCTAGGTAGACTGGATTCGAACCCAGCACCTTTGCTGCGAGAGACCAGCACTCTAACCACTCTGTCAATCGGATGCTCAGTCCATGATGTACCTCAATGCAATTGTAACGCCTCTTTGTAACAGTGGAGAACTCCCTTGGAGTTAGGAACTTTGACGGATAGCGTCAAAGGTCATCTGTGCATTCTAAATAAACTTTCCCTCCGCCCCTTTCTCGTTCCTTACGGAGCATGCAGTCACCACCACTGGAGTTAGTCCTCGTGCAGGAAACCTCTATCACATCCTTCACGTGCTCTTACAGCCGTGGTTTTTGTAGCAAGTTGTTTTACGTAATAAGATTGGCAACCCCACGCACAATAGTCGCCTTTTACGACATGCCTGAGGGCGCAGCTGTAGTCCTATCCTTTCTTTGTCCCCTCAAACACCACCCCCCGGGGGAACTCAACAAACTGGATTAGCGGTATACTCGACAGAAATATCCGACAGATTAAAACATTCACTTGAGTCATTGAGATATCTAATAAGCACGAGCACTTATCTTGAAAAAGACAGTATTAATAAAATTTGAAGTTTCATTAGCCTACAAGAAATCGCCGTATGTGCAGTATCGGAAATTGATTCCAAAATGCAAATGTAGAAACGTTAGAACATAGATTCAGAAAATCGCAACTAGTCGGATACTGCCATTTCAGTTGCTGATTTTATTTACATCTCACTCACTCGTGAAAACAAATACAAGCTTACATTATGTTTCAAACGAAACAATTTAGGCTACTAAACATTCGCTTCCTATTTTTTACATTTTTATATCGGATCTTATATCCATCGGATATACACGAAACAAATGTTAAAGCAATAAACAATAAATGCCATTTGATAAATAAGTTTGTTTTTTTACTCTAAAATAAACTAAAATAAAATCTAGAATGGCCAATGACGTAACAAAACACAGAAAAATACAATGAAATTATGCTGAACAGACTGAATCTCAAGTTCAGCTGTAATGTTAACGTGACAGAGCAATTATGTAATCAAACGGCAGTTTATTGTCTTCATTTTGACGTTTATTTCATATACAATAGTCGGAAGGGGTTAAAGAAATAATTTACAAATACGAAGTGATTTTTCAACCACCTTATATATCAAAATGCGAAATATACCATATTGTGGCTTACAGCCCTTCTACCTTTGCCAGTAAAACAACCCGATAAGACCTGAACTCTGCAGGGGTTTGTACCCGTGTCAAGTACCGACCATTGTTAAACATGGGAACATGTTTTCAAAGAGGAGGACGTAACAGAACGTCGTATGTTGTAACTGTTTTTAATTTGAATGGGGCTAAAATTTCTTTTAATAGTTCGTTTTTATTTTTTATTATGTATGAAAGCGAGAATTTTACGTGCCTCAGACAGATAATAGTGAATCCCATATGTGTGCTAGTTTCGCATTGTTGAAAATGTGGGTGTGTGCGTTCTATTTGCTTGTTAAGTGAAGTATGCGGGTGTATATTATTCAAAGGGGTGAACTTTTCAGCGATGAATTTTTAATAGGCGGCACACATACACACATATGTGTATGAATGCGGCAAACTCTTGTATCGCCGTCTTCCCATTCATAATAATTGAATCTCGATTTCCCCTCCCCCATGACAGGATAGAACTGTCGATTTTATTGACTGCGCTGATTTTTTTGGGTACGTGTTAATGTTTTCGTATATCCTGCGCTTCTAATTGTTCTGTTAATTTACATGTCTGTGCACTTTTTTTGTCGTTAAACTTCCACATCTTTATTATAATATCCTTAAATTTACAACTGCCCCTACAACATAAAACAGAGATTTTAATGAAGCTTTAAGTTAAACCTTTAAATAAAGAACTAATATTGAGGTTTCAAGTTAAACCTTGAAATAGCAGACTACTGTTGAGGATTCAAGTTACACCTTGACATAACAAGACTAATACTGAAGCCTTAGGTTAAACTGCCAAATAGCAAGATTACTTTTGAGGTTTCAAGTTAAACCTTCAAATAACAAGATTACTTTTGAAGCTTTAAGTTAAACACTGAGATGACAAATCTATTTCTGAAGCTTTAGGTTAAACATTGATATGACATGTCAAATGCTGAAACTTCAAGTTAAACCTTTATATAGAAAGATTACTATTAAAGCTTTAAGTTAAACACTGAAATAACATGCCAAATGCTGAAACTTCAACTTAAACCTTTAAATAGAAAGAACTTTTAAAGCTTTAAGTTAAACATAGAAATAACAAGCCACATGCTGAAACTTCAAGTTAAACCTTCAAATAGAAAGATTACTTTTAAAGCTTTAAGTTAAACATGGAAAAAACAAGTCTACTATTGAAATTTTAAGTTAAACATTTAATTAACTAGACTACTGAAACGTGCAGGTGCATTGATAATATTACACCAATTTTACTGAAGCACGTAGCTACACCTTTAAAAGTATTAACTTTTGGTAAACTATTTAATTACCGCTAAAAACTGCAAAACAAACAAAATAACAAAGGTTACTAAAGCTCTTCTGTAACCTTTCATACCGTCTGTGACTGCCGAAAACATGCCAATATAACTGAAGCTATCAGCTACAATAATTAAAGGATCAGCGTGAATGAGCTGAATAGACTATTAAACTTGTGCTAAAAATTACAGTCTTATTTGCGGTACTAGGACAAATAAAAATCCCTACATTACAGCCACACTTAGCACTTTTAAAAATTGTGCAATTACAGTTACATGTAACACGAATGGTAAAAAATTGTGCTGTTACAGTTACATGTAAAACGAGTTTTCAAGAAACTTTGCACTAATTATTGAAAGTAACATAAATGTTAAAGACAGTTTCAATTACTGTTAAATCTAACCCAATGATAAAGAAATTTTGCAGTTACTGTTAACTGTAGGACGAATGCAAAAGAAATTTTCCAGTAACTATTAAATTTAATACGAATGTAAAAGAAACCTTGCAGTTACATTTAAACGTAACATGAATGATACAGAAACTTTGGGTTACAGTTAAATGTAACACGAATGTTGAATAAACGTTGCACTTACGGTTAAACGTAACAAGAATGTTACAGAAACTTTACAGATATGGTCGAATGTAACAAGAACGTTAAGAAAATTTTACAGTTACGGTTAAACGTATCAGGAATGTTACGGAAACCTTACAGTTACGGTTAAACGTATCATGAATGATAAAGAATTGGGCAGTTACAGTTAAATGTAACACGAATGTTACGGAAACTTGTCTTCTTCTTCTTTGATCCTTAGCCGCCGACCGTCAAAGCAGTCAGTGGCCATCACGCCTGGTGGCGTCTTGTAGGGCAGCAACAAATTGCTTCCACTTTGTTCGGTCGGCGGCCATCCTTCGTACTGTGCCCCAACTCTGGTTCATTCTTTGCATCGCAGCCTCCACAGTTCTCCGCCAAGTTGTTTTTTATCGGCCTCTCTTTTGCTTTCCTTCGAGGGTCCATAACATAGCTGTTCTTGTAATGGCGTCAGGGTCCCTTCTGAGGACGTGGCTAACCCAACTCCGGCGTCTGCCAGCTATGATGGTGTGCATGTCCTCTTGGTTACTCCGAATAAGTAGTTCTTGGTTGCTGATGATATTCGGCCAAAAGATACGGTGAATTTTCCTTAGGCACACTGTGTGTAAAGAGGACAGTTTCGGCATTTCCTTTTCTGTTACTCTCCACCATTCTGCACCATAGAGAAGCACAGAAAGTACATAAAAGGCAAAGGATCCCGTTGAGGCATATTGGGAATATGGTGTTAAGCCTATATTTTCTTGACCATCGGCACACTAGAGGTGATGTGGTCTACATCATGCCGGCCGCCTTAATCTTCCCAGAGTTGCTCTGGTACTCAATTGGGGCTGGGTCGACCCAGGAGCCGTTTGCGGTCTAAAAAAAATCCCACCTCATCTGGGGATCGAACCATAGACCACTGAGCTTGGAAGCCAGTGCACTAACCACTATGCTACCACGGCTCCCTACAGAAAGTACATAGCTCTCATATAATCTTAATTTGGTGTTTGTGCTGTACTGGGAAGACTTCCAGATGTTGTTGAGACTAGCAAAGGCTGTTCTCGCTTTATTCATTCTGTTGTTGATGTCCTTGCTTGTTCCGCTGTAGTTACTATGCATCCTAAGTACTGTATGTAAATGTGCCTGTCTGTCTAGCTTCTGGTTTCTTATTGATATCGGCTCAAGATTGCCCGCATTAAGTGTCATGACCTCTGTCTTCTTCAGATTGATGTTCAGACCCACCTGCTGGCTATACTTATTCAGTCTATCGGTTTTTTCTTGGATGTGATGATGTGAATGTGCGAGTAGTGCAGTGTCATCTGCATATTCCAGGTCTTCCAGTGTAGAAAATGTTGTCCATCTAATTCCTCTTGGACTGCCCTCTGTTGTCTGGCGCATCACCCAGTCTATGACTGTCCAAAATAAAGTTGTTGATAAGGGGCATCCCTGTTGTACTCCTGTCTTCACCTCGAAAGTTAGATTGCTCAACCCAACATTGAATGTAAAGTTAGAATAGAGGCTTTTTTATAATGGAAACAATGCAGCTAGGAATTCCATAAGCCCTCAGTATTTTCCATAGGCTGTCACTGTGTACGTATTCTGTTAAAGCCTTTTCAAAATCAACAAAGTTAATGTATAGCTGTATCTACCATTCTGAGCACTGCTCTATAATGTTCCCGAGGGTGAAAATATGATCTGCACATCTTCTGTTCTTTCTGAATCCCGCTTGTTCTTTCCTCAGTTTATGGTCAACTGCTTTTGAAATTCTCTGGATGATTATCCTGCCTAGTATTTTACTGGGAACTGAGAGGAGAGTAATTCCTCTCCAGTTGTTGCAGTCTGCAAGGTCGCCCTTCTTGGGCAATTTGACAATTATTCCTTTACTCCACTCCGTTGGTGCTGTCTCTGTTTTCCAGACTTGTGCAAATAGTGGTTCTAATAGTTCTGCTGCTAGTTCAGGGTCTGTCTTGAATAACTCAGCATTTAAATTTCGTGACCAGACGCTTTTCCATTTTTTAGCCCTTTGATAGCTGTGATGATTTCTTCTTTTCGTGGAATGCCTGTATTTACGTCTAGATCACTTTCAGCCTCAAGGACATTCAGCTGCGTCTCTGTTGGTTTCTTATTCAGTGTTTCTCTGAAGTGCTCTGCCTACCTTGTTTCCTGCCCCTGTGCTGTGGTGATAAGATTTCCTTGTTTGTCTCTTACTAACGTTATGTTGTTTGCAACTCGTTTTCCGCTGATAGTTTTAGTTATTTTATAAACTGTGCTTTGTTCATTTCTCAGTGCTGCCTCTTCTGCTTGTCTTGAAAGGTCATCCAGAAATTTCCTTTTGTTGGCACGGGTTTGACGTTTTACTTCTTTGTCCAGCTGACTGTACTGTTCGCTATACATTTCCTTTAACCTCAAGAAACTTTTCAGTTACAGTTAAATGTAACACGAATGTAACGGAAACTTTTCAGTTACAGTTAAATGTAACACGAATGTTATGGAAACTTTTTATTTGCAGTTAGATGTAACATGAATGTTATGGAAACTTTTTAGTTACAGTTAAATGTAACCCGAATGTAACGGAAACTTTTCAGTCACAGTTAAATGTAACACGAATGTAACGGAAACTTTTCAGTTACAGTTAAATGTAACACGAATGTTATGGAAACTTTTTATTTGCAGTTAAATGTACCACGAATGTTATGGAAAATTTTTATTTGCAGTTAAATGTAACACGAATGTAACGGAAACTTTTCAGTTACAATTAAATGTAACGGAAACTTTTCAGTTACAGTTAAATGTAACTCGAATGTTATGGAAACTTTTTATTTGCAGTTAAATGTAACACGAATGTTATGGAAACTTTTCAGTTACAGTTAAATGTAACACGAATGTTAAAGAAACGTTTCCACTAAAGCTTCTGACATAATGAAGAACAACAATCTTATTGTGGCTTGGAATGTTTGACAGAAACCCGCTTAACTGCTAAAGTCATTATTTTTCGAATACTGGACTTAAAAATCTTCTTCGTACACTCTCAAACGTCTACTTTTAAAAATTATACGGTACTTTAAATAGACCACTCTATTTGAAAATTTTCAATGAAAGCAGTAGTCAGCTTGAGGCTATGTGCATCTCCGTAGACATTTTCCACGAATGGTACTGTGACGTCCATATGTGCTTTCTCTGTCCCACATATGTTGGGCACCTTTAAAGACTTAAAAATAATGTGTCACTTCCCCCATGCAGGCCTACACGTTTCCGTGTGACTATTCTTGGTTTAGTATGTTGATAAAGGTGTTGCACCAAACAAACAAAAAAAGACAAACAAAAACCAATTGTTTGGTCTCCTGTAGGGCCTGTCTGTAAAACTCACATACACCTATTTTTTTTACTTTCAGTATAGTTTATAGCGCCCCGTTTAGTTCCTGGGTGTCTTTGAAAAGACAAAGAAAGATTATGGCTAATGCAGCCTCAAGTGGACTTATATGAGGCTGCGCGGGGGGCGCTACCTCACCACATACAACAAATTTCAACAGAAACCACCCCTGTAAGAGCGTGAGAATGCTTGGTGCAGGCTAACTGCACGGGGACAAGCTACAGTGGCGGGTTCATGCTCCATGTGGAGCAAAAAGGAAAATCCTATATATAAAATCCCAGCTTTTTCTGTCAGTACGTAACGCTAAGGGATGCAACTTTGGTTGAAAATTAGACATTAATTGTATTGTTTCCCTTATACGTACTCTCCCGAAAATAGTAACACTTACCAAAGAACAATGCGCAAACGACGGTGTGCACAAAAATATATTTATAGAATGTGTGATCCCGTATACACACATTGGGATCCTCGCTGCTGCTACGTAGTTCGTGTACTGTGGTGATGCACAGTGGTTTAAAAAAAAATTCTTTTGAGTAAGTAAAATTGCCGTTAGGTATTGGTGCTTTTGAATTTAATTCCCGTCTTATGACGGGCTTTTACACTAGTTATTCTGCTGCTTTCGTGTGCTGGCGAGGGTGTTTTACCGAAAAGAAAAACTGATTTGTTCTCGTACATCTGTCATACATCTATTTGTTTTTACTTTCACTAAACTTTATAACGTCATTTGAAGAGTAATTAGCGCGTTTGCGTCTCGAAGTAATGTTACCAGGTTCGAAATCTGGTGGCGTTACTCTCCAGTCTGCCCAGCTGTACATGGGTAGCGGTTGGCCTACATGGCTTCGTTATTGAACTAGAGACGGCAAAGGCAGCGAAGACAGAAACTGACCATCCTGACTTCATAAAACTTAGGTCTAGTATAAGTGAAGTCTCTAACGTTTAACTCCCTTATAGCAGTAGGCTGTATCTGCTATTAGACTATCTTTGTCTCTATAGTTTCAAGCATTATAAATAAGCCTGTTGAAATGACGAACAGTGGGACGTGTGTCTTCGACCCCATCCAAATAACTCGCCCACGTCACTAGGGTAAGGATTAAGGTAAGGGTTTAGATTTAGGATTCCCAAACCTAACCCTAACCCTTTATTAATGCGTCTCTGAATTCTTTTTTTAAAGGCCGTATCTAACACATGGCTGTATACCGCTCCACCTATGTCCCAGTCTTGACGTATGGATGCGACTCATGGGCAATAACTACAACCCACAAAAGCCAGATCCAAACCTCAGAGGTGAGGTGTCTGAGGAAGGTGACTGAAGTAACAAGAAGAGACATGGTCCGCAACCAGACGATACGTCAAGGCCTTAGAACCCAACCCCTGCAGACCCAAGTAGAACAGTCCCAACTAAGATGGTTTGGCCATGTCTGCAGAGTGGGAGAAGATCGGCTACCACGACAAGCATGGGAAACAAAGAGCCAGGGATCCAGACCCCCAGGACGACTCAGAGTCCGCTGGGAGGACAACATTAGACAATCTTTGAAAAATCGAGGACTAAAATGGAACCAGACCAGGAGGAAGACAGCCGATAGGATAGTCTGGCGCTCTCTCGCCCAAACCTCTACACCTCACGGTAGAAGAGGAACGAGTAAGTAAGTAAATATCTAACACACGTCCGACTGTTCTTCATTTCAACCAATAAATCAATTAAACTGCAACTTACCTGTAGATGTTCTCAAAGAAATAAATAATCCAACAAACACACTAACAGTTTCACTAAGCGCAGATCAGTAAAACAATCGCGTATGAATACACAAAAGCATTGATCAAGATAAAAACAATTAAACAAATTTAGACGAATTTTAAAATACTTTTCTGTATGAAAGAAGACTTCTGTAGCATAGGCCTAGTTATAAACTATGGGGTAAACAAACATAGGTAATATAACTTGCTAGCACAATGAAAACTGCCTACGTTACGGAAAAATGGACTTCGTCAGGGACACAAGAACACAAACAGATTGGAAAGAAAGGGAAGGTAAGTGAAATACATGTAAAAAAAATATAGGCCTAATAGTTGGGCCTATGCTACAACCTGTAGGTTAAAGTAACTGGTTCGCTGTGATAAGTTAATTGCCAGGTTGTATAATGTTTTATTAATTTTTCATGTACTTCAATTAGTTTTCACTTCCTTTCCCTTTTGCTTTTTATTCTCTTGTCCCTGATGAAGGCATTGTGGCCGTAACTTTGTCGATTTTCTTTGTCCTAGTAAGAAATGGCTGAATTGAAGAAGAGTGGGGCGTGTTCTTCGATGACACCTCAAACAAACAAGAAAAAGTTGCCCACGTCGTTTGGTTTTAGGCTAACCCTAACACTTATTACTGTGCCTCTGAATTCTTCTTTAAGGCCGTATCGAACACACGTTCCATTCTTCTTCATTTTAACCGTAAGACGTAGGCCATATTATCAAATGTTGTTTGCTCCATGGTTTTCTGTAGGTACTACGCTAATGAGCGTCCATTGGCAGAGTGGTTAGAGCGCTGGTCTCTCGCAGCAAACGTACCGGGTTCGATTCACAAGATCGACACGCTCCAGTTTACCCAGCTGTAAATGGGTACCTGACTTTGCTCTTGAGTTAGGTAAGGAAAAGGCAGAGAGGAAGGGAACCGGTTACCCTACTTCTCGATGATGGCAGGACCTAGTAAAGTGAAGTCTCTAACACCTGACTGCCCTACGACAGTAATTGCTGTGAGGCTACCTTTTAACACGCCAATAGTTTAACACGACAGAACTGAGAATAAGCTAGGTAGGCCCTACAAGCTATATAAGTAGGCCCTACAAGCTATATAGGTAGGCCCTACAAGCTATATAAGTAGGCCTACACGCAGAAGATACCCTACGGTAAGTGACCTAAGAATAACATACCAGTTTCCTACTTAACAAACACGCTGTGTCTAACACATATTGTGAAACTAACCAGCGGTATTTTTATTCTTAGTTTTCTAAAACGTTTACAATTAAATAAATAAGGAATTAATTAAAAATATAATTACAGATCTAAGCACACAATCAAACTAAAAATACGACCGAAATACGATTTGGTTTTTTTGCGTTTAGCTGTGGATATTCAGCTAATAATACCGGCCTAGTGTTTAGTTTAGTTTAGTTACACGTAATACCGTTAAAAACGTGTCATTATTAATTCCGAAGGCATAACCTACGTGTTAAAGTGAAGTAAACGCCTATTACATACTTAACAGATAATCAGACGATCCAATAATGCTGAAATACTATTCCGAAAGTAAACACAAAACTGAGATAACTAATGCTTAAACTGCTAGGAATAACAGACCTAAGCGATCAGCAGAAGATCCGCTAAGAACAGGTCCTTCTTTTCAACTTCTAAAACGAATGTCTAAACCAGACACAAGTCTGATACGGCGGTGGCTTGAAGGGATTTTACGGACAGCCTGTTGCTTTTAGGGCCTTCATTAAATGTTAGTTCCGTGAGAGGAGACCCCCTCGCGACACTGCGAGCGCTGAGTCCTAGTCACGAATGTTGATAAAACACTGCTACTAACCAGATTCCTGGCTCTCAATTCCGTACTGATTGGAAGTTTATGGGTTTTTGTTTTATTCAGATAAAGAACCCCCTATTTGCTTAGAACATGTCGTTAACTGCAAAGAGACTGTAATTATGGAGGTGTGTTTGCAAAAAGCAGGGATGTGTAGCCGGAGTCGTGGATCCGATCATTTGTTAGTGGAGTCAGAATCAGTAAAAAAATGTCCGGACTCCGAATCCGAATTTATGGCATATCTTCTTCTGCGTTCAGTTTGTAGTCATGCTAAATGTGCAGGCCTGTCGCCAGGACGAAGTCCACAGAATCTACCAGGTCGGCTCGGCAGCCCCATAGCTTCTGTCGGAGCTCAGCACCCCTTGGTCAGGTCGCGGTTCATCATGGGTTGGGCAGTTCTGGAGAATGTGTTCTGGGGTCTGGATTCCAGTTCCACATGGGCATTCATTTGTGTGGGATATCCTGAGGCGATAGAGATGTCCTAGTAATCTGCAGTGGCCAGTTCTCAGGCGGAAAATGGTGGTCTGTTGGAATCTGTTTAGATGGTGGATTGGGTCATCTCTGCTGTTATATCCGCGTCCTCCTTCCACTGGTTTTTGTTTGGGCAATGGGTGGCTGTATTGTTCCATTTTACTGCCACTTCTTGATAGAGCATCTGCTCTCTCATTACCAGCAATTCCACAATGGGAGGGTAACCACTGAAGGGCAATGGTAAAAAAGCTTAATCGGAACCGGAGTTGGGAATCGTAGTCGCACTTATAAAATTTCAAAAGTCGGAGTCGGAAGGATTTTTACCGACGCACAATCCTGGCAAAGATCTCCGTGTAGTTCCCGGGGGCCTCTGAAGGGACAAAGAAAGAATATGGCTACTGCACCCTCGGGCATGTCGTACAAGGCGACCAGTATGAGACTTAGTATGAGGCTGGCAACCTCATCTGTAAAACAAATCACCACAGAGACCACTGCTGCAAAAGCATGTGAATACTTGGTGCAGGCTTCCTGCAAGGGGACCAGCTACAGTACTGTCTTCATGCTTAGTACGGAGCGCAAAGGAGAATAGTGATGATGTCTAAATAGGAACAAAGAATATTTAGGGACACTAAAGTACGTATTTAATTAGAGCACACACAAACATTCGTAATAGAAAATATGTGTGGAGCAAAAACATTCAAAAGCATAGGTTACTTTTGAGAATACGAAAAGACTAAATGATCTGCTTAGCAAGCAAACATAAGGTAAATAAAAGAGAATGACAGAGAGAGAGAGAGAGAGAGAGAGAGAGAGAGAGACAGACAGACAGACAGACAGACAGACAGAGAGTATACTTGGCAAAATAACGAAATGGCTAGAAAACAGACAGATAGATAGATAGATTAGATAGATAGATAGATAGACAGATAGATAGCTAGATAGATAGATAGATAGATAGATAGATAGATAGATAGATAGATAGATAGATAGATAGATAGATAGATAGATAGATAGATAGATAGATAGATAGATAGATAGATAGATAGATAGATAGATCTAACAATTTATTTAAACATTGTACATTCCCCCCTCATATACTTGTAGTGTATTTCGATTTAAAATCAAACATTTCACGTGAAAGAAATTTCAGTGTCAAATATATATAGCAAGATCTCTGGTTACGGCGGTCTCAACTTACGGCAACCCGCCAATACGAACGAGCCCGTAAGACCCATTATTTGTTTAATACGATTAAATTTTAATTAATTTACATTTAGCGTAGAGATATCCGTTTTTTACTTACAAATGGGGCAAACTAGTTCTGTCGTCACTGGTCATAAGGCGTAGGAACGTGTCATTATATTAAGTAAACTCGTCCTGTCTTTCTTTGTTGTCCCGCGTAAAGAATACATACAATGATATTAAAACAAGTTGTTAAAATTGTTTCTATTTTATAGTTCACGGTATTTTACTACATAAAAAGGAGATACAATAGAGGAGGAGAGGCACTTCTGACGATCAGATTGCCTCTTGTTGTATGCTTTATAAAGAGTTTCATATCATATCTACATTGTTATAATTAAAAAGCTTGAGATATTTTTCAGTGATATAATTGTTATAAAGCACTAATTTTGCTCATGCTTTTATTAATGAACACTTGAGCACATTTGCTGGACATGCAAATTCTTACTTACGTACAACATCAGGTTACGAACGCGTTTATGAACGGAACTCGCTCATAACCCGAGACCTTATAGCTTCGTAACAGAATGCGCCTGCGTCTCCCTTAAACTACATCAGAAGTGTACAGAATCGTTGGAAAATAAAAACTCTCCAGCAAAGTAGGTCACGCTAGTTTACCCACGACACGTCACACAATTCTTTAGCCTGAAGTAGCGGTCGAGGTCACAGCTGTGATGTCCCACAGAGGCTGACTGACAGGGTTTTGACACGCGCTCTCAGGTACTTTCCTACCGGCACAGGTAAGTTAGGCAAATAACATAAGCAACGTTGCCACTCCTAGGTGAATTCACCTAGATCTAGGGTTTTTTTTTTTGGTCCAGTCTAGGTGTTATATTCCTTCCTTAGTTGAAGAGTGGTTTGACACGATCACTAATGAGAACTTACGACAAGACTCAGACAAGTGCCAGTGGAACAAGAGATGAGAAGAAGACACTGGAGATGGATAGGACACACATTGAGGAAACCTGTTGATAGCATTACAAGACAGACCTTGTTCTGGAATTCTCATGGTAATAGACGTAGAGGGAAACCAAGGAACACATGGGAATGAGAACGAGAGACGGACATGTAGGTGATGAAGAAAATATCTAAAGGCCTTGAGCTGATGGCACGTGACAAGAAGATTTGGCATACGTTTGTTGAAGGCATATGCTCCTTAGGGAACTGAAGGGTGATAAATAACTTTTCTGTTGTCTTGAGTTGTATGTGTATTGTTAGTCTACGTGTAAAATCAGACGCAGGCCCGTCTCCACTTCCAGTGTTGGTTACTTCTTCTTCGTTCGTCCTGAAAAGGACGTTGGTTGCGTTGTGTCCGTTTACACCGGAGCTGCGATATTTGCGCCTTTCGGCCGACTTCAGCACGGCATTTTTGGGGACCGGGTTTGCCTTCCCTCTTCGATCCCTACTCTCTCAGCCAGACTGCAGTGATGCAGGATGTTTCCAGGACCACCACTTGGAGGTGGAGTAGGGTCTTGGTCAGCTCTGGTTCGCTGACCCTGACGCAAGCAGTCAAGCTATGGGTCGCTGACTGCATTCATCACTTTTGCTGCGTCTTAGGGACCCTGTGTTGGTTACAATGGTTCATGCAACAGCCAAGTTT
This sequence comes from Oreohelix idahoensis, assembly GCA_024509875.1. Classification (NCBI taxonomy): domain Eukaryota; kingdom Metazoa; phylum Mollusca; class Gastropoda; order Stylommatophora; family Oreohelicidae; genus Oreohelix; species Oreohelix idahoensis. The sequence goes on along the minus strand of JAMPIV010017823.1, from coordinate 28,815 downwards.
TTGTTTATGGATGTCTTCATGCCCCGCTGTGTATGTCTAGTTCTCTTTTTAATCACTTAACAAAAATAATTTAAGATCACATGAGTTTTGTATATTTGTCGCGGAACAGGGAAAGCGCACATGGCCGTAACCAGTACTATTCCTTAAAAAAATCAACTCATATATTATATCTCAGACCTAAGTGTCTTTTGTGTTTGGATATGCGCCCTAATATAACCGACTAGATTGAACGGGACGCGCCTCGCAAAAACGAGGCAAAACTTAATTTTTAAAAAAAATACCTTAAAAAAAAAGAAAAAAAAAACTATGGAAATACAAATAACATATTCATGTTGATTCTGAGCGTGTACGAAGAGGAAGAAGAAATCTTTGATGCTCAAGGTATCATTATTTCATTCTAGATAGAGAGCAGAAACTTTGCAAATAGTTACTTTACTTGGTGGGCCTACATTTTATTCGTATCTACCAAGTTTTGAGAGCAGAGGCAAGGGCCTTGAAAACAGCAGCAGATGTCATAACGATGGAGGAAAGCACAGAGAGACAAGTTGCTTTCTTCACCGATGCACAGTCAGTAATTGCAGCGTTGAAAAGCCAAAATAATACAGACCTAGATGACCTCAGAATAGTGATCCACAAACTATGTCAACGATTCAAAAGTGTTGTGATCCAATGGATCCCATCTCATTGTAACATCGCCGGCAATGAAGAGGCTGACAGATTGTCAAAGGAAGGTGGAGATCTACCTCAACCTGATGCAAGCGTAACTTTCGAGGAGGCAAAGAGTTTTATCAGAATCAAGACACAGAAACAAATGGGATGTAGAGCATCCAGGTCACACACAAAATGATGCATACTACCAGCTCAACAGAAGAGAACAAGTGATAATCTTCAGACTCCGCACTGGCCACAACAGACGGAAATACCATCTATTCAACAAGCTAAAGATAGGAACTACCGATCAGTGTAACTGTGGCACTGATAAAATGACTGCTGAACATTTCTTCAAAGTTGCCCAACATATGCGGACCAGAGAAAACGCATATGACCGGCACCAGCACCATTCGTGGAAAAGCTCTACAGAGATTCAAATAGCCTCTAACTGACTACTGCTTTCTTTGAAAACATTCAAGTTGACGTCTGAGAGCGTATGAAGAAGAAGAAAACAATGTAAAATAAAACGAACGAACGAACGAACTTTATTTTCAAAGTGTTGAGAATTGGGCACGCAGGCCCGTCTGACATTCTGCCCTTCCTTTCTCTCGTCTTTCATACTGAATTCATTTATTCTCACATGCATTTTACATATCAATTTCAAGGAATTCAACGTTGTAAAGTAAAATAAAATAGCACACTCATATTATCATTAACTACTTATAAACAAGACATAAACTATATTAAAAAGTACAAACATCGTCATTAGAACCTACAGTTGATATTATAAGAAAAGAGAATCCGATTAGGGGGGCATGTAATCAGAACTCATAAAGTATTCGAAAAGTCTACGATTGTATGAAGTACATGAGGTTGTTTCTTAGGTTATGTGGAAGACAATTCCAAAGATGAGCAGCAGAATACGCTAAGCTTTTCTTGAATAAGTCAAGCCTAAGCACAAAATTAAGATTATATCAGAGCTGTGTGCTTTCTGTGCTTCTCTATGGTGCGGAATGATGGACAGTTACAGAGAAGGAAATGTCGAAATTGTCCTCTTTTCACACAACATGCCTAAGAAAAATTCACCGAATCTTTTGGCCGAATACCATCACCAACCAAGATCTGTTTACTCGGAGCAAGCAAGAGGACATGCACACCATCATAGCTGTCAAACGCTGGAGCTGGGTTGGTGTAGTGAAATTGACAGAGATACAACGGTAAAATACCTCCAAGGATAACATATAAGGATAAAAACATAATGCGTAGGCTGCGAATAGTACATGATCGCCTAGACCGCGGGTCATCACCCTCCATAAAAATTGACTTGCTAGACAGGAGGGGAACGGCGGATCAAAAAGGAAAAAAATATGACTGGAAAGATTGCGTGAGACTGGAAAGGCTAAGGAGACGCAATTGGGGGGGAAACGGAGAAAAGTCACGTTTCCCAAGTTGACATAAAAAGTAAGCAACTCGACAGAAGGGACCATAGATATGTTACGCCACAGTCATTTATTGGACGCTTTTGCAATACCAAGCCCTTGATTTGAATTCAGCGGCTAAAACGCAGATGTTTGGAATATTACAAAATTTAAAAAGTACTTTTTTCTTAATATTAATGTTAGGAATATAAAAATTAGCTGGCCGGATGGCCTATTCTGAGCAGTGAACTAATATGTTCTTACTTTTACAGACGGATAGATAATATTGAAGATAATGACAAAAGACAGTGTTGTTCACATCATCGACAGACTGTATTGAATCTAAAAGTGTCGCTAATTGCACAAAAAAACACGACCTCGAAACGCAGGTGTTCAAATCTACGTAGTATGGAAGAGAAGGGATATTTGTGGTGGCTGTGTCTAAAAATAACTTTTAACGACAAAAATTTGGGAGGGGAGAGAAAGGTTGGTTCAAAAATCGAGTACATTTTGTAGAAACACAAGTAGAGACGGACAGACTAACAGATAACCATCCATACTTGACTGAAGCATGACTGAAATGACTTTATGGTAGGAAATTTGAATTTAAAATAAACCTAGGCAGTGATTGGCCACAGACAATCATATCATTAGCGCTCAGACGCGAAAGTGGGGCCATTCTTCAATAGTTGTTCAGTGATAGACACAGATTTTAAAGTGTGGTGATTTCCATATGAAAGAAAGTGTAAGAAATTTAGGGACGCCATACTATAGCCAGCAGCTCAGCTGAGTTTTGCTAGCAGTTCTGTGTTATTTATTCATAATCTGGTAAGATTGAAATTATTTCTTTATATATTTTGAATATTGTTTCATGTTTGAGTGATTTGATACTGCCATATCGAAATCTAGCCTTACAAACAAGTAGGGATTTGCTCTAGACCCCCCGCCCAAGTCAGGGTCTAGGGACCAACAATATACATAAACTCAAGCAAGGGTTAGGCAAGACAGATCAAGTGTTGAGAATAATGAAACATATTGCCTATCCTCTTTTAGGGCAGACAACTAATAAATTTTTTTCAGAATCTATAGTCTGGGAGGATCTATCTGATGTAAAACCACCATGGTAAATGTGCTGTTTGGTCAGAGAGATCTGACCTGTCTGTATGATGTGGTTGTTGTGTCAGTGTTGTGTCCAGACGTGGGTAGAGAATAGATTTTGACACATGGCCCATACTTTGATTGCAGAGCTGTGAGTTTCTGTTGTCAACCAAGCAGTGACTATTCAGTTGGTGACTTTACTCGAGTGTATCTGTGCAGTACTTGTGACAGAGACCACCATTATTGCCCGCCAGCACAGAGAGGTGGGACCACCAGATTTCAGCACCAGAGCTACAACTAAAAGATGAGTGAGCCTCTGGTCTGCTGGACATTCACCAACCCCGTTTAGTTACTAATACCCTCATAAAAATTCCCACCATTTTCTGGACACTGTGTAGTCAATATAGACAGGTGTGATGAGGCCACCCCAACAGCACAAACATTAACTATCCTCCCAAGTAGATGACTACTAGAACATTTTAATAAAACTACTAGTATAGTACATATATATGTACACTATTGCATTTATGATATAATATTCCATGCATTTCTTTCATAATCTCTAAATCCTTTTAAGTTCTGGTCAACCTAAAAAATTGATCCAGAACAAAATAAATGTAATATAATTTTATCAAAAAATTTTACACACGTGAGTTAGTTCAGTGTATTTTAACATTTATTAATATTATTAGTCTTGTTAAATATCTGTGGGTATATCTATAACCTATTACACCACACTACATATCATAACCCTAGACACTTTACGTAGCCACATTCATTAAAAAAAATTAAGTGTGAGGTCGTAGTGGTAGCAAGAAAGGCCTTCTGACAATTCTCAACTACATTTTATCTCAGGAGCCTTCACAGCTGGCCTCATACAATTACATTTAGTAATATCAACATCATACAATACCATCAACACCACTACATATATTGGGGTCTTGTCCAGGGATAATTAGCCCAACAGTAATATTAGGATCTCCTGGTGGGAGAAATAAAAGTAGGGAAATAAATTGTAAAATTCCCTTTAACATTAAAAGTGTCCCTGCAGATAAAAGTTGGTGAATCTTCACAGCCAGTAATAATTAATTAGTTAACTGGTTAGTTAGAATTAGTTAGACTATAGTCATAAGAAGTACTTAGTGTATTTACTGGTTAGAGATTTAGCTTGTATATTATTATATTGTCTCAAAAGTATGGCGGAGCTGGCAAAATTTAGATCAGCTGCTGTGCTCACCGCGAAGGAGATGGGAATGGATGGTCAAATTTTAATTCAATACGTAACGGCTGAATGTGATAAATATATTGAACGGGAAGAAAGGAGATTAGAAAAAGAGGCTGAAAGAAAATTGGAGTCTGACAGGTTGGTTGAAGAGAAGAAGTTAGAGGCTGAGACTAAGAGGCTGCAGATTGAGGCAGAAGAAAAACGACAGCAAAGGGAGGCAGAAGATAAAAAGGCCGAAAGGGAGGCAGAAGATAAAAAGGCCGAAAGGGAGGCAGAAGATAGAAGGTTGCAGAGGGAGCACGAATTACGACTAAGGGAGCTGGAATTACAAGGCCAGGCTCCTGAAAATGGTGCCAGCCCTTTTGCCTCAGATGCTACGCCCAGTCTGGGAGCCTCAAACTCAGCTATGGGGTTTCATTTAGACCATTTTGTTGAAAAAGACGATGACATAGAGGGGTACCTAGGACGTTTTGAGTTATTAGCTACTACATATGGGTTAGAGAGAGAGAGGTGGAGCTTAAAGCTATCACAGGGATTGAGAGGTACTTCTTATGAAGTATTTGCCAAAATGAACAGGGAAGACCAAGACAATTATGACATGTTAAAGCAGGCTTTGTTATTAAGGTACGAGAAGAATGGTGAATTTTATCGTAAGAAATTTAGAAATGCCAAACTGTTGTCTGGGGAGACATACCACCAATTCTCTGCTAGACTAGAAACCTATTTGGAGAAATGGACGGCTCTGGGGAAGACCCAAGATCTTAAAGAAATGATCATGATTGAGCAATTGAGAGAGTCCATGGCTCCAGACATGAGAAAATTTCTCATGGAACAAGGTGCAGAGAAGTTGGGGGAAATTTTAAATGTTGCTGAGAGGTATCAGGCAGCTCAGGCAGAGGTAAGTGGTGCTAAAAAGAAGCACATAGACAATTTTAAAGCTCCACAGCAATTTAATAAATTTGATAATAGAGAGCAGGGAAATAAAGGTAGGACAAACTTTGAGCGGCCAAGAAATGACTATCGCGACAGAAACTCACAGTTCAATGACCAAAAGTTGAATGAAAGAAAACCGTTGAACCAAGGAAAAAGATGGTGTAAATGGTGCAAGAAGGATAACCATAACACCGAATTTTGTAGAAGGAAACCTTCAAACATTGCTGCAATGAAGTCGGGGACGCAAGATTAAAGGTTAATCCTAAGGAGCAACAGGAACCTTATCACCCCCCAGTTTGTGAGGATGTTATTTGTAATGGGGTCACCATAAGGTGCCTTTATGATACAGGTTTGCATTATGATTCAGTTGTGAAGTCTAGCCTAGTGGACCCAAGTCAGTATACCACAGAAACAGTGGAAATACAAGGGGCGACTAAGGACATACCACTCATGACACTTCCCATCGCAAGGATAACGGTGAAAACTCGCTATGTGGAAGGAGAAATCAGAGCAGCAGTGATAGATGAACCAATTTACCCTCTGATATTGGGGTGTAGATACGTCTTCTTGGGGAATCCCGAGAAAGCTGTGATCATGGCGACAGTGCAGACCAGGTCACAGAAGAAGGAGGAAGAAGGTGAACCTATAAATGCTCATCCAGAGGAGATGAGGAAGGCGCAGGCTGAGGATAGGACACTCAAGCCCTGTTTAAAAAATTGCCCAAATGCCACACACCTCCGAGCAAGGGGGAATATTTCATGAAGAACAAACTCTTATACAGGAAGGCCGGAACTGGAACAAATGGTCACAACCAGCTGGTTCTTCCCACTTCATATAGAGATAAAGTGATGGAACTCGGGCATGCGATTCCCTTCAGTGGTCACATGGGGATCAGCGCCACAGGACAGCGTATAGATTGTCATTACTTCTGGCCAGGGATAACGGAGGATATAAAAAGATATGTCAAATCCTGCCCAGAATGTCAAAGGGTAGCTCCAAAGCACTGGACTGCTCCTGCAACTCTAGGGGAAATGCCCATAGTGGGAACACCTTTTGAGAGGGTTGCAGTGGATATTGTAGGACCTCTCACTCGGACAAGAGGAGGAACAGTTACATCCTTACTCTGGTGGACACTTGTTCTATGTGGGGAGAGGCGGTAGCCCTGCCATCAATTGATTCAAAACATGTAGCAGAGGCACTACTTACAATATTTACCCGATTAGGATTCCCGCATCAAATCTTGACGGATAATGGTTCTCAGTTCAAGGGGAAACTAACGGAAGAAGTTTTTAAGCTATTTCAAGCCAGGCACTTTCATTGTAGTCCGTACCATCCACAAGGGAACGGCCAGGTAGAGAGGTTCAACGGGACTCTCATTTCTATCCTGAGAAAGCTGGCACACGAAAAACCGGATCTGTGGGATCAATTCCTGCCCGCCGCACTGTTTGCGTACCGGGAGGTACCACATAGTTCAACCGGGATGGCTCCCGCAACTCTGCTATTTGGGAGGCCAATAAAAGGTCCATTAGAAGCTCTATTAAGGACCTGGACAGATGAGAAGGCGGAAGAGACTGTTACCTCATCGTATCAATATGTGAACGAACTGACCACTCGTTTGAAAGCTGGATGGAAACTGGCAAATGATAATTTGAACAAGCCAGGAAGAAACATGCAGCATATTTTAATCTTCTTCTTCTTCTTCTCGTTCGCTGTTGTTTAGAAATGTCTACACAAGAAGTCCGGTTTTCTGGATGTATGTTGCTGTGGTTGAAAGTTCTTCAAGACTCCCAAACAGCTTTGTGTGGATGTGCGTCTCTGTGGGCCAATGTTCAGTTCGCAATTGACTAAGCATGTGGCAGTCTTGCAGGATGTGTTCGGCTGTCTGTGCTGCCTGTCCACACGTACATAGGGGTGATGGGACCAATCTCAGTCTGTATAAGTGACTGTTCAGTCTGTTGTGTCCTGTTCTCATACGGAACAGGATCACCTGTTTTGCTCGATCAAGATATTGATAGTTGTCTCTTTGTTGATCAATTTTCCTGATGGCCTTGATAAGGGTCTTCTTTTCCTGGAATGTGATTGTTTGTTCTTTTTGTTCCTGTGTTGCTCCCTCTTTTGCTAACATATCTGCTCTCTCATTTCCTGGTATGCCACAGTGTGATGGTATCCACTGTAGCACTACCCTTCTTTTGATATTTACTTCGCATAGGACTTTGTTTAATTCTGGCAGTTTATCACTGTTGAGGGCTTGCAGAACTGACATTGCATCGGTAAGGAATACAACCTGCTGACATTGGCTTATTGTGTTATTTATTATTCCTGCAGCAATGCTTATGGCCTGTACTTCAGCAGCATAGTTTGAACAGAATATTCCAGTAGGTGAACAGGTGGATTCATTTTCTTTGTCTGGATAGACCACATAAACTCCTGCGCCTCCGTTCTTCACTGCTCTGGTTGCAGATCCATCAGTATATACTTGGATCCATGCTTCTCTGGGGTATAGTTCTTCAATCATGTCACATGCTGCTATTTTCCTTTGGAGAGTATTTAGCTCTCCCATGGGGCAGGTGGTAGTTATGGAGGTCTTAATACTGAAATTTTGATGTTGTTCCCATGGGGTTGGGAGGAGTGTGGGAGTTATTTCCTTAGTGATGTCTGGTAGTTCATCCTTGTATGTTCTAATTAGTTTTTTGGACCGATGCACAAAACTGCTTCTCTTCAACCTCCCACTGGCTAAATCTCCAAATCTAGTTTTCATTGGATGTGCGGGCATGTTCTTGTACTTTTCTGCTTGGATCAGGGTCTTAGTGTCTCGTCTGTATAATAAAGGTGGAATGCCTGTGATTTTTTCCATTTCATTTATTGGTGTGGTCTTCATGGCACCCGTGATCAACCTAAGCGCTTGATTTTGTACTTTATCTAAGGCTTGTAGGTGTGATTTGGCTGCTGTAGACCATGCTGCTGATCCGTACTCTAATATAGGTCTTATTGCACCTGTATACACTTTCTTTAGTGTTGTTTCGTTAGCTCCCCAACTTGATCCAGCTATTTTCCTCAGTATGGAAAGTTTTCTTCTCGCTTTAGCCTCTGTTCTCTCGATGTGGTGCCTCCATGTCATTCTCTTATCTAATGTAATGCCCAAGTACACCGGTTCCTCATCTGTTTGGACATGTATATTTCCAAGTCGTATCTCTCCTGCTTTGTCTTTGTTGGAGAGCGTGAAAAGTGTTGTTGATGATTTTTCAGCGTTGATCTGCACCATCCATTTCTCTGCCCATGCTGCTATGTTGTCTGCTGCCCTTTGTATTCGCTTATTAGCGATAGTTAGATGTTCTTCTACACACCACACCACCAAGTCGTCAGCGTATAGGGCAGCTCTCACACCTTGTGGCAGATCGTGGATGAGGTCATTGATGAATACAAGGAACAGGGTGGGAGACAATACTGAGCCTTGAGGAACTCCATGTTTTAGGAGGATTTTCTTGCTGTTGTGACCTTCCATAGTGACTCTTGCTTTCCGATTGTGTAGGAAACGACTGGATCCATTTTCTCATATTACCCTTGATTCCGTTCCTTTGCAGTTTTACTATTAACCCGTCTTTCCATACTTTGTCAAAAGCTTTTTGGAGATCTATCCATAGGGTAAAGACTTTTCTCTTTTCTTGGAAGGCATCTTCAACGATCTGTGACAGGTATGTGATTTGGTCTTCTGTGCTGCTGCACTCTCTAAACCCTGCTTGTTCTGGCACTAAAATTTTCTCGGATTCCAAGTACCATTTCAATCTTCTGTTGATCATCCTCTCCATTGTCTTACATACAAGCTTGTTAGGCTTATCGGTCTGCAGCTGGTGGCCTTCCTGTTGGCTTCTCCTTTCTTTANGATGGGACACATGAGCGCCCCTCTCCATATCTGTGGCACACTGCCTGTCATCCAACTGTAGTTGTATATTTGCAACAGTTTGCTCATTGCTGTATATCCTAGGGTTTTAGCATTTTTCGTTGGTTATACCATCCGGGCCTGGTGATTTCCTGTCTTTAAGTTTCCACACGGCTGTTTTTAACTCGTCCATATTGAAAGGTTTGGACATAACGTCCGGACTGTTTCCATTAGTTCTAGTGTGGATTATTTCTTGACGAATGTCTCGTTGTCTGCGTAAATTGACGGAGATGTTACTTTTCATTTCTGTAGGATTCCGCAAATATGTCTGCTGCTTGTTTGCCGGTATATAGTTTCCCTGCATCGTCTAGTGTAATGGTTTGTCGTTGAGAATTGTTTCCATCGTCATTCAATTGTTTAGTGGGTTTCCACAACTTTCTCCCTTCCTTTTCAAGGTTTAGTTTATATGTTTTTTCCCTCCAGCTTTTCCTCTGGGCTTCTAGCTTTCCTTTAATGAATTTTGCTTTTGCCTTTTGTAGCATGATATGGTTCTGTTGGGATGGTTGTACCTCTGCAGTGTGCCTTGCTTCATTCATATCTTCATGTAGGTTTTGTAGTGTGTTGGACAAATATGGTACATAGTTCTTCCTCGCTCCTCTCGGTATTGTCTCCTTTGCTGCCTTGAGTACTCCATTATTAAAATCCCAGATGACTCTGTTAATGTCTCTGTCTAGTACCTTAATATCTTTTGTAAGCAGATTTGCTCTGTGTTGATAAATGGACCAATTTGCTTTTTTATAATTCCATCTTGGCTGACTTGGACTTGTATTTATTGTTCTATTAATTTTGATGAATACAGGCCGATGATCACTTCCACCGAGTTGTTCTCCTATTTCCCTTTCCACTATCCCAGCCAAATCAGGTGTGCAAGAATGCCAGGTCTGAGTAGAGGTGCTATGCCATCTTCTGGAGTAAAAGGTTGGAGGATCATTAGGTTGTTTAGAAGGGTTAGGTTATTGTCGTCTCTTGCCAGTTTTCTATCTCTTCGCCCCTTCTATCTAGCTGGTTGTATCCCCAGCTTTGGGAATGGCTGTTGAAGTCTCCCACCGCTATGAAGTTGCCAATGGGGACATCTATGCTAGTCATGTTCAGTGGTATGTCATTGGGGCAGTAGAAGTTTAGGAGATCCAGTTCCAGAGTGTTATGTTTTAGATGGATTACTTGGTATTCTGCACCTTCTTTATATGTCTTGGATTCTATAGCGTTGAGGTTATTCCTTATCAGTGTTAGTATGCCACCCTTCTTCCGATCTTTTCTGTCAACTCTGAAGCATTGATAGCCCCGTATCTTAAAATGTTTTCCTTCCTGTAGGTGGGTTTCTTGTATGCAGCATATGCTAATTTCTTTCCGAAATAGGGTATTCTCTAGTTCAGTCTTTTTTGTTGTTGACTCCCTCTGCATTCCAATGCATGACATTCAGAGGGGCCGTCGTCTTATCTGGTTGGCCAGTTACTTTCTCCTTCCGCCTCCTGGCTCCATTTGGCGGACTAAGGAGACCTCCAGTAGCTGAGGGTGGATTCTGTCGAGGCTCAGAATCCGGCACTGCTCCTGCCTGGAGGGACTTCACAGGGCGAGCACCATAACGATAATTTTTTTGACATCTGTTGTGTAGACATATTAAACCAAAGCGGGTTGCATGGTACCATGGTTGCTGGTGCGCCTCCTGGCCTGGTACATCTGACTTCAGCACCTGTTTCTTAAGGCAGAGTGTGCTCATGCCTCCCCCTCTGGCTGGGGGATTTGATTTTGCCTTTACCTCGTTTGCTGTCCCATCTTGCCTCCCGCTGGGGTTGATACCCAACCTTCGGCAAGATTACTGGGTATAACGGGGTCCACCACGAGTAGGTGAGGTAGACTTGGGCAGGAGAGGCTAAGAGACATGTTGAGTCTTGTATTGCGCATCACTGCCCCATTTGGACCCCGCATATTTTAATAGGAAGGCAAAGGACAGGGAACTGGCAGTCGGAGAGAAGGTGCTGCTTCTACTACCGGGAAGCCAGAATAAATTACAAATTTGTTGGCAAGGTCCATATACGGTTCTAGAGAAGGTGTCTAGAACAAACTATAAAATTGACAAAAAGGGGAAGGAAAAAGTTTATCATGTAAACCTGTTAAAGAAGTATCTGGACAGACCACTCCAGGAAAGCACCCCCTTATTGACCTTAGCTATTGCAACCCAGATGCAAAAAGAACCACTCACCTCACATGAATACCCATTACATCCTTGTGAAACAGCAGCGCAGGTAAAAGTCAGTAAGCACCTGACTAAAAACCAGAGGGAGAGAGTTCAAAAGGTTCTGGAGGAACATACAGATGTATTAACAGATAAACCAGGCCATACAAATTTGCTACAGTATGACATGAAACTGGTAGACTCAAACCCAATCTGTATGAGAGCCTATTCTATTCCGTTCGCGAAGGAGAAGGCATTGAAGGAAGAAATAGAGTATTTGTTGAAGGAGGGGATTATTTCGCACAGTGAATCATCTTTTAGTTCTAGTGTCGTTTTGTTGAGAAAACCGTCTGGGGAACACAGACTGTGCATAGATTACAGGAAACTGAATGCTGTCACAGAAGGACAAGTGGATCCATTACCAGACACAAAACAGTTATTTGCCAGACTGAACAAGGCAAAATACTTTTCAAAGGTGGATCTTAGTAAAGGCTATTACCAGATCCCAGTGAAGCCTGAAGTGAGACCTTATTTGGCTTTTAGCACTTCGGATGGACATTATGAATTCAATATGCTACCATTCGGACTGAAAAATGCTCCGAGTGTGTTTTCAAGGATGATGCGAAAATTGTTGGATCCCCTGAATAACCCATGTATCACGAATTTCATGGATGATATTCTCGTCGCCACAGAGACATTTGAAGAACACATTGAAGCTCTGGAGATGTTGTTTGATAGACTTCGGGAGGCGAATTTGACTGCTAGGCCAACAAAATGTTGTATTGGATGCAAAGAGTTGGAATTCTTGGGACACACTGTATATCAGGGTAATATGACCCCTGATCCTAAGAACTTGGAAAAACTGCAGAGAGCACCTAGGCCGCAAACAAAAAAGGACGTGCGATCATTTGTGTCGTTATGCGGATTTTATCAGAAATACATCAAAACTTTTAACGCTATTTGTGCTCCTCTGACTGATCTGACTCGCAAGGGACTTCCAGATAAAATTATTTGGACTGCACAATGTGAACTAGCGTTCCAAGAGTTAAAGGAAAAAACTCACTAGCAAGCCTATTCTCAAACTGCCTGATTTGACACAGGACTTTGTCTTAAGAACCGATGCAAGTAATGTAGGACTAGGAGGGGCTTTGTTGCAAAGATCATCTTCACCTGATGGGGAACTGAAACCAGTCGCTTATGCAAGCCGCAAATTGAATAAGGCGGAACAAGGATACTCCACAAGCGAAAAGGAATGTTTAGCATTAATCTGGGCAATAAAGAAGTTTCAAATCTATCTGTATGGTAGGACTTTTGTGGTGGAGACGGACCATCAGCCTCTCGTGTTCTTGTCTCAGGCTAAGCATGAAAACGCAAGATTGCTGAGGTGGTCTTTATTGCTTCAACCTTATCAGTTCAGTATCCAATATATCCCAGGCAAATTGAATGTCGGTGCAGATTTCCTCAGTCGGCACCCCTGTGATCAAAATTAGAGTAGTGGCAGACGTGAGGAGTAATTTTACCTATGTGTATCGCTGGTTTTGGAACTTGCCATAGGCATGTTTTCAAGTGGGGAGATGTGTAGTGAAATTGACAGAGATACAACGGTAAAATACCTCCAAAGATAACATTTAAGGATAAAAACATAATGCGTAGGCTGCGAATAGTACATGATCGCCTAGACCGCGGGTCATCATCCTCCATAATAATTGACTTGCTAGACAGGAGGGGAACGGCGGATCAAAAAGGAAAAAAAATATGACTGGAAAGATTGCGTGAGACTAGAAAGGCTAAGGAGACGCAATTGGGGGGGGGGGGGGGGAAACGGAGAAAAGTCACGTTTCCCAAGTTGACATAAAAAGTAAGCAACTCGACAGAAGGGACCATAGATATGTTACGCCACAGTCATTTATTGGACGCTTTTGCAATACCAAGCCCTTGATTTGAATTCAGCGGCTAAAACGCAGATGTTTGGAATATTACAAAATTTAAAAAGTACTTTTTTCTTAATATTAATGTTAGGAATATAAAAATTAGCTGGCCGGATGGCCTATTCTGAGCAGTGAACTAATATGTTCTTACTTTTACAGACGGATAGATAATATTGAAGATAATGACAAAAGACAGTGTTGTTCACATCATCGACAGACTGTATTGAATCTAAAAGTGTCGCTAATTGCACAAAAAAACACGACCTCGAAACGCAGGTGTTCAAATCTACGTAGTATGGAAGAGAAGGGATATTTGTGGTGGCTGTGTCTAAAAATAACTTTTAACGACAAAATTTTGGAGGGGAGAGAAAGGTTGGTTCAAAAATCGAGTACATTTTGTAGAAACACAAGTAGAGACGGACAGACTAACAGATAACCATCCATACTTGACTGAAGCATGACTGAAATGACTTTATGGTAGGAAATTTGAATTTAAAATAAACCTAGGCAGTGATTGGCCACAGACAATCATATCATTAGCGCTCAGACGCGAAAGTGGGGGGCCATTCTTCAATAGTTGTTCAGTGATAGACACAGATTTTAAAGTGTGGTGATTTCCATATGAAAGAAAGTGTAAGAAATTTAGGGACGCCATACTATAGCCAGCAGCTCAGCTGAGTTTTGCTAGCAGTTCTGTGTTATTTATTCATAATCTGGTAAGATTGAAATTATTTCTTTATATATTTTGAATATTGTTTCATGTTTGAGTGATTTGATACTGCCATATCGAAATCTAGCCTTACAAACAAGTAGGGATTTGCTCTAGACCCCCCGCCCTAGTCAGGGTCTAGGGACCAACAATATACATAAACTCCAGCAAGGGTTAGGCAAGACAGATCAAGTGTTGAGAATAATGAAACATATTGCCTATCCTCTTTTAGGGCAGACAACTAATAAATATTTTTCAGAATCTATAGTCTGGGAGGATCTATCTGATGTAAAACCACCATGGTAAATGTGCTGTTTGGTCAGAGAGATCTGACCTGTCTGTATGATGTGGTTGTTGTGTCAGTGTTGTGTCCAGACGTGGGTAGAGAATAGATTTTGACACATGGCCCATACTTTGATTGCAGAGCTGTGAGTTTCTGTTGTCAACCAAGCAGTGACTATTCAGTTGGTGACTTTACTCGAGTGTATCTGTGCAGTACTTGTGACAGAGACCACCATTATTGCCCGCCAGCACGCAGAGGTGGGACCACCAGATTTCAGCACCAGAGCTACAACTACAAGATGAGTGAGCCTCTGGTCTGCTGGACATTCACCAACCCCGTTTAGTTACTAATACCCTCATAAAAATTCCCACCATTTTCTGGACACTGTGTAGTCAATATAGACAGGTGTGATGAGGTCACCCCAACAGCACAAACATTAACTATCTTCCCAAGTAGATGACTACTAGAACATTTTAATAAAACTACTAGTATAGTACATATATATGTACACTATTGCATTTATGATATAATATTCCATGCATTTCTTTCATAATCTCTAAATCCTTTTAAGTTCTGGTCAACCTAAAAAAATTGATCCAGAACAAAATAAATGTAATATAATTTTATCAAAAATTTTACACACGTGAGTTAGTTCAGTGTATTTTAACATTTATTAATATTATTAGTCTTGTTAAATATCTGTGGGTATATCTATAACCTATTACACCACACTACATATCATAACCCTAGACACTTTACGTAGCCACATTCATTAAAAAAAATTAAGTGTGAGGTCGTAGTGGTAGCAAGAAAGGCCTTCTGACAATTCTCAACTACATTTTATCTCAGGAGCCTTCACAGCTGGCCTCATACAATTACATTTAGTAATATCAACATCATACAATACCATCAACACCACTACAGTTGGCCATGTCCTCAGAAGAGACCCCGATGCCATTACAAGAACAGCTATGCTTTGGACCCCTGAAGGAAAACGAAAGAGAGGCCGACCAAAAACAACCTGGCGGAGGTCTGTGGAGGCTGAGATGCAAAGAATGAACCAGAGTTGAGGCACTCACTGTACGAAGGATGGCCACCGACCGAGCAAAGTGAAATCAATTTGTTGTTGCCCTACAAGACGCCACTAGGCGTGATGGCCACTGACTGCTTTGACGGTCGGCGGCTAAGGATCAAAGAAGAAGAAGAAGGCTTGGGTACGTGCAATTTGTTAAAGCGTTGACTGCGTCTTTCATTGTATTTGAACATTGGCCACAGATATGTTGGAGCAATGTGTGACAGGATTTTGTGAACAAATTTAGCTGTGTTAAACAGAAGGCGCTTTCTTAAGGGGAGTATTTGGAGATTTTTATATAGATCTACACACTGAGTTAGGCAGTTGTCAGAGACTAGACGCGCTGCACGCTTTTGTAGTGAACAGAGTCTCTTTGTGTTGGACATTGAGCAACCATCCCAGATTGTGGAGCAATAGTCAAGGTTTGCTTGTATGTGAGATGTATAGAACAATTTTTGTGCGTCTTCATCTAGGAAATGTTTGATAACTCCATTAAAATGAAGGTTTTTTTTTAACGTAAGGGAAATAATGACCTGGGAATATAGACTGCGTTTTGTATTTGAAGGGATGGTGAAGTTTGATGTACTGGTTAAAATAAAATATTTCCCCAAACAACCCAGTTTTAAACATGCTCTAGCAATTGCAACTTTGTTATGATTTTTATATTAAACTTATTAATCTGAAATTATCCCTATCAGACCTAAAGTTCTTTTATTTTTGGAAATGCACCCTAATATAACCTACTAGGTTGAATGGGACGCGCCTCGCCAAATCGTGCTACAATTTTATTAAAAAAAAAAAAAAACTACAACTTAATAATTGTCGTACGGTAGGTTAATTGTTTTATTGGGCCCGTCTAAGTAAAGAGTGAATGTTGACAGATACACGAGAATGTATAGAAAATAGATTTCACAGGTGGTAAGTTGAGGGAAAGATATGTCTCTGGAGTGAGTAGGTTTCTCTCCTCCAGCCTATCCGTACAACTATGCTTTGTTTCTAAGACAGTCTTTGCCTCCCTATGTAAAATAAGACAAGTTACTCTACACACACGCACAACACTATGTGACAACAAGACACACACACGTGAAAAAACTAAGGATAAATGGGTATGGGTCTGACCAACAAACAAAGTTAAATTTCTTTGTTGTTTATTATCACTAAACTGGTTACAACATCAAATCCCCCCCCCCCCCCCCAAAAAAAAAAATCAAGAAATTATTTACATACAGAGGAAATAAAGAAGAATGGTGCGCCTTCACCGTATGAAGAAAACCCAAAGAAATATTACCACAAAGGTTGAGGATTAGCACTTGGTTACAAAATAAACAATATTGGTACACTATAAGACCAAGTAAAGTAAACAAAAATCAGACAACCAAATTAAGAGATAGTTTTCAGTAACAACAAAATCATCACACGCTCTCTCACTCAGTGGCCACTTCTCACTCTCTTATCTATTTGCTTTTACTCGTGGGTCTGTGGTATCCCTTGGTAACAGATTTATTCCACGAACATAATCCCTATTTTCACTGTGATTAGTGTACCGCCCCAGCTGTCGATGATACAAATTGGCCCCAGTTCATTCCCCCACAAAAAAAAAGAAACTAATGAGGTGAACGCCGAATATGTTAATTCTTCGATGAATCCTGGATGCAATATAAGTCGTAATAAATCACTGTTCCTCTGATGGGGTGCACAGGGGAATGTAAGTCTAGACACAGGAACTACAACTGAATAACTTCGTTGCGACAACTCTTGCAGGGTAGGGGGGGGGGTGGAACAGGCTTGTTTTCCACTCGGGTTGGAACTTCTGTCTGGATACGGGTTGTATTACAAATAGCTGAATATTATGAGAATCCTTGATGTTTACCATTTAAGAGATGTGAATACTTCTAGTATCTGGAAAAAAATCTCGGTTGCTTCAAATGTTAAAAAAATTTTGATGATGGATTTTTATATTGGCCAGAGGGCCGGTCCTGCACAGTGTGTATAAAATAGGTACTCCACTTGAATACACTGTCAGATGTCGGGGAAAAATAATAATGTTATCAGGTATACTCCACTGTGGGGGCTATTAAAAACATATCCTGGATTTGGTAAGTCCAGTAGTATAATTTTTAGTCACACAATATCATCTGGCTAGTACACACTTATAATTGATAACGAAAAAGACCGCTGGTCGTCCGCTTGGGGATCAGGTCTGCGAAAAATACAAGAAAACATTTGTGGAAAAATGCTACCATTCTCTCTCTCTCTCTCTCTCTATATATATATATATATATATATATATATATATATATATATATATATATATATATATATATATATATATATATATATATATATATATACGGACGGGGACACGACAGTCTCTCATCCGCTCTGTCAATCCTGACGAATTAAAAGATACACGGTGTTTGTTCTACGCCTTCACACAGACAACGCTGGCCGCGGATTTGGTTCGGATCGAGTCGATGATGACTTACCCGCCCCGTATCGCGGCTGGCGGTCACTCGCTCAGTGTGTTATTTATTATTTTCTCATACGCACCACGTAACATAATCACCTATCATTTAGTTGCAATTAAATTGTCGGTGTCTGTTACTTTGTTGTATGGCATTAAAAAAAAATAATAGACGCTATAATAACAATAATTACAAATTAAATATAAACATGTATTCTTTTCTCCCACTGTCAGTCGTCTAACGTCTCTAAGTCCGGTCTGCTTAGCAGTCGTGTTTATCTCTCTCTCCTGGAGAATTAAGTGCCGCATCCCTACACTGTAAACATAATTACGGTCTCGTCTCAGTTACGTAGCGTCGGGTGGCGTGGTCTAACATTTTACTGAATATCTGGTTATGAAAAGCGCTACGCGTTATTTTATTTAATACGCCTTACTAGCAAGAAAAAATATAAGTGAAGTATAAGTGTTTAACTTTAAATGCTATCACCGTGAAATACTTCTAACACTTAAAACTATTTTCCTCTTACCATAAAATTGTGGTGAGTTGGGATTATATAAATATAGTTATAGGGGACTTAGTGTACTGAATGAGATCAGCTGTGAAGGTCTCTGTATCTAATAAGTTTGGTGTATTACAGAGAACCACTGTATTAGCTTTTTCAATATATAGATATCCTGATCCTACTACAATGTGAATCAGGAGTCACAATCAAATGTAAGCACAATGTTTATGTACAAGAATTTATACAAAAGATCTTTGTCCAGACATATAATATTATTGTAATAATATGAGTGTAGTGTTGTGATGTATTATTATGAGGTAATACTGGCTTTTAGTGCTAGGTTGTTGTTGGTTATCACGACTTCATGTGTTTGTACTGGTGGAAATAATATTGAAGGATTCACAGAGTCTGGTTTTTTTTAAAATTTCTGTCCCTTTTGTTTTTATAATAAAGTTCAGTTCAGGGTATTTTATTCAAGGTTGAGCTTTTTCGTGCTGACAAACGCTTATCTCATAATGCAGCTGCAGGAAACCTGTATCCTCTGCTCGCTTGCTTCTCAGTTTGATAGTATGATATACAATGGCCGCTATCTTGTGCAAGGAGTCTGCTGCCAGCTTTCTGGATCACGCAGTACTCAGACCGGACGATGCAATATCACCATCTATACCACGGCCCCTGAAATGAGAAGGTTGTGCCTCCTTCTTCATAACTAATATACAATATTATTCCACACTGAAGTACATGACAGTACAAACAAACATTCAGTTCAGCGCTTTAGGCCAACTGCTAGCTTTTCATGTGACAGTATACACCAGTATTCCTCTCCCTAATGGTTACAACGCCTCTGCAATTCCAGCTGTAATCCCTTCCATACAATAGGATAGGTGTTATGTTACTATATGGCAATCCAATATATATGCAGTTATACTCCTCTCTGACAATCTTTTACATGGTGGAGCAATATCTAGGCTTTGCCTCATGTTTGCTACTGAACCACACACATACAGACATAATTTATCATTTCACATTCAATTTTCATATAAAATACAGATAAAAAATGTCTAGCTTACCACAATTCGTAAGGAAATACACACTAAAGATGACTGGCACAGTTTGATCTGCGGTATGTCCAGGCTGTTATCATATATTTAATTTTGAATAACACTGCCTGCTCTCATCTCTCACAATGTGTGTCGTAGATTTTAGATAGGAGAAGTAAGACTAGGGATTGGTCCCTTCTGAATAGGTTAGAATAGGTGATAGTCACGGTGAGAGTTAGAAAAAAACAATAGAATTTCCACATGTGAGATGATAGAATGTGATATAGAGGCTGTCTTTGAGAATCGAGATAATCTTCATTCTCTCTCCTATCTTCTACGACCGCTTTAAAAGTGTCAGACAGTCTAAACCACAGATATATATATTACATATATTTATATCTAATCACGGGCACACACATACACGTGACGACAGTTAAACACACAGACGTGGGAAATCTATAACAATGGATATATATATTTTTTAGAACGAGCTGACCAACGCACTGATTAGTTCAAGAGAGATTTTTATTATTATCATCAAAAAAAAATCTTCTCACAACACCAAAGAAATACATCAAGGAAAAACATATACAAACAGTCATAAAATTCAAGGAAAATGCTACAAGGATGATAGCCCCGTTATGGTCTTAACTCTAGGTTTAGCCCACAGCCCCGTTAGGATGACAGATGATGGCCCAAAGAGTTATAGATGCATGTGGTTAGGGTCTAATATTGTTCCCCTTTGAAGGTATAGACTGACTTTGACAGCAGTATCTATTCTAAACGAACACGTTACTTAAGCAGCAAATCTCGCCTAAGGAAAAAAACAAATATAACAAGTGAGTGTATTATACAACGAACATCCTTCCGTCACTTTCACTCGGTTCTTTCATCAGGGCCCTGATATACTTACAATCGTGTTGTGATTTCGCCGGCTGGCGCAAATTTTGGACACTCACACTTTTTATCTGTTACTGTCGTTTAATGAAACAGATCCCAGCTCTGCAGATTTGTTTGTTGGTTTCATCAAAATGGATCTGGGGAGCGTCTGCTTCAGGCGATAGTTATTTCAGACTAAAGTTAATGTCACTTGACTCACGAGGTAAGAATTAGGCTTAAACGAGCACAAAATGTCAGAACACGAAGTTTCCCTTAATTAGGAAGATGACCGGTGGACAACTTCTCTCAAACAGAAAATCTTAGTTCCCCACTCACTTGTCAACAATGTCGGAAAGTAAAGTTATTGATTGTTATTATTCTCGCCGCCAGGCAGAAAATTTACGTAGAGTTTATGGAAGAAATTAAGATCTGGTTCACAGGCCCAGTATTGATCATTACAGTCTTTGAAAACCCGTTAGTGGGTGTTGCTGCTAAAAACTTGTCGCAACTTATTCTGACCATGCATTCTGACTATAGTTAATTTTTAATGCATGGGAAGGAACTCATGGAATTGTAGTCACTTTTATTTCTACAGTCGTCTAATCTTGATAGCTATCGTCAAGAAGTTGTCTTATCTTGATAGCTAGGGTTGCCGATAGTTGTGTGAACGATTTTTGAGTCATGTCCATTTATGGAGCGCTCAGATCGCCAGTTCTTTGAAAACAGTTGGCAATCGCAATGTTTCAAGATTCATTTCCTTTTAAGGTAAAAGGTCTTCAGTCGAACATCGTAGAACATTCTTCGTTTCGTAAATTTGGCTGAGTTGTATTCGATTCGCGTGTTCTGCGCATGTCTCGTTTTGTGGCGTTGTTTAAACAATTTCCGCCCAGGTTAGTCTGAGCAGAGAAGCTGATAAGGCGAGACGTAGCTATGTGCTAGTCTTCGCTTAGATTATTCAGGAAGGAGTCCTCATGATTGTTGTTCCTTTTTTGAGATGATATATCTCCATGTTATTCCTAATGCCTGGAGGCATATGTGATTATGTGATTTAATTCCTGATGAACAGGTAAATGAATCCTTTTTTGCTAAGTGACTTTATCGCCATCTTGTGATGTTGACTTTCGCTTAGCCTGCCTTATTATAAAGTCTATATATTATGACAAGTTTGCTCAGCTCACGATCCACTTATATTGTCACGCATCGATTGATGCCTGTCCTACGGACTATTTGCTTCCTGAACTTTGTTGATGGATCTAGGTTTGATACCTTTGCTGTATAAGGAACATAGAGAACGATAATGTGGCGCTCAAAAGACATGCCTGTCTTGTTGAGGTCAAATCGAGGAGACCATATTTAATCTCCTAGTTGATATCTACTAGCTCTTATGGAAAGGGGAAGTTTACTACCTGACTACATGAACAGCGGTTTACGATATCTTGAAAAGGCACATAATGTACATTATTATTATGCTGTTTGCTGTGCCTGTTGAGTCGACTACTTCGATGATACAATGACTGTTGTGAAAATACCTGTGATGTTTTCTGCATAACGATGTCCATGCATTTTGTCATTGTGGCGTACAATATATATTGCCAAAAACCCATCACTGCTGTTTAAAGCTTTATTGACTTTTCACATCGTGAGTTAACGTGACGTCATTGTGTGGATGGCCTTGTTCGTAATGCTCACTGTTTGTATACACATCTACATCACACTTAAACCAGACTACAGACACCAAGTTACTACGCCTCATCATCCCCGGTGTCTGAGGGTGGCACACTACTCTGCAAAGGCCAGTATCATAGTACCTTTGGAAAGCAGATGAATTACAACACCCTCAACGTTGTGTGGCACATGTGACTTCATCCACAGAACATTTATACACACATCATATAATGCTACGCAACATTTGGTGGCCATAAGCTGGTTTGTTCTGGTACCAGCATACTCGGGGTCCCTTACCCGCTTCATTCAACAAGAATTCAACAAACTGCATTGTTCCAGATAACAACATACAGCGATTTTTCAAGACATCTACATACAGAATTATGGCAGTACCCGGTGTTGAGTCATAAAGCCAGTTGAAACGTGTTGCTGTCGTTTGTGAAGGTCAAGTGCTGGTTGAATAAGAAGGCAAAGTACCGATTCAAGCAATTTACGGTTGAATAAGAAGGCCAAGTACCGATTCAAGCAATTTACGGTTGTATAAGAAGGTCAAGTGCCGTTATTTACACTACCTGTACTGTTTAGAAGCTCAAGTACCATCGTCATGGCAGTTGGAGCAGTCCCGATGTACCATCATCGTTGGATCTTCATTCCTTAGGACGCTGATTGTCATCTGTTTTTTCTGCTGTGGCTGACGTTTGGATACCAATAAGTTAAGTGGCCTGTTTGTTTGTGAACTGTGCCCTTATACTTCTACTGAGTCTTCTGTGTTTCATCTCATTCTTTTGTTTACATGTTATATGTTTATATGTTATTTGTATATTTATATTTATCGGTTTATGTTTCTGCGGGTTTTCGGTTGGGCGGAGTCTCCCTTAGATCATACCACGTGATAGAGGTCGTCTATCGTGAGCGTTTTCTTTAGGGTGTGCAAATTTCCGATACTGGAATTTGCAAAGCGACTTCTGTTGCTATTTTTTGTTAGTTGTGACGATATGGTCAGTGTTGTTTTCGATAATTAAATTTGAAATAAGATAATTAATTATTTCAGGTTTTGGACTCATATGTTAGACAACATGTCTACATTTGAGCACTTTATTGAGCAGGGTAAATTGCTCGGGAAGACTGGTGATAAGTTAGAAGAATTTGCAACTGCTCAATATGATAAAGCAATGGAAGCTGAACAAAAGAAACTGCAGATGCAGGTGGATGAAAAAAGATTCCAGATGGAAATTGAAAAACAAAAAAGAGAAGCAGAGGCTGAAAATAAAAGACTTGAAATAGAGGCTGAAAATAAAAGATTAGAAAAAACAAGCTGAAGCTGAAGAAAGGAAGTTACAAAGAGAGTCTGAAGATAAAAAAGCAAAAATGGAGAATGAAGAAAAACTCTTAGCTTTGGAAGTTGAGAAAATAAAGGTGATGAACATGGGTAGTGCTAATGATGCAAATAAGGTCTCAGATAAGACTAATGCAAGCACTTTCAAACTTAACCTACCACCATTCAATGCTTCCATCGACGACATATTTACATTCTATTTGGACAGATTTGAAACTTCATGTAAAGTACATAACATAGATAAATCATTGCAGGTTTATCATTTGTCCAAAATACTTTGAGGTGATGCTTTGAGTATGTTAAGTATGGTAGATGAGCCTGACAAGAACAACTATGAGGTTGTCAGGGCTTGTTGTTAAAAAAATACCAACTTGACGAAGACGGCTATCGTCTTCAATTTAAAAAATATGTTGCCTGAAACTGGTGTGCAATTCTCTGAATTCATTGTCAAAGACACGTCTTACTTTTTGACGTTGGGTGGAGCTGTCTAAGACAGAAAAAACTTGTGAAGGACTTATGGACTTAATACTTAGAGACAAAGTCATGTCGTCTGTCAATGAGTCTTTCCTTGCTTTCCTTCATGAACGTAAACCTAAAAACAATAAAAGAAATGGAAGATTTCTGTTCAGCCAGTATACGTAACTGCGCATCCTCACGTAACCATTGGTAACTCTAAAGTAAAAGAAGGTCTGCCAGTTGCTTCGGCAGCACCTTATGGTCAAAACTCTAGTCATAGATTCCAACAAAATTTTGATAGGAAAAGTAACCGTAGTTACGGTCAAAATTATGGAAATCAATTTCAGGGTGATTCTTCTTCGAAGAATTGGAGACGATCTGACAGTCCTCGTTACTTCCAACCTAATAAATTTTAGGCATTTCAGAAGAGGATATGGTAACAGAGGCTTTTCCTGCGCGTAAAAGTCACCTCAAAAACCAAACAAATAGATGTTCACATCAATGTGGACATGATAATAATCATGGAAACTGTAATTCGAAAACAGGATAAACAGTTATAATAGAGACAATAATAACTACAGAGATAATAACAACAGTGATAACTTCAGAGGTAATGGTAGTCGCGGTAGATCTCAATACAAAAAAAAGAGATATCAGCAGGCTAACTCGTTCAACAAGAAATCAGGGAGCCTGTAATCAGGTTTCTGATAATAAAAACTCTGACGCTGTCACTTGTTCATCTTTTGACTTTGGGAGAGCAAACAAGTGCCCCCAATGCAGTACTTTGTTCGAACCAACTACAATATCGACTTTGAGTTTTGTGGTCACCCTCATCCCCGCTCTTCCTGCTGCTGTTGCGCATGACGGGAGGGGTTCTTTAATTCTACATAAGGGTCTTGTTAATGATACTCCGGTCTCACTACTTTTCGATTCCGGATGCACCCCTATTGGTGTTAGACAATCGCTTGTAGATCCATCTTGTGCTACAGGAAGGGTTATTAAATGTGTCACATTTGGCGGCACTCTAGAAAAATATCCTACTGCTGTAATTCGCATTGCCACTCCTTTCTTTACGGGAGATGTGCATGCTTGTCTCTTACCTAATCCTATTGCGGACCTTATTATTGGTCGTATCCACGGAGTTAGCGAATGTACGCCACCCCACAGCAGATTGCTGCTTGGGAAGATGATAATAAATATGCAAGCTACCAATGCAGTGGTTACAAGAGCACAAGCTCTCTACAAACACCGCAAACTTCGTTGAATAATGATAATGAAGTTCATAGCCAAGATAGTACCTTGGTTATTTCTCGTGACTCGTTTCATAAAATTACAAGAAAGAAGATCCTACGCTAAAAAAATTCTTCATTCTTGCGGAGAAGGGTGATCGAGATAAGGATAAAGAAAGAAAATCTTGGATAGAAATGAAAAAACGGCGTACTTGTAACGTATGGTACAAGATTCGACTTCGTCAGCACATTCGCTAATTCTTGTTATCAAGAGCATGAGAGTGCAAATATTGCAACATGCTCATGACTCGCAATGTGCTGGACATATGGGTTTTGCCCGTACGAAGGCGAGAGTCCTTGCGGCTTTCTTTTGGCCTTTTGTCAATAAGGACATTCGTATTTACTGCCGATCATGCAAGGTATGTCAGGAGGTCAAATCTAGAGGACCACGACATGCTGCGCCTATCCAGGCTGCTGACATTCCTATTCGGCCGTTTCAGAAAATGGCCATAGATATTATTGGCTCTTTTAAGATAAAGTCGGCCAGAGGACATCAGTTTTATCCTTACATGTGTCGATATGTGCACACGTTGGCCAGAGGCTATCCCTCTAAAGAGCATATCTACTACAGATATCGCAGATGCTCTTTGGCTGATATTTTCTCGCTTGGGGTTCCCCAGAGAAATACTGTCAGACCATGGCACTCAACTCATATCTGATACTATGTCTCAAGTAATGTCTACCTTACACATTAAAAGATCTCTCAGTAGCATCTATCATCCTATGTCTAATGGGTTAGTTGAGCGTCTGAATAGAACGCTCAAGACTTTGCTTGGTAAGATAACTGAAGATCATCCTCAAGATTGGGACAGGGTTTTACCCGCGGCTCTCTTTGCCTATAGAGAGTCCCTAATGAACACACAGGATTTTCTCCCTTCGAACTTGTCTTTGGCGCGCGTCCACGCGGCCCTATGTCTTTATTACACGATCTCATCACTGCCGATGATATTAGCGATGAAACTCAATCCTCATATGAGTATGTCATTGCTCTTAGACAAAAGATCATTGAGGCATGTAAGCTAGCAACTGCTTCATCAGAAATTGCTAAAGAGAAGGCAAGGCAGTTTGCTAACAAGAACAGATGTCTACGACAACTTTGTCCAGGTGACAAAGCATTCGTCCTACTCCCCAGTAGGGAAAATAGACTTCTTATTGCATGGAAAGGTCCGTATGCAATAGTCTCTCGGGTTTCCGATGTTGACTATGTGGTCGATATTGATGGAAAGCATAAAACTTTCCACATAAACATGCTTTCGGAATTTCACGAACGTCCGGACTATTTGCTGCCTATTTTCCAGGCAACGGATGATGCTCCTGCACCTCACGGTCATTATTCATCCCTGTCTGTCATACAGGATGAGGAATCTGTTTTTTCTCTGATGTCGATCTTCCCTTCCAGTGGTTCCACTACATTCTATGGAATCTTGGAAAATGTGTCCATTTCTCCTAATCTTTCTGGTGACGAACATCGACGAGACTTGTCGATGTTACAAACATTTCAGGATGTTCTCACTGACATTCCTGGACACACAGATGTCATAGAACATGACATAATTCTTACCGACAATAATCCAATTAGGGTTAGGCCGTATCCTATTCCTATACACTTTCAGTCGCAAGTGGAAAAGGAATTGGATGAAATGATTCAATTAAATATAATTGAACCATCGACTTCTCCATATTCTTCTTCCATGGTTATTGTCCGGAAGAAGGATAAGAACATACGAATTTGCGTTGATTATCGCAAATTGAATCAGGTCACAAAGTTCGATGCTGAACCGATGCCTTTGTTAGAAGATCTACTGATTAGACTTTCTAATTCTAGATTCTTCACTAAACTTGACTTGTCTAAAGGTTATTGGCAAGTGCCTTTAGCAGAGCATGCCAAACCTCTGACTGCTTTTTCTACACCTAGGGGTCTATTTCAATGGAATGTTATGCCTTTTGGTCTCATGAACGCCCCTGCCACTTTCGTTCGCATGATGCGTCGAATTCTGTCACATCGTTCGGATGTCATCGCATACTTAGATGACATCTGTCTCTTCAGTGATACCTGGGAAGATCACTATTTAGGGTTATATGACTTACTGTCCACTCTACGTGAGAATAATTTGACAGCAAAACCTTCTAAAGCTTTTGTTGGTTTTGGTGAAATCTCTTTCCTGGGTCATCGTGTTGGTCATGGTCTCTTGAAGACAGAAGACCACAATACTTCCAAAATACTGAACATCTCTGTTCCTAAAACGAAGAAACAAGTTAGGAGTATATTAGGTTTAATTCAATTTTATGGGAGATTTATTCCAAATTTATCTTCGATCATGGCACCTCTCTCAACATTGTTGAAGAAAGGTTCGCCTAATCTGGTCCGTTGGTCTGAAGAATGCCAATCTTCATTAGACCAAATCAAGAATATATTTTCTTCTCCTCCCATCTTAAGATTACCTACTCTTGATAGGACTTTTGTTCTTCGGAGTGATGCTTCATCCACTGGGATTGGAGCAGCACTGATGCAAGAATATGCAAATACTCTGCATCCTGTTATGTACATTTCTAGAAAACTAAATGCGGCAGAGAGGAACTACTCGGTTTTAGACCGTGAGTTGTTAGCGATGGCTTGGTCAATTCTAAAGCTACAAAGATTCCTCCTGGGCGCACATTTCATTCTAGAGACTGATCAGAAAGCTCTTACAGCTATTCAGACTAAGAATTTGAAGAGTTCGAGATCCACTCGATATGCTATAGCTCTTCCACCTTTTCACTTCACGGTACGAGCTATCCGTGGTGCGGATAATGTGATGGCTGACATTTTGTCTAGATGCCCACATGACTCCAACTAATACTTCTGTTTCTATTATTAGATTTATTTATTACCAGAGTCATTAAACACACCTATATTACTTATCAATACATAAGCACATCTGTACTTACTTTATGTGAACATACTACTAATGTGCTTTGTTGTCATCTTCTTTATCTGTTCGTTCTTTTATATAAAGATTAGAGGAGGACGAGTAGTTAATATAAGGGCCGAATGTTCACGTCGGTCACAATTGTTAATAATAATGTATTGTTATGGTATGAAAACTTAATGGCTATTAAATAGAATTATATTGGTTGTTTTTTCTCAGAAAGTTATTGTGATCTGAGAAGCTACCTTTTCTGTTGTCAAACTTGGAGAGTTCTAACATTGTACGTTTTCTTTGGAACGACAGGAAGATGTGTCCTGGATCGTCCCTATATGTTTAATTTCCATCATGGTGTAATGGTAATATTAAACATTTTAGATAATTGTATTAATGAAACATTTCAATATCAGAATGTGTACATCCATTCTAAGCGGTATAAGATTATGACACTGCTATTTTGATTATAATGATATGAACTCTTCGATATTTATATTGTATATTCATGCAAGAGTGGTGGTGTGTGTTGGTTGGCACTCTCCGATATTAATTTTGAATCAGATTTTTTATCTGTTGAGAAATAATTCTCACCAGGACCAACTTTATGTGTCAATTTTTTTCCTCATATTAAGGCAGTGCATAATTAGTTATCCCCCATAATACGTGCGTTTGATAAACCGCTTTTGGTGTTAAAAACTCCTTGGATATATTTAAAAAAAAAAATGTATGCACATAATTTTTTTATCGGGAGGGTGGCGGTAATGTTATGCTGCTCAAAAACTTGTCGCAACATATTCTGACCATGCATTCAGACTATATTTAATTTTAATGCAGGGAAGCGAACTCAATGGAA
>JAMPIV010017822.1:0-47382 GCA_024509875.1 Oreohelix idahoensis | reverse complement strand
CAAATTAATCTATTTTTCTGGCCCTAAAAAATAGGTACAGGCATGAGAGCAAAATCCATGCGCCGGATCAATATCCAGAACGATTACTCTATAATCAAAGTGTGAATCGAACTATGGATTCTCTGCTTTTACATAGGACAGCATTTTTTACCAAATGAATGAATGTCTATCTTTTTCCCATATTAATAGCCCATAATCGATTTTTGTAATATGTGCGTCAAAATATGCAGTAACACGAGGAACTAGAAATGGAAAGAGGGCCCAGGAGGAAGGACAGTGCCGATAGGATAAGTCTGGCGCTCTCTCTTCCAAACCTCTACACCTCACGGTAGAAGGGAACGACTAAGTAAGTAAGTAAGATGGCGATATGTCACATGCTTGAGTCAACGCTTCATATAACCACATTGTTTCGTAAAGTAGAGACTGTCTCCAGGCTTCTCTCTAACCGGCTTTCATACAACCCACACATATTTATCTCATGAAGTTGACAGTCTGTTAGATAAGGAAAGCCTTCACTAGCATAGTCTCCGTTTGTCGCGCCAAAGACCTAGAAAAATCTTTTTTCATTACATACATTACGCTCATTAATTGACAAACAAACATTAATGTGAGACAACGAACCTCTACTAGCGTAGTCTTTGTTCTGTGACCTAAAGACAAAAATCTTTATCATTACACCACATCACGCCCATTAATTGACAAACAAACATGAATGTTAGACAACCAACCTCCACTAGCGTAGCCATCTGTCTGTTGCCCAAAGGCAGAGACCTTATAGACATCGTTATGGTTAAAAGTATCTATCCTAGAAATTTTCTTTATGATGGTTAGGGCATGGAACTGGCAGACGTAAATACCACCCTACGAGACAATGTGAACAAAGTAGAGTTATTTGTGATTCTAGACAAAGGGAATTCTGGAAAGATTTACAATAATAAAATAAATAAATAATAAAACTGGATAACAATTTTCGCCTTTTTGTGTGTATCTGAGATTAAAATAAGTTACCTTTATGTTGTTTGGGCTGCTGAATATGAAAATGGCCGTTAAAACACCAGTTTAGCTCTAGTTGTTTAACTATCTTTAAAACAAGTTTAACACATTTGCATAAACATACCATATGATAATAATGCTTATAGCGGAAATGATTCACAGCGACGCCTTTTTGCCTGCTGCTTGTAATGAGTTTCTGGAGCATCTCTCACGAGGGTCCAACAATAGTCTGCTAACATTGCTGCATTCCATTTCCCTTGGTACCTTTTTTTCGAGGGTAGTAATGTCGTGATGAAATCTTTCTCCATGCTCGTCACTGACAGCACCGCAGTTAGCAGGGAAGAAATCCAGATGAGAGTGTTAAAAGTTTAATTTCAAAGACATGTTGCACCCTAGTCTCTCGTAGCGCTGCAAGAGGGTTTCTACAAGCTCCTGGTTAGTGTCAGCCTTATTGTTTCCTAGAAAGTTTGTGGCCACTTGCTGGAAAGCATTCCAAGCTAACTTTTCATCACCTGTGAGGATATCATCAAAACGCTGATCTCGGAAGAGCTGATGTATCTGTGGACCAACAAATACACCTTCCTTGATTTTGGCCTCACTAAGTCTTGGAAATTTACCACGAAGGTATAAAAATCCAGCCCCATTTCTATCCATGGCCTTCACAAAATTCATCATTAGTTCAAGTTAGATGTGGAGAGGAGGGAGCACGATCTTGTGGGATTCTACGAGTACAAGTGGTTCGTTAAGTACATTCTTTTTCCCCGGTTCAAGTGATTGTCGTTGGGGCCAATCCTTTTTCTTGTAGTGGGAAGTCCTGGCACGGATGTCCAAAGACAGAGGAAATAGCAAAACATTGTGTAACCCTGCTATAGCCCCATCAAGATGGCAATGACCTTCAGGTCACCACAAATCTGCCACTTATACTTGTCATAGTTGACGGTGTGAAACAGTTGTTTCATGTTGTTGTGCGTTTCTTTCATGTGGACTGCATACCCGAGTGGAACAGATGGTAACGTTTTACCATTATGGAGCAGCACAGCTTTTAAGATCANCTTGGACGAATCAATGAACTGCCTCCAATACTCGCACATCCACCCTTTCATAACTTTCTACATCAGCAAAGCCTCTTGAACTGCACACCTTACACTTGGAGGTCCTACTGGCCGGAATATCACATTCATACAACAACAATACCTCAATATCCAGCTCACACCTACTACCAAATGAATCATCTATCACGGCCTAATCCATCTCGCTTTTATTTTCAAACAACCCTCTCCTCAACATTATCAGTGACTGTTCACTTCATAAGTCGACGTCTCTGTGGACCAGTAACTGTCGGATAATGCTTATCTATTTCTTACAATTTTTACATAGTTCAGTTATCTGAATTGTTTTTGAATTAGTTGTATTAAGTTTGCATTTATTTATTAAGTACTATTAATCTCACTTCTTTAGCAACTTCGCGATGTTTAATTAGTTATTTTACTTTCCAAATAATAACATTCCCCATGTGTTCGGAACAGACTGTATTTGAAGATATATAAACCTCACTTTTTGCAAAGATCCACATACATTTAACCGTGTCCATGTACGTTAGTGAAATCTACTGTAGTGTATATTTTATAATTTGTTTACAATTTTGTATTAACCCCTGTTACTAATTTTTATTGCGTCTTACTATTCATCTTGGTGCCCATTCCTCTCATTCCTACTTCCCCCATTCACTCTTTCCTCCTGACTATTATCATGTCCGAGGGCAAAAACTCTAATCAAAATATAGGCAATACCACTAATCCATGGCTTAAACTAACAGGGCTTAAAATTGGACATTTAAACATTTACCACCTGCTAGGTAAGCTTTCTGAAGTCTCCACTTCTCTCCAACAAAACTTCCACATACTGTATTCGGTTTTTCTTAAACCCGTCTCAATGACAAAATTACAGATGAAGAAATTAGCATTCATGGATTCACAACCATCCGGAGGGATACTAACAGACAACTTGAAACAGGGCTAGTCATATACATCTCAACATCTCTTCAGTACAGACGCCGTGATGGTCTAGAACATTTTGGCATTGAATGTATATGGCTTGAAAAAAAACTCCCCAACCTGACCCCTGTTTTAATTGGTTACATGTACCGGAACCCTAGCTCTTCTGCTGTATGGTTTGACACATTCTCACGAGTGATGGACAATGTTTGGGCTTCTTCGAAGAAAATTATTCTACTGGGGGATTTCAATATTGACCTTCACAAACCGAACAACACGTGGAATAATATCACAATCTCATACAATCTCACACAGTTAGTCACCCAACCCACGAGAGTAACAGACTCATCATCTACACTAATTGATCACATCTATATGACCTGCCCTGAAAACAATTATAGAATGCACAGTCACACAGGACAGCAATAAGTGACCACTATCCTATTTGCTGTACCTGGACGAGAAAGGGGTTCAAAGCACCTAAAACGGAACACATCACAGTCCACTAAAGGAATTTCGAAAACTTTAACCTTCAGTTGTTCCTACAAGATCTTCAAATATCCTCTCTCTCATACGTGTACCAACTTCCGCATCCAGAAGAAGCCATAACTTACTGGACACAAACTTTCTACAACGTATTCGACAAACATATTCCTATAAAGCAGGTCCGTGTCAAAAACATCAGAAAGACCCCCTGGATAACAAAAGAAATATTATCAGCAATGACAGAGCAGGACGAGGCTCATACGCTCAAAGATTTCAGCAGGTATCGGATACTTAGAAACAAAGTACAGTACCTCATTCTTCAGGAAAAGAAACTACATTTCAGAAAGATGATTCAAAACAAAGCAAACAGCAAAGAGGTGTGGGTAGCCATTAGAATACTAACACACAAATCAAAGTCACTAAACTCTTTACCAAATAGGTGCTCACTCACGGCAACTCATTTTAGTAACCACTTCAAAACAGAAATGACCCATCTCAAGTCGATACTAAAGCCTATAGACTGCGATATTAGTAAATTAACAGACTTCTGCAGCAACGAACACGCCTCTACAGATCTAAGAGAAATTCCTTTTCTAACAGTACACGAAGTACTCAAATATATCTTGGCATTAAAAAACAACAACTCATCTGGACTTGATGGTATCAGCAATAAGATTCTACGTTACGCTGCACCCATCATTTGCATCTCTTTAACCTATGTATACAACCAATGTATTGCACACAACTACTTTCCTACAGCATTTAAAACTGCCAAAGTGTATCCTTTCTATAAATCTGGCTCACATAGCGATCCCAACAGTTACAGACCAATATCCATTCTATCATCTATATCAAAACCACCAGAGAAACATATTTACAACACCACACTTCAACACTTAACAGCAAACAAACTGCTCATTGAAAGCCAGTGAGGTTTCAGACGCAAACATTCCTGTCACACAGCTCCCACCAAAATGGCAGACAACTGGCTGTCGAACGTAAATGATGGAAAATTATGTGGTGCTGTTTTTTGTCGACTTCAAGAAAGCATTTGACATGATTGACCACACTATCTTGGTTCAAAAGTTAGAAACCCTCAGATTAGGTCCTAATCCACTAAACATCATCAAATCATTCCTGGCAGACCGACAACAGTTAGTGCTCCACAACAACTCGACATCAGATTTCTTGAAGATAGATACAGGAGTACCGCAGGTTTCTATTCTTGGACCCCTACCCTTCGCACTGTTCATCAACGACCTGCCACTACATCTAAAATATTCAACATGTGATCTCTTTGCAGATGATTGTACTATCTACACTAGTGACACTGACTGCGCGGCACTTGACTTGACTCTTCAAATCGATGTAGACAATTGTTAAGGTCTGTTTTATTTTAAGCTAGAGATTTATTATTTATGATGGATTTGTGGTCAAAGGGACATTACAGATTGTAATATTTTGTGGTACAAATCAGATTTAGTTGTTACCTCCCCTGACTAGCTATAGACGGCCATATAAGGATTACCTGGGGTGTCTAGCTATTTGCCCATATAAGGTTCTGTTATTAGATTTTCTTAGAACAGTCCCCATAAAGTTCGAGATTGCCCCGTGATGAGCTAAAGTCATCACACGATGATTCGGTGCATGCGCGATTATTTGCGCGGGTCCGGAAGACTGTTTTTTTTTTGGGCAGTCGTCTGGACGGTTTTGAGCTGAGAGGTTGCTCAGCGGGGATCAGAGTTCTTTGTGCATCAAATGTGTTTAAGATTTCCCCTTATTGTGATTCTGGCATATTTCTGTAAGCCTAGGAAATGGCTAGTGTTTTGTGTCTTATTCCTGGAGTGCAGAGCAGGTAAAGATACTTTTTGAAGGTACAGTATATTTTTTGCAGCCAAGTACTTTGTATTTTGATGCTAACAGCCTAAGTTAGTTCGCTGATACTAAGGTGACTTTCTCCTAGTGCGGAGGAGAGTCCAGGATATTATGGATATCTTTATATTTTGCACCTACTGTGTTTGGTCCGAGGAAGGACAGAAAAAAATATATTTTGAGCCCGCACTAATTCGGCTCACCTTGTTATGGAAGCATCTAATGTTTTCTGTCTGTCGGAGGAAGGACAGAAAGAAATTATATATTTGAGCTTGACACTCATGCAACTTATTTTTGCCAGAGGTTGTTCCTCGCTTATCTCGTCAGAGGGGAATAGATATAAATTATTGTCATACTTTCAGCACCATGATACGTGCAGGCTGCAAAAGAGTTATTGTCATTACGATTGTACTGAGCTTGTTACTATGTCCATGAAGTGCTTGAACAATATGCCATTGACAGTATGCTTGTCTGATGTCCTGATGACGTCTTTTGTCGACGTGATGTTACCGTAATAAAATCGTAGAACCATACAAGTGGTCTTCAACGCTTCCATGACTCTACTTACGTTTTGTGATGCTTGTGAGCTGTACCCAGTGACACAGTGACGTTTATAATGTTTACATGTTTGCAGCATGTCTGATTAACATTCTTCGTCTTCTACTGAACCACAACAACAACATACTTCTACATTAGTAGCTGTGTAGCATTTACAGTAGCAACTTTTAGACTTCTACAGTGGTCGCCAGTTTTTAGGGTGTGTTACCCAAACGACATTTGCATCACAAAATCTACAACGTAAAAATTGTCGATAACATTGAGTATCTTCCTGAGCTACCACTACGTTACTGCTACAGTGGTTAGTGTTGCTGTCATTTTCGACGGAGTTTCATATGTCAAGTTATTTGTCGTATTTTTTTCACCCTAGTCAAAGGTGAATAATTGTGTCTTTACCTTGCGATGTCAGGTTGATTAGGGGTTATCTTCCCTGTTTGTTCATTCATTGTGTTTGACCTTTTGGGTCAAAGGTAAAACAGTTCTGGGCTATATGCGATGCGCAGTGGAGAGCGCGAGATTAGACTTCCGTCTTGTTGAGGTGTGAAGTCCTGGCTTCTGAGGACGTGTATGTCCATTGTGTTTTGGGGAAAATCTTCGAAGTGACTGCGTTGGCAGTTCTCCCCAGTGATTCTCTGTACGTCGGAATGACGACAGAGTTCGTTATTATGTTCTGAGGATTCTGTGCAAGGTAACACCGACCTTTTCTACATTATTATGCATTCGGTGGCAGAACATGTTTAAGGTTGCCAAGACTGTGAACTACAGCTCACCGATCCTAAATTTCAGAACTTATATTTTGTGCTCAAGGGAGCCATCCAAGACTATTAGTCTTTAAGTTATCCAGAAGTCCAGTGACGAAGTTATATTGTGGGAACCGCAGATTGGCGGTGGTTATATCTACATAAGCATTACCGCAGGGTTGATGTTAACCTGCTTAGAAGAAGTACACAGATGACGCCATTTTGGGGCCTGTGTTACGGCTATGTGCAATTGGCGGGGATGCCAAGTTGTACCTGTATGTCAAAGTGATTAAGGTATCTGACGCGTTCAGTCAGAGGTACCAAAGCGGCATTGAGAACTGTATATACATGAACATACTACTATTGTCCATGTACGCATATTTGAATGTTTACCAGCCTTTTGAATGCCTGATGTATACCAAACGATTTCCTGTTATCATGACCATGTTTACACGGGACTGTTCCTGTTGATGGCTACTGTGTGTTTCCATCAATAAATGTTTTGAAACGTGCCAGCAGTGTCCATAGCATCCGTGACTACTGCATGTGAGTGTATGGGTTGCATTGTCTACATATATACGAGCCTAAACACATTCGCGCCTCCATCCGCTCCCACACTCAGCACATCATCTTACAAGTACCACACATCTAACAACATGATGTTTACTGTCTCGTGCAAGTGATCACCTGAAGAACGAAAAAAGACAGTTACATTTAGCTTGACGGAGCTGTCTTTTGTCATCATCGTCTGGAAGTACCCGGCGTTGCCCAGAAATTTTCAACACCAGTTCGTTCTATTTAAGAATACAATGGCCCAGCCAACGTCGGATGTCTGTACTTGCTGCTGTGTTGACAGTCCCGGTTGTCATCGTTGCTGTTAGTTTGGAGGACAGTGCCTGTTGTCGTCATTGCTGTATCCCCTAGCGTTGGATCGTCTTCTCGCTGAATGGTGGTTGCTGAGAACTTCTTTGTTCCTGTTGTTTTGGAGGCCGGTTCCTGTATTATTGTACATCACTGCCACTACCTTGGAGGGCAGGATTTTTTTTCCAGTAGCAGATAAGTGGCTATATTTGTTTGTAAACTGTGCCTTTTTATGTGTAGTGATTAGGCCTTCCTCAGCACATTATATTCATTTACTTTGTTTTATGTTACATGTTTCTTTATTTTCTATGTTACATGTGCTATATTTCAGCGGGCAGGTTGGGAGGAGACTGCCATAGGATATATCCCACTTTATCGAGGGCCTATGACAGCGTTCTTTAGGGACTACTGCGAATTTCCCGCAGTGGAAATTGCCAGCAACTTTTGTTGCTGACGTATTTTGTCCACTTCGTTGGTTTTTCGTGATATTTTTGTTTAGTTGTGCCGAGATGTCCTATCGTTGTTTTTGTTATATTTCCTCTGTTCTTTAGTTTTGATTTGATTTGTTTGTATTTGTCTGCCTTCCCTTTCTATCGTTTATTTCTTTACACCTTTTCGTTTATACACTGTGTAGTCGATTATTTTGTTGGTGATTCGCAGCTGTCGTTACATGCTTTGTAAGATTCTACTTTAGTTTTGCTTTATTGTTTATTTGATTTCTGCGAACGTTGTCGTATGTTTTTGGTGCTTTGTCTTTGTCCGTCTAGTCGTTGTTATTCATTGTTATTATACACTGTCAAGATTATATGCACAATAGGTATATAAGTAATTTATGGTATTATTGAAATTTAATTATACAAGTTCTTGGGCAAAGACTTGTCACCCACTCAATTGGGATAAAGTGAGTTTCATAGGTAATATAATTACACAGATTATTGATCTCACATAATTAGAAATAATGTCTACTTTGGATTACTTTATCGCACAAGGGAAAGCCCTTGGCAAAACTGCGGAGAAATTAGAAGAATTTGCACTTGCTGAATGTGCCAAGGCGCAGAAAGATGAAGAGAAAAGACAAAAATTGGAAGCTGAAAATAAAAAATTAGAAAGAGAGGATGAAGAGAAAAAAATCCAAATGCAAATTGAAGCTGAAAAACAGAAGATAGAGATGGAAAAACAGAAGCTAGAAGCTGAAGAAAGAAAAGAAAAACAGAGGTTAGAAGCTGAAGAAAGAAAACAGAAGCTAGAAGCTGAAGAAAGAAAAGAAAAACAGAGGCTAGAAGCTGAAGAAAGAAAACATAAGCTAGAAGCTGAAGAAAGAAAAGAAAAACAGAAAATGGAACACGAGGAATTAATTTTAGCTTTGGAGTTGGGGAAAATGAAATTGGCGACTATGGGTAATTCGCAAAATGATTCAAATAATCAAACAACTTCTAATAAGATAATTGCTGGTTCTTATAAGGTCAAATTACCTGTTTTCAACGCTACCTCTGACGATATAACGTTCTATCTAAATAGATTTGAACTTTCATGCGAATCGCATAAGGTTGACAAATCACAATATGTTGCACAACTGATTCGTGAAAAAGTCATGTCATCAGTTAATGAGTTGTTTCTTGCATTTTTGCATGAGCTAAGCCTACGAATTTGAAAGACATGGAACAATACTGTTGCCAATATGTCACTGCACATCCAGATGTAACTGTTAGCAACTCTAAGATCAAAGAAGATTTACCTATGGCTTCAGCAACACCATATGGTCCTAATTTTCAACGTAAATTGCAAGGTGCCCAGCGCAATTTTTATAGGAGGAATAATCGTAATTGTGGACAGAATCAAGGGCGTCCATCTCATAATGATTCTTCTTCAGGGAACTGGAGGCAATCTAATGGTCCTCAACAATTTAATTCCAACAATTATAGAAATTTTCGTAGGGGTAGCTTCAATCGACCCTATAATAATTTCCCTCAAAGGCAACTAAAACCCATCTAACAGATATGTTGATCAAAGGGGAAATGGCAATCGCAACTATGGAAACTGGTATTCAAACCAGAATAATAATTGCAATAGAGGAAATAACAATGATCGCAATAGAAATAATAGAGGCGATAGATCGCAAAATAACAACAGATCTACGAATAATAGATCGTGTTGCCATATTAATTGTGCTCAACAAGAGCCCCAGGGAGTTAATAATCAAAGTAATAATAACAATATGGTCGCTAATGCTTGTGCTTGCGTAACTTTTGATTTTGAGAGGGCATCTCAATGCCTGCAATGCGCAACTTTGTTCCAACCTACATTTATAACTACTTTGAGTTGCGGTCATCCTCTACCCGCTCTTCCAGCCGCAGTTGCGCATGACGGAAGAGAGTCTCTTATTCTACATAAAGGTTTCCTGAATAATAATCCAGTCTCAGTTCTCATTGATTCTGGATGCACAACTGTTGGGGTTAAACAATCCCTCATAGATCCTTCTCGTACCACTGGAAAAGTGGTGAAATGTGTGACATTTGGTGGGACACTCGAAAAGTATCCGACTGCTATTATCCACATAGCTACTCTCTTTTTTACGGGAGATGTCCATGCGTGTTTGCTACCGAATCCTATTGCGGACCTAATCGTTGGACGTATACACGGAGTTAAAGAGTGTACTCCGGAACAGATTACTATCTGGGAGGAACAAAACATTCAGGCTGCTTATGCAGTCATCACTAGAGCACAAGCTCAAAATATTTCTTAGACTCCATCTACCGAAATTAATAAAATGCATAGCCAAGATTATCACTCAGTGATTTCCAGAGAGTCTTTTATAAAATGCCAACAAGATGATACTTCTTTAAAAAAATTCTTTCTCTTAGTTAAAGATAATGATTCAGACAATAACACAAACCTTAAATCTTGGATTTCAAAAAAGAATAAAGTATTAGTTCGTATGGTGCGATATTCTCCTTCGTCTATACATTCGCAAATCCTGGTACCTAAGAGTATGAGAGTTCGAATTTTACAACATGCTCACGACTCTCAGTGTGCAGGACATATGGGATTTTCCCGTACTAACTCGAGGGTTCTTGCTTCCTTCTTTTGGCAGCAGGTAAATAAAGATATACGTATTTATTGTCGCTCCTGTAAGATATGTCAGGAGGTTAAGTCGCGAGGTCCACGCCATGCAGCACCTATACAAGCTGCAGATATTCCTATTCGCCCTTTCCAAAAGATGGCAATAGACATTATTGTCCTTTTAGAACCAAATCTGCCAGAGGATACCAATTTATCCTAACATGCATTGTGCACACGTTGACCAGAAGCTATACCTCCAAAGAGCATTTCTACTACTGATATTGCAGATGCTCTTTGGCTTATATTCTCACGTCTAGGATTCCCCAAAGAAATCTTATCAGATCATGGCACACAATTGGTATCAGAAACTATGTCTCAGGTCATGACAACACTCCGTATTCAAAGGTCATTAGGCAGTATCTATCATCCTATGTCAAATTGGTTAGTCGAACGTCTAAATAGAACACTCAAGAATTTATTTGGGAAAATAACTGAGGACGATCCTCAGGATTCGGACATGGTTTTATCCGCTGCTCTTTTTGCGTATAGAGAGGTCCCTAATGAACATACAGGGTTCTCTCCATTCGAGCTCGTCTTTGGCGCGCAACCGCGCGGCCCCATGTCGTGGCTCCACGACCTTATAACTGCTGAGAACATTACCGATGACACTCAATCTTCCTATGAATATGTCACTGCTCTCAGGCGGAAAATCATCGAAGCATTAGGTTAGCTACCTCTGCATCTGAATTTGCTAAGGAGAAGGCGAGGAATTTCGCAAACATAGACGTCTACGTCAACTCTGTCCCGGTGACAAGGTACTTGTATTACTTCTTTGTAAGGACAATAGACTTCTTATTTCATGGAAGGGTCCTTACGCTGTCATCTCTAGAATTTCTGATGTCGACTATGTCGTCGATGTGGACATAAAGCATAAAACTTTTCATATCAATATGCTGACAGAATTTTATGAACGACCACATTACTTACAACCCATTTTTGAAGCGACGGACGATTCGCTAGTCCCGCATGGTCATTACACATCTCTGTCAGTCATTCAGGAGGAAGAGTCTACTTTCTCTGACGTGAATCTTCCTCTTTCCGTAATCCCACTACATTCTACAGAATCGTGGGAAAATGTGACTGTCTCTTCAGAATTATCTGCTGAGAAACAGCAACAGGTCTCCTTTCTGTTACAAACTTTTCAGGATGTTCCTACTGACATTCCTGGACAAATATCTATTATTAAACATGACATAATACTCACTGACTATAATCCTATCAGAGTCCGACCTTATCCTATCCCATTACACTTTCAAACAGGTCGCGAAAGAATTGGATGAAATGATACAGATGAAAATAATTGAACCATCCACTTTGCAATACTCGTCTTCCATGGTTTTTGTCCGGAAGAAAGACAATAACATACGTCTTTGCGTCGATTATCGGAAATTAAACCAAGTAACGAAATTCGATGCTGAACCTATGCCCCTATTGGAAGATTTACTTATTAAGCTTTCTAATGCTCGGTTCTTTACCAAACTCGACTTGTCTAAAGGTTACTGGCAAGTTCCTCTCACTGAACGCGCCAAACCTCTTACTGCTTTCTCAACACCTAGGGGTTTGTTCCAATGGAACTTCATGCCTTTCGGCCTCATGAATGCCCCAGCTACTTTTGTACGCATGATGCGTCTTATCCTGTCACATCGTGCCGATGTCATTGCTTACTTGGACGATATCTGTCTTTTTAGTGATTCCTGGGAAGATCACTTTCAAGGTCTTGTTGACTTTTTATGTACTCTACGCTCGCATAATTTGACGGCTAAACCGTCAAAAGCCCATGTTGGCTTTAGCGACATTTCTTTCCTGGGTCACTGAGTTGGTCATGGTCTCTTGCGGACGGAGGACAACAACACCTCTAAAATCTCAATATCACTAGTCCTAAGAATAAGAAGCAAGTCCGTAGTCTCTTAGGCCTAATACAATTCTATGGAAGATTTATTCTAAATCTGTCATCTATCACAGCACCTCTCTCAAACCTATTGAAGAAGGGGTCACCTAATATGGTACGCTGGTCCCAAGAATGCCAAACCTCATTGGATAAGATTAAAAATCTATTTTCATCTCCTCCTATCTTAACATTACCCACTGCAAACAAGACTTTTGTTCTTCGCAGTGACGCCTCTTCCATAGGGATCGGGGCCGCATTGATGCAAGAGTATTCTGGAACTCTGCATCCGATGATGTATGTCTCTAGGAAGCTGAATGCGGCAGAACGGTATTACTCTGTGCTAGACCGAGAATTATTAGCTTTGGTCTGGGCAATTCTTAAACTCCAGAGATTCCTTCTTGGCGCGCATTTTATAGTAGAAACCGACCAAAAAGCCCTCACTGCTATTCAGAGTATGGACCTGAAGAGCTCAAGATCCACTCGATATGCTATTGCTCTTCAATCTTTTCACTTCTCAGTTCGAGCTATTCGTGGTTCGGATAATGTAATGGCAGATATACTGTCTCGATGCCCACATGATTCTGTTTGATTCTCATTTTCTAGACCTCTTTATAGATTTTGGTGTTATCTAGATACCCATGGTTATAGATTAACACTCGGGTAGTTGCTAAGGCAAGACTCTAAAATAGTCTGAACTTCTTTCTCTGCTACCAGTTAGAGTAACGGAGGAAGGTTTAATTATACCCATACAGAG
Organism: Oreohelix idahoensis; assembly: GCA_024509875.1. Classification (NCBI taxonomy): domain Eukaryota; kingdom Metazoa; phylum Mollusca; class Gastropoda; order Stylommatophora; family Oreohelicidae; genus Oreohelix; species Oreohelix idahoensis. Next base: position 34,116 of record JAMPIV010017822.1, on the reverse strand, counting down.
ACCGAAAGTTTACATAGCCACATTTAATAAGTAAAAATGTAGGATTGACTACCGTAAAATCTCGCGTATAATACGCACAATTTTTACTCATTTTTGCCCGCTAAAACTCGGGTGCGTATTATACGCGAGTACTAAAAAATACGTCATTTTCGATTTCGAAAGTAACCTACATTGGAAAGTCTGTCAAGTTTTTGTCACAATTTAACAGTGAAATTGGCGCGAAATTGAATGTGCCCTGTGTTTTCTTATGTGTCAGACTGATAAGATCCAGTTGATAACTCTATTTTCTTTGCTCATCATCATTAGTTGATAAATATAAGCTCACTAGAACATCACCAGAGCTACATGCTGTGTTGTTGTGTTGCTTGTGGTTTGAGTATGGAATGTCAACTCGACCTACGCAGTGGTGTGTAGACATAGATTGTGAGTATAATATGCGAATGATAAGAAGAGTTCGTGCTGTCGAGTGTGTACGTCCAATTAAACTGTAGCAAAGGTACACAGTCGTTGGTGTCGATGACTTCCAGCCATACATGAGTGTGAGAAAAAGACCATTTGTCAACACCACGAACTCTTCTTATCATTCGCATATTAGACTCTCAATCTATGTCTACACACCACTGCGTAGGTCGAGTTGACATTCCATACTCTAACCACCAGCAACACAACAACACAGCATGTAGCTCTGGTGATGTTCTAGTGAGCTTATATTTATCAACTAATGATGATGAGCAAAGAAAATAGAGTTATCAACTGGATCTTATCAGTCTGACACATAAGAAAACACAGGGCACATTCAATTTCGCGCCAATTTCACTGTTAAATTGTGACAAAAACTTGACAGACTTTCCAATGTAGGTTACTTTCGAAATCGAAAATGACGTATTTTTTAGTACTCGCGTATAATACGCACCCGAGTTTTAGCGGGCAAAAATGAGTAAAAATTGTGCGTATTATACGCGAGATTTTACGGTAGTCAATCCTACATTTTTACTTATTAAATGTGGCTATGTAAACTTTCGGTCTCTGTATGGGTATAATTAAACCTTCCTCCGTTACTCTAACTGGTAGCAGAGAAAGAAGTTCAGACTATTTTAGAGTCTTGCCTTAGCAACTACCCGAGTGTTAATCTATAACCATGGGTATCTAGATAACACCAAAATCTATAAAGAGGTCTAGAAAATGAGAATCAAACAGAATCATGTGGGCATCGAGACAGTATATCTGCCATTACATTATCCGAACCACGAATAGCTCGAACTGAGAAGTGAAAAGATTGAAGAGCAATAGCATATCGAGTGGATCTTGAGCTCTTCAGGTCCATACTCTGAATAGCAGTGAGGGCTTTTTGGTCGGTTTCTACTATAAAATGCGCGCCAAGAAGGAATCTCTGGAGTTTAAGAATTGCCCAGACCAAAGCTAATAATTCTCGGTCTAGCACAGAGTAATACCGTTCTGCCGCATTCAGCTTCCTAGAGACATACATCATCGGATGCAGAGTTCCAGAATACTCTTGCATCAATGCGGCCCCGATCCCTATGGAAGAGGCGTCACTGCGAAGAACAAAAGTCTTGTTTGCAGTGGGTAATGTTAAGATAGGAGGAGATGAAAATAGATTTTTAATCTTATCCAATGAGGTTTGGCATTCTTGGGACCAGCGTACCATATTAGGTGACCCCTTCTTCAATAGGTTTGAGAGAGGTGCTGTGATAGATGACAGATTTAGAATAAATCTTCCATAGAATTGTATTAGGCCTAAGAGACTACGGACTTGCTTCTTATTCTTAGGACTAGTGATATTGAGATTTTAGAGGTGTTGTTGTCCTCCGTCCGCAAGAGACCATGACCAACTCAGTGACCCAGGAAAGAAATGTCGCTAAAGCCAACATGGGCTTTTGACGGTTTAGCCGTCAAATTATGCGAGCGTAGAGTACATAAAAAGTCAACAAGACCTTGAAAGTGATCTTCCCAGGAATCACTAAAAAGACAGATATCGTCCAAGTAAGCAATGACATCTGCACGATGTGACAGGATAAGACGCATCATGCGTACAAAAGTAGCTGGGGCATTCATGAGGCCGAAAGGCATGAAGTTCCATTGGAACAAACCCCTAGGTGTTGAGAAAGCAGTAAGAGGTTTGGCGCGTTCAGTGAGAGGAACTTGCCAGTAACCTTTAGACAAGTCGAGTTTGGTAAAGAACCGAGCATTAGAAAGCTTAATAAGTAGATCTTCCAATAGGGGCATAGGTTCAGCATCGAATTTCGTTACTTGGTTTAATTTCCGATAATCGACGCAAAGACGTATGTTATTGTCTTTCTTCCGGACAAAAACCATGGAAGACGAGTATTGCAAAGTGGATGGTTCAATTATTTTCATCTGTATCATTTCATCCAATTCTTTCTCGACCTGTTTGAAAGTGTAATGGGATAGGATAAGGTCGGACTCTGATAGGATTATAGTCAGTGAGTATTATGTCATGTTTAATAATAGATATTTGTCCAGGAATGTCAGTAGGAACATCCTGAAAAGTTTGTAACAGAAAGGAGACCTGTTGCTGTTTCTCAGCAGATAATTCTGAAGAGACAGTCACATTTTCCCACGATTCTGTAGAATGTAGTGGGATTACGGAAAGAGGAAGATTCACGTCAGAGAAAGTAGACTCTTCCTCCTGAATGACTGACAGAGATGTGTAATGACCATGCGGGACTAGCGAATCGTCCGTCGCTTCAAAAATGGGTTGTAAGTAATGTGGTCGTTCATAAAATTCTGTCAGCATATTGATATGAAAAGTTTTATGCTTTATGTCCACATCGACGACATAGTCGACATCAGAAATTCTAGAGATGACAGCGTAAGGACCCTTCCATGAAATAAGAAGTCTATTGTCCTTACAAAGAAGTAATACAAGTACCTTGTCACCGGGACAGAGTTGACGTAGACGTCTATGTTTGCGAAATTCCTCGCCTTCTCCTTAGCAAATTCAGATGCAGAGGTAGCTAACCTAATGCTTCGATGATTTTCCGCCTGAGAGCAGTGACATATTCATAGGAAGATTGAGTGTCATCGGTAATGTTCTCAGCAGTTATAAGGTCGTGGAGCCACGACATGGGGCCGCGCGGTTGCGCGCCAAAGACGAGCTCGAATGGAGAGAACCCTGTATGTTCATTAGGGACCTCTCTATACGCAAAAAGAGCAGCGGATAAAACCATGTCCGAATCCTGAGGATCGTCCTCAGTTATTTTCCCAAATAAATTCTTGAGTGTTCTATTTAGACGTTCGACTAACCAATTTGACATAGGATGATAGATACTGCCTAATGACCTTTGAATACGGAGTGTTGTCATGACCTGAGACATAGTTTCTGATACCAATTGTGTGCCATGATCTGATAAGATTTCTTTGGGGAATCCTAGACGTGAGAATATAAGCCAAAGAGCATCTGCAATATCAGTAGTAGAAATGCTCTTTGGAGGTATAGCTTCTGGTCAACGTGTGCACATGTCAATGCATGTTAGGATAAATTGGTATCCTCTGGCAGATTTGGTTCTAAAAGGACAATAATGTCTATTGCCATCTTTTGGAAAGGGCGAATAGGAATATCTGCAGCTTGTATAGGTGCTGCATGGCGTGGACCTCGCGACTTAACCTCCTGACATATCTTACAGGAGCGACAATAAATACGTATATCTTTATTTACCTGCTGCCAAAAGAAGGAAGCAAGAACCCTCGAGTTAGTACGGGAAAATCCCATATGTCCTGCACACTGAGAGTCGTGAGCATGTTGTAAAATTCGAACTCTCATACTCTTAGGTACCAGGATTTGCGAATGTATAGACGAAGGAGAATATCGCACCATACGAACTAATACTTTATTCTTTTTTGAAATCCAAGATTTAAGGTTTGTGTTATTGTCTGAATCATTATCTTTAACTAAGAGAAAGAATTTTTTTAAAGAAGTATCATCTTGTTGGCATTTTATAAAAGACTCTCTGGAAATCACTGAGTGATAATCTTGGCTATGCACTTTATTAATTTCGGTAGATGGAGTCTAAGAAATATTTTGAGCTTGTGCTCTAGTGATGACTGCATAAGCAGCCTGAATGTTTTGTTCCTCCCAGATAGTAATCTGTTCCGGAGTACACTCTTTAACTCCGTGTATACGTCCAACGATTAGGTCCGCAATAGGATTCGGTAGCAAACACGCATGGACATCTCCCGTAAAAAAGAGAGTAGCTATGTGGATAATAGCAGTCGGATACTTTTCGAGTGTCCCACCAAATGTCACACATTTCACCACTTTTCCAGTGGTACGAGAAGGATCTATGAGGGATTGTTTAACCCCAACAGTTGTGCATCCAGAATCAATGAGAACTGAGACTGGATTATTATTCAGGAAACCTTTATGTAGAATAAGAGACTCTCTTCCGTCATGCGCAACTGCGGCTGGAAGAGCGGGTAGAGGATGACCGCAACTCAAAGTAGTTATAAATGTAGGTTGGAACAAAGTTGCGCATTGCAGGCATTGAGATGCCCTCTCAAAATCAAAAGTTACGCAAGCACAAGCATTAGCGACCATATTGTTATTATTACTTTGATTATTAACTCCCTGGGGCTCTTGTTGAGCACAATTAATATGGCAACACGATCTATTATTCGTAGATCTGTTGTTATTTTGCGATCTATCGCCTCTATTATTTCTATTGCGATCATTGTTATTTCCTCTATTGCAATTATTATTCTGGTTTGAATACCAGTTTCCATAGTTGCGATTGCCATTTCCCCTTTGATCAACATATCTGTTAGATGGGTTTAGTTGCCTTTGAGGGAAATTATTATAGGGTCGATTGAAGCTACCCCTACGAAAATTTCTATAATTGTTGGAATTAAATTGTTGAGGACCATTAGATTGCCTCCAGTTCCCTGAAGAAGAATCATTATGAGATGGACGCCCTTGATTCTGTCCACAATTACGATTATTCCTCCTATAAAAAATTGCGCTGGGCACCTTGCAATTTACGTTGAAAATTAGGACCATATGGTGTTGCTGAAGCCATAGGTAAATCTTCTTTGATCTTAGAGTTGCTAACAGTTACATCTGGATGTGCAGTGACATATTGGCAACAGTATTGTTCCATGTCTTTCAAATTCGTAGGCTTAGCTCATGCAAAAATGCAAGAAACAACTCATTAACTGATGACATGACTTTTTCACGAAGCAATAAGTCCATAAGGGCTTCATATGTGTGTTCAGTCTTTGAAAGTTCAACCCAACGTGAGAACGTAAGACGTATCTTTGAAATAAATTCTGAAAATTCTATCCCAGTTTCTGGTAACATAGTCTTAAAGCGAAGATGATAACCGTCTTAATTAAGTTGATATTTCTTTAATAAGACAGCTTTGACAACATCATAGTTATTCTTGTCAGGACCTTCCACCATACTTATAGTATTCAGCGCTTTGCCTTTAAGTATTTCCATCAGTTGTGCAACATATTGTGATTTGTCAACCTTATGCGATTCGCATGAAAGTTCAAATCTATTTAGATAGAACGTTATATCGTCAGAGGTAGCGTTGAAAACAGGTAATTTGACCTTATAAGAACCAGCAATTATCTTATTAGAAGTTGTTTGATTATTTGAATCATTTTGCGAATTACCCATAGTCGCCAATTTCATTTTCCCCAACTCCAAAGCTAAAATTAATTCCTCGTGTTCCATTTTCTGTTTTTCTTTTCTTTCTTCAGCTTCTAGCTTATGTTTTCTTTCTTCAGCTTCTAGCCTCTGTTTTTCTTTTCTTTCTTCAGCTTCTAGCTTCTGTTTTCTTTCTTCAGCTTCTAACCTCTGTTTTTCTTTTCTTTCTTCAGCTTCTAGCTTCTGTTTTTCCATCTCTATCTTCTGTTTTTCAGCTTCAATTTGCATTTGGATTTTTTTCTCTTCATCCTCTCTTTCTAATTTTTTATTTTCAGCTTCCAATTTTTGTCTTTTCTCTTCATCTTTCTGCGCCTTGGCACATTCAGCAAGTGCAAATTCTTCTAATTTCTCCGCAGTTTTGCCAAGGGCTTTCCCTTGTGCGATAAAGTAATCCAAAGTAGACATTATTTCTAATTATGTGAGATCAATAATCTGTGTAATTATATTACCTATGAAACTCACTTTATCCCAATTGAGTGGGTGACAAGTCTTTGCCCAAGAACTTGTATAATTAAATTTCAATAATACCATAAATTACTTATATACCTATTGTGCATATAATCTTGACAGTGTATAATAACAATGAATAACAACGACTAGACGGACAAAGACAAAGCACCAAAAACATACGACAACGTTCGCAGAAATCAAATAAACAATAAAGCAAAACTAAAGTAGAATCTTACAAAGCATGTAACGACAGCTGCGAATCACCAACAAAATAATCGACTACACAGTGTATAAACGAAAAGGTGTAAAGAAATAAACGATAGAAAGGGAAGGCAGACAAATACAAACAAATCAAATCAAAACTAAAGAACAGAGGAAATATAACAAAAACAACGATAGGACATCTCGGCACAACTAAACAAAAATATCACGAAAAACCAACGAAGTGGACAAAATACGTCAGCAACAAAAGTTGCTGGCAATTTCCACTGCGGGAAATTCGCAGTAGTCCCTAAAGAACGCTGTCATAGGCCCTCGATAAAGTGGGATATATCCTATGGCAGTCTCCTCCCAACCTGCCCGCTGAAATATAGCACATGTAACATAGAAAATAAAGAAACATGTAACATAAAACAAAGTAAATGAATATAATGTGCTGAGGAAGGCCTAATCACTACACATAAAAAGGCACAGTTTACAAACAAATATAGCCACTTATCTGCTACTGGAAAAAAAAATCCTGCCCTCCAAGGTAGTGGCAGTGATGTACAATAATACAGGAACCGGCCTCCAAAACAACAGGAACAAAGAAGTTCTCAGCAACCACCATTCAGCGAGAAGACGATCCAACGCTAGGGGATACAGCAATGACGACAACAGGCACTGTCCTCCAAACTAACAGCAACGATGACAACCGGGACTGTCAACACAGCAGCAAGTACAGACATCCGACGTTGGCTGGGCCATTGTATTCTTAAATAGAACGAACTGGTGTTGAAAATTTCTGGGCAACGCCGGGTACTTCCAGACGATGATGACAAAAGACAGCTCCGTCAAGCTAAATGTAACTGTCTTTTTTCGTTCTTGAGGTGATCACTTGCACGAGACAGTAAACATCATGTTGTTAGATGTGTGGTACTTGTAAGATGATGTGCTGAGTGTGGGAGCGGATGGAGGCGCGAATGTGTTTAGGCTCGTATATATGTAGACAATGCAACCCATACACTCACATGCAGTAGTCACGGATGCTTGGACACTGCTGGCACGTTTCAAAACATTTATTGATGGAAACACACAGTAGCATCAACAGGAACAGTCCGTGTAAACATGGTCATGATAACAGGAAATCGTTTGGTATACATCAGGCATTCAAAAGGCTGGTAAACATTCAAATATGCGTACATGGACAATAGTAGTATGTTCATGTATATACAGTTCTCAATGCCGCTTTGGTACCTCTGACTGAACGCGTCAGATACCTTAATCACTTTGACATACAGGTACAACTTGGCATCCCCGCCAATTGCACATAGCCGTAACACAGGCCCCAAAATGGCGTCATCTGTGTACTTCTTCTAAGCAGGTTAACATCAACCCTGCGGTAATGCTTATGTAGATATAACCACCGCCAATCTGCGGTTCCCACAATATAACTTCGTCACTGGACTTCTGGATAACTTAAAGACTAATAGTCTTGGATGGCTCCCTTGAGCACAAAATATAAGTTCTGAAATTTAGGATCGGTGAGCTGTAGTTCACAGTCTTGGTAACCTTAAACATGTTCTGCCACCGAATGCATAATAATGTAGAAAAGGTCGGTGTTACCTTGCACAGAATCCTCAGAACATAATAACGAACTCTGTCGTCATTCCGACGTACAGAGAATCACTGGGGAGAACTGCCAACGCAGTCACTTCGAAGATTTTCCCCAAAACACAATGGACATACACGTCCTCAGAAGCCAGGACTTCACACCTCAACAAGACGGAAGTCTAATCTCGCGCTCTCCACTGCGCATCGCATATAGCCCAGAACTGTTTTACCTTTGACCCAAAAGGTCAAACACAATGAATGAACAAACAGGGAAGATAACCCCTAATCAACCTGACATCGCAAGGTAAAGACACAATTATTCACCTTTGACTAGGGTGAAAAAAATACGACAAATAACTTGACATATGAAACTCCGTCGAAAATGACAGCAACACTAACCACTGTAGCAGTAACGTAGTGGTAGCTCAGGAAGATACTCAATGTTATCGACAATTTTTACGTTGTAGATTTTGTGATGCAAATGTCGTTTGGGTAACACACCCTAAAAACTGGCGACCACTGTAGAAGTCTAAAGTTGCTACTGTAAACGCTACACAGGCTACCAATGTAGAAGTATGTTGTTGTTGTGGTTCAGTAGAAGACGAAGAATGTTAATCAGACATGCTGCAAACATGTAAACATTATAAACGTCACTGTGTCACTGGGTACAGCTCACAAGCATCACAAAACGTAAGTAGAGTCATGGAAGCGTTGAAGACCACTTGTATGGTTCTACGATTTATTACGGTAACATCACGTCGACAAAAGACGTCATCAGGACATCAGACAAGCATACTGTCAATGGCATATTGTTCAAGCACTTCATGGACATAGTAACAAGCTCAGTACAATCGTAATGACAATAACTCTTTTGCAGCCTGCACGTATCATGGTGCTGAAAGTATGACAATAATTTATATATCTATTCCCCTCTGACGAGATAAGCGAGGAACAACCTCTGGCAAAAATAAGTTGCATGAGTGTCAAGCTCAAATATATAATTTCTTTCTGTCCTTCCTCCGACAGAACACATTAGATGCTTCCATAACAAGGTGAGCCGAATTAGTGCGGGCTCAAAATATATTTTTTTTCTGTCCTTCCTCGGACCAAACACAGTAGGTGCAAAATATAAAGATATCCATAATATCCTGGACTCTCCTCCGCACTAGGAGAAAGTCACCTTAGTATCAGCGAACTAACTTAGGCTGTTAGCATCAAAATACAAAGTACTTGGCTGCAAAAAATATACTGTACCTTCAAAAAGTATCTTTACCTGCTCTGCACTCCAGGAATAAGACACAAAACACTAGCCATTTCCTAGGCTTACAGAAATATGCCAGAATCACAATAAGGGGAAATCTTAAACACATTTGATGCACAAAGAACTCTGATCCCCGCTGAGCAACCTCTCAGCTCAAAACCGTCCAGACGACTGCCCAAAAAAAAAAACAGTCTTCCGGACCCGCGCAAATAATCGCGCATGCACCGAATCATCGTGTGATGACTTTAGCTCATCACGGGGCAATCTCGAACTTTATGGGGACTGTTCTAAGAAAATCTAATAACAGAACCTTATATGGGCAAATAGCTAGACACCCCAGGTAATCCTTATATGGCCGTCTATAGCTAGTCAGGGGAGGTAACAACTAAATCTGATTTGTACCACAAAATATTACAATCTGTAATGTCCCTTTGACCACAAATCCATCATAAATAATAAATCTCTAGCTTAAAATAAAACAGACCTTAACAATTGTCTACATCGATTTGAAGAGTCAAGTCAAGTGCCGCGCAGTCAGTGTCACTAGTGTAGATAGTACAATCATCTGCAAAGAGATCACATGTTGAATATTTTAGATGTAGTGGCAGGTCGTTGATGAACAGTGCGAAGGGTAGGGGTCCAAGAATAGAAACCTGCGGTACTCCTGTATCTATCTTCAAGAAATCTGATGTCGAGTTGTTGTGGAGCACTAACTGTTGTCGGTCTGCCAGGAATGATTTGATGATGTTTAGTGGATTAGGACCTAATCTGAGGGTTTCTAACTTTTGAACCAAGATAGTGTGGTCAATCATGTCAAATGCTTTCTTGAAGTCGACAAAAACAGCACCACATAATTTTCCATCATTTACGTTCGACAGCCAGTTGTCTGCCATTTTGGTGGGAGCTGTGTGACAGGAATGTTTGCGTCTGAAACCTCACTGGCTTTCAATGAGCAGTTTGTTTGCTGTTAAGTGTTGAAGTGTGGTGTTGTAAATATGTTTCTCTGGTGGTTTTGATATAGATGATAGAATGGATATTGGTCTGTAACTGTTGGGATCGCTATGTGAGCCAGATTTATAGAAAGGATACACTTTGGCAGTTTTAAATGCTGTAGGAAAGTAGTTGTGTGCAATACATTGGTTGTATACATAGGTTAAAGAGATGCAAATGATGGGTGCAGCGTAACGTAGAATCTTATTGCTGATACCATCAAGTCCAGATGAGTTGTTGTTTTTTAATGCCAAGATATATTTGAGTACTTCGTGTACTGTTAGAAAAGGAATTTCTCTTAGATCTGTAGAGGCGTGTTCGTTGCTGCAGAAGTCTGTTAATTTACTAATATCGCAGTCTATAGGCTTTAGTATCGACTTGAGATGGGTCATTTCTGTTTTGAAGTGGTTACTAAAATGAGTTGCCGTGAGTGAGCACCTATTTGGTAAAGAGTTTAAGTGACTTTGATTTGTGTGTTAGTATTCTAATGGCTACCCACACCTCTTTGCTGTTTGCTTTGTTTTGAATCATCTTTCTGAAATGTAGTTTCTTTTCCTGAAGAATGAGGTACTGTACTTTGTTTCTAAGTATCCGATACCTGCTGAAATCTTTGAGCGTATGAGCCTCGTCCTGCTCTGTCATTGCTGATAATATTTCTTTTGTTATCCAGGGGGTCTTTCTGATGTTTTTGACACGGACCTGCTTTATAGGAATATGTTTGTCGAATACGTTGTAGAAAGTTTGTGTCCAGTAAGTTATGGCTTCTTCTGGATGCGGAAGTTGGTACACGTATGAGAGAGAGGATATTTGAAGATCTTGTAGGAACAACTGAAGGTTAAAGTTTTCGAAATTCCTTTAGTGGACTGTGATGTGTTCCGTTTTAGGTGCTTTGAACCCCTTTCTCGTCCAGGTACAGCAAATAGGATAGTGGTCACTTATTGCTGTCCTGTGTGACTGTGCATTCTATAATTGTTTTCAGGGCAGGTCATATAGATGTGATCAATTAGTGTAGATGATGAGTCTGTTACTCTCGTGGGTTGGGTGACTAACTGTGTGAGATTGTATGAGATTGTGATATTATTCCACGTGTTGTTCGGTTTGTGAAGGTCAATATTGAAATCCCCCAGTAGAATAATTTTCTTCGAAGAAGCCCAAACATTGTCCATCACTCGTGAGAATGTGTCAAACCATACAGCAGAAGAGCTAGGGTTCCGGTACATGTAACCAATTAAAACAGGGGTCAGGTTGGGGAGTTTTTTTTCAAGCCATATACATTCAATGCCAAAATGTTCTAGACCATCACGGCGTCTGTACTGAAGAGATGTTGAGATGTATATGACTAGCCCTGTTTCAAGTTGTCTGTTAGTATCCCTCCGGATGGTTGTGAATCCATGAATGCTAATTTCTTCATCTGTAATTTTGTCATTGAGACGGGTTTAAGAAAAACCGAATACAGTATGTGGAAGTTTTGTTGGAGAGAAGTGGAGACTTCAGAAAGCTTACCTAGCAGGTGGTAAATGTTTAAATGTCCAATTTTAAGCCCTGTTAGTTTAAGCCATGGATTAGTGGTATTGCCTATATTTTGATTAGAGTTTTTGCCCTCGGACATGATAATAGTCAGGAGGAAAGAGTGAATGGGGGAAGTAGGAATGAGAGGAATGGGCACCAAGACGAATAGTAGTAAGACGCAATAAAAATTAGTAACAAGGTTTAATACTAAATTGTAAACAAATTTATAAAATATACACTACAGTAAATTTCACTAACGTTCGTGGACACGGTTAAATGTATGTGGATCTTTGCAAAAAGTGAGGTTTATATCTTCAAATACAGTCTGTTCCGAACACATGGGAATGTTATTATTTAGAAAGTAAATAACTAATTAAACATCGCGAAGTTGCTAAAGAAGTGAGATTAATAGTACTAGTAAATAAATGCAAAACTTAATACAACTAATTCAAAACAATTCAGATAACTGAACTATGTAAAAATTGTAAGAAATAGATAAGCATTATCCGACAGTTACTGGTCCTACAGAGACGTCGACTTATGAAGTGAACAGTCACTGATAATGTTGAGGAGAGGGTTGTTGAAAATAAAAGCGAGATGGATTAGGCCGTGATAGATGATTCATTTGGTAGTAGGTGTGAGCTGGATATTGAGGTATTGTTGTTGTATGAATGTGATATTCCGGCCAGTAGGACCTCCAAGTGTAAGGTGTGCAGTTCAAGAGGCTTTGCTGATGTAGAAAGTTATGAAAGGGTGGATGTGCGGGTATTGGAGGCTGTTCATTGATTCGTCCAAGTTGAGCTTAAAAGCTGTGCTGCTCCATAATGGTAACGTTTTACCATCTGTTCCACTCGGGTATGCAGTCCACATGAAAGAAACGCACAACAACATGAAACAACTGTTTCACACCGTCAACTATGACAAGTATAAGTGGCAGATTTGTGGTGACCTGAAGGTCATTGCCATCTTGATGGGGCTATAGCAGGGTTACACAATGTTTTGCTATTTCCTCTGTCTGTGGGACATCCGTGCCAGGACTTCCCACTACAAGAAAAAGGATTGGCCCCAACGACAATCACTTGAACCGGGGAAAAAGAATGTACTTAACGAACCACTTGTACTCGTAGAATCCCACAAGATCGTGCTCCCTCCTCTCCACATCTAACTTGAACTAATGATGAATTTTGTGAAGGCCATGGATAGAAATGGGGCTGGATTTTTATACCTTCGTGGTAAATTTCCAAGACTTAGTGAGGCCAAAATCAAGGAAGGTGTATTTGTTGGTCCACAGATACATCAGCTCTTCCGAGATCAGCGTTTTGATGATATCCTCACAGGTGATGAAAAGTTAGCTTGGAATGCTTTCCAGCAAGTGGCCACAAACTTTCTAGGAAACAATAAGGCTGACACTAACCAGGAGCTTGTAGAAACCCTCTTGCAGCGCTACGAGAGACTAGGGTGCAACATGTCTTTGAAATTAAACTTTTAACACTCTCATCTGGATTTCTTCCCTGCTAACTGCGGTGCTGTCAGTGACGAGCATGGAGAAAGATTTCATCACGACATTACTACCCTCGAAAAAAGGTACCAAGGGAAATGGAATGCAGCAATGTTAGCAGACTATTGTTGGACCCTCGTGAGAGATGCTCCAGAAACTCATTACAAGCAGCAGGCAAAAAGGCGTCGCTGTGAATCATTTCCGCTATAAGCATTATTATCATATGGTATGTTTATGCAAATGTGTTAAACTTGTTTTAAAGATAGTTAAACAACTAGAGCTAAACTGGTGTTTTAACGGCCATTTTCATATTCAGCAGCCCAAACAACATAAAGGTAACTTATTTTAATCTCAGATACACACAAAAAGGCGAAAATTGTTATCCAGTTTTATTATTTATTTATTTTATTATTGTAAATCTTTCCAGAATTCCCTTTGTCTAGAATCACAAATAACTCTACTTTGTTCACATTGTCTCGTAGGGTGGTATTTACGTCTGCCAGTTCCATGCCCTAACCATCATAAAGAAAGATTTCTGGATAGAACTTTACCATAACGATGTCTATAAGGTCTCTGCCTTTGGGCGACAGACAGATGACTACGCTAGTGGAGGTTGGTTGTCTAACATTCATGTTTGTTTGTCAATTAATGGGCGTGATGTGGTGTAATGATAAAGATTTTTGTCTTTAGGTCACAGAACAAAGACTACGCTAGTAGAGGTTCGTTGTCTCACATTAATGTTTGTTTGTCAATTAATGAGCGTAATGTGATGTAATGAAAAAAGATTTCTGTCTTTGGGCGACAGAACGGAGACTATGCTAGTGAAGCTTTCTTATCTAACAGACTGTCAACTTCATGAGATAAATATGTGTGGTTGTATGAAAGCGGTAAGAGAAGCCTGAGACAGGTCTCTAGCTTTACGAAACAATGTGGTTATATGAGAGCGTTGACTCAAGCTTGTGACATATCGCCATCTTACTTACTTACTTAGTCGTTCCCCTTCTACCGTGAGGTGTAGAGGTTTGGAAGAGAGAGCGCCAGACTATCCTATCGGCTGTCTTCCTCCTGGCCTCTTTCCATTCTAGTCCTCGTGTTACGTGCATATTTTGACGCACATATTACAAAAATCGATATGGCTATTTAATATGGGAAAAATATAGACATTCATTCATTTGTGTATGAAAATGCTGTCTATGGTAAAAGCGAGAGAATCCATGTTCGATTCACACTTTTGATTATAGGAGTAATCGTTCTGGATATTGATCCGGCGCATGGATTTTGCTCTCATGCCTGTACCTATTTTTTAGGGCCAGAAAATAGATTAATTTGCTTATTATGTTTATGGCCTGAATTCATATGTATTACATATTATTAGTACAAGTAGAATCAGTCCTATATTGCATATTTTGGATGGGTAGGCGGGACTAGATTCTTGTTACGCCGCTGTAGCGGAAGTAGGAGTTGTCTTAACGAGTTGTGAAGAGTTCCGATGTACCGTGACAATGACGGGTACGCCTTTTCTAGGGCTGGCAGATTCTTAAGGAAAAATGATTTATGAAGTGGTTTTCCTTCTATAGGAGATTGTTCCTCTACTAGAGTTTGTGTTAGAGACTCTCCTAAGGTACGGTACCATGTATGATTCGGACTCCATGTAATGCCAGTCCCTGTTATTGATGATCTCAGGTCGGTTAGACCTAGCTGGAATTTTGTGCTTCGCAACGCTAGGGTCAAGTTTGTATCGACGGAGATGACGGGCTCCATACTGTAATTATGGCTACGTGAGGTAACTGGATTACTGTAGCTCTGTATGGAGGAACTTTATCAAATTATGCATATGTATTGCAAATTAACTTTGGCTTATGAATATATCCTCCTGTGAGCGAGTGAGCGACAACTCAGGAAGGCGGCCATGTTAAATTCCTGTCATCATACTTTAGTAGTCACTGTCCAAAGAACGGGACATGTATCTTATTACTCGGACAGTGACAAGGAGATCTCAATCTTGATAGAAACCCCCTTTTCGTGGTTTCATAATATACTACAAACTATGGACGTCAAGCAACTTTAGTTGTTTACCGATCCGCCTTCACTGACGCGTTTAGTCAGATAGGGGATGCGGCCATAATGTATCATGACATTGAACTTTTGATGTACTACCCATTATTTATGAATGTGTCATGACTTCAGATCTGCTATGTATGCCTACAAATCGATGTGTCAACATACCCATGATGTACTCGTATGTCCCAGTGTGTACGTCTGAATAAACTGTGTAAACAAAGATTCCAGCAGTCTGCATTGGTGCCTTGTAGACACAAGTGAATGAGTGTTTAGATTGGTCAGAACACGAACAGTACACCATTCGCGTTAAACACACTCTACACTTCTACCCATATCTACACCATCCTGCGTCGGTTGAAGTGACCAAGTTTAGGGCCTGCTTCCCCTGGAGCCTTAGAGGGAAACTACTGTTTACAGCTGCCTTTGCCTTCCCTAACTTAGGACTAGGGTGAGTTACCCATTTACAGCTGGGTAGACTGGAGCATGCCTGATCTCAACAACTATGTACACATCTTTACAGATTGACACTTTACAGAAGGGAAAGAAAGAAACTTTACAGTGGTGAGCCAGATCCCTGGGTCCAGCCTACGCAGTCTTGTGTTGAGAATCACATTTTACAGTTACAAGAACATTTGTTTGACCACATCAACACCAGTAGGACAGCTATACAATCAATGTCAGCTTGACCTGTTCTGACAAGTGTAGCAATATCTGGGTCAGCACTTGTTGTCAATAAAGTGGTAGTCTAATTGATTAAAACTGAGCATACAGTACTATACATTGCAACTTCAACACATTGCATGATATGATACACACATTGATGATTTATATATATTTATGTTTATATATTATCTGTTTATATGTGTGATTGTTATGTCTTTGCGGGCCTGGATGGGAGGTGACTAGAACAGGAAATACCGAGTGATATTGGTCTTGTTCTGGCGTTCTATAGGGAGCAATTTCTTAATTGAAATTTGCATGCAACATAGTTTGCAAATATTTGGTTAGTTGTGACGACTGTTTCATATTTGTATTTGTAACATTTTTTCTGTTCTTTATTTTTGTTTAATTTGTTTGTATAATTGTAGGTCTCATCTTTCCTTTCATTTCAGTTTTTTACACCCTTATGTTTATACACTGTGGCGTTATTTGTCTTGTTATCTTATTGCAGTTATCATCACAGTTTCTGTGATCATTTTTTTCATTTCTCCTATTTAATTTAATTTGATCTCTGCAAATGTGTTCATATTGTCTTTTCTTGTTTGTCCTTTGTAATGTCTTTAGTTGACATATGACATAGAAGTTATAGTGGTATACACTGATAGTATAGTACAGATCAGTACTTTATGATTAAACTATCCCCACAGGTACCCAAGTGATCTTTGATTACATTGAGGTATACAAGACCTTTGTAAGGCTTGTCTCCCACAGTATTTGAGATACAGTTATTGTTGTCCACAGGTACTCAAGTTATCATTGGTTATTATAAACCATACAAGTTTTTTTCACTAAGACTAAGTCTATCCCGTATAGACTTGTCTCCCATTAAAGTGCAAATAAGGTAAATTTATGTTACAAATGTCAGGTTTAATTTAAGAAACACAAGATGTCTCACATTTTAAAAAAATGCCATGGATTATTTTATTGCACAAGTCTAAACAAATACCTGCTGAGAAAAAAAACTCTGAGAAAACACTTAGAACAATTGTGCTGCTAGCTTGAGATGGCTATAATATCCTGCACAAAACATTAATACTTTTTTCCAGAGGAGAAAAAGCTCCTGTATCTTGAGAAAAAGCCCATAGAAAAGCGGGCTAAATATTGAGAACTAAACATTGCAGCAAGTAAGTCATCATAGAATTTTACCTTCAGCTGCAATCCAAATAAATAAATTCTAATGTATTACCTACTTCGTCTTCCAACTAACTCATATAATGCTTTGCCATAGTGAATACCCATTGTTCTAACATACTTGCGCATCTTCTCATCAGTATTAAAAAATAATCTAATTCAATTGTCTCTGATATAAACCTTAAAGGTAACGTTTATTCCGCACTAGACAAGTTTTAGACTTTTTATCAAAAAACTTGTAAATGGTTTATAATTGACCCATGTGATAACTAAAACCAGTACCTACTTGACAAAAGACATAACCATATCTTCAATCTACTAATGGGAGACAAGCTGTCTTACAAAGGTCTTATAATACCGCTAAAAATGTAATCAAAATCACCTTGGTACCCTGCATCTAGCTAATCGCATAAATCTGCAGATCTGTACTTATACTATCAGTGGATATTTATACCATTATAACTTCTATGGCCATATGTCAACAAAGAGGGCGCATTTACAAAGGCTAAAGCCAAGAAAAGACAATTATGAACATAATTTGCCAGAGAAAATTAAACGTTAAATATGAAACTAATGAAAAACAAATGATCAGTAGAAACTGTGATTGATAACCGCAAAAGATAACACGAACTTAAATAATCTCCTCACAGTGTATCAACACATTTAAGGTTGTAATATGAAAGTCTAATGAAAGGGAAAGATGAGGTCCTACAATTTAGACCAAACATAAATAACACATAACCCTAAAGAGCATGAAAAATGAGATTCCCCTTTCAATTCCCAGTTTTGTAAAACAGTTGTCACTAACCCAAATATTTGCATACTATGTTGCTTATGCAAATTTCCAATGTAAGAAAATTGCTCCCTTATAAGAACGCCAGTAATAGAGTCCAATATCACTCGCTTATTCCTGTTTCTACTGGTTCCCATTCTTAGGCCCGCAAGAGACATAATAATCCACACATATCAAAACGAGTAAAAAAATAAACAATTTAAATATATATAAATCAAATCTAATAATAAAAATATAACATATAATCTATATAACTTGACCAATTTTAAATAAAACTAATAAAACTGGTCGTTTCTCTTGTTTTATAAATCAAATATACTAAAAATCGATTTAATTGAAAATTCACTCACTTCTATCTATATAACATATTCTAAAAAACTACTTTCACCCATCCAATTTCTAAAATACCTTAAATAAATTAAAATAAACTTACCGATGAAAAAGGAACATATCTATAACTATGTTCAAAATGCTAAAATTAATAATCCTTAAAAAAATCCACTGGTTTAGAACACTAAACTGAATAACATTATATTCAATAAAAAACTTTACCCACTTTATTACACGTTTCTTCTATTTTTGTACAAGCTTAAAAAAACACTATAAGCTTTCCTTAAAATAAAATTGATTTTAATCAAATTTTTGAAACCTTTATGATACTCAAACACAACTAAATGCCCAAATTAACCCAATCATCTTGGCCAGTAATTAACCATCAATGGTAAAGTTATTCTTTAAACTATTCAATTTAAACTATAAAAAAACCTGTCAAAATCTGTAAAGACTGTACATGGTTGTAAAAATCAGGCATGCTTAGTCTACCCAGCTATTAAATGGGTTAACTCACCCTAAAGTCCTAAGTTAGGGAAGCAAAGGCATGGCCTAAAACAAGTAGTTTCCCTCTAAGGCTCCAGGGAAAGCAAAAACCCTAAACTTGTCACTTAACCGACGCAGGATGGTGTATTTGTTATGGAGTAGAAGTGTAGAGTGTGACTAAAGCGAATGGTGTACTGTTCGTGTTCTGACCAATCTAAACACTCATTCACTTGTGTCTACAAGGCACCAATGCAGACTGCTGGAATCTTTGTTTACAGAGTTTATTCAGACGTACACACTGGGACATACGAGTACATCATGGGTATGTTGACACATCGATTTGTAGGCATACATAGCAAATCACAAGTCATGACACGTTCATAAATAATGGGTAGTAAGTACATCAAAAAAATTCAATGTCATGATACATTAATGGCCGCATCCCCTATCTGACTAAACGCGTCAGTGAAGGCGGATCGTAAACAACTAAAGTTGCTTGACGTCCATATTTGCTTTGCTTTTCCATATTATATGTTGTAGTATATTTTTTTAAACCACGAAAAGGGGGTTTCTATCAAGATTGAGATCTCCTTGTCACTGTCCGAGTAATAAGATACATGCCCCGTTCTTTGGACAGTGATACTAAAGTATGATGACAGGAATTTTAACATGGCCGCCTTCCTGAGTTGTCGCTCACTCGCTCACAGGATGATATATATATAAGCCGAAGTTAATTTGCAATACATATGCATAATTTCATAAAGTTCCTCCATACAGATCTACAGTAATCCAGTTACCTTCACGTAGAACATAATAATACCAGTATGGAGCCCGTCATCTCCGTCGATACAAACTTGACCCTAGCGTTGCGAAGCACAAAATTCCAGCTAGGTCTAACCGACCTGAGATCATCAATAACAGGGACTGGCATTACATGGAGTCCGAATCATACATGGTACCGTACCTTAGGAGAGTCTCTAACACAAACTCTAGTAGAGGAACAATCTCCTATAGAAGAAAAACCACTTCATAAATCATTATTATCCTTAAGAATCTGCCAGCCCTAGAAAAGGCGTACCCCATTGTCACGGTACCCATCGGAACTCTTCACAACTCGTTAAGACAAATCCAACTTCCGCTACTAGCGGGCGTAACAAGAATCTTAGTCCCCCGCCTACCCATCCAAAATATACAATATAGGACTGATTCTACTTGTACTAATACTATGTAATACATATGAATTCAGGCCATAAACACAATAAGCAAATTAATATATTTTCTGGCCCTACAAAAATTTTTAACAGGCATGAGAGCAAAAATCCATGCGCCGGATCAATATCCAAAAACGATTACTCCTCCCCAAATTACTCACCCGTGAATCGAAACATGATTCTCTTTACCTTTTACATATAGACCAGCATTTTCATACACAAATGAATGAATGTCTATCTTTTTCCCATATTATATAGCCATATCGAATTGTAATATAGTGCGTAAAAAATATATTACTTAACACGAGGACTATACGTGTGTCCTAATTAAAACAATCAGGATTAAGACAGCCGATTAACTACATATTGGCCAATCCAAAACAACATCTCAACACCTCACCCGTTTGAAATACACTAACACTAATAATAAAATGATCGATGATACATACCATTAAAATCTGACCAACGCTCAATATAACCACATGTTTTTGTAAAAAATTCCCTTACCTGTCAAACAACGCTTCTTTTAACTTTCATATTCAAAATTTTACACAATATCATTACCATGATGTTTGACTGGCTGTTTGATAAGGAAAACATTCTTTAATATAGTCTCCGTTCTGTCGCCCAAAGACGAAAATAACATTTTACATTACCACACAACACGTACGCTCATTAATTTTATAAACAAACTTATATACAAACAATTTCTACTAAAATATTTAAAATCCTATTCCTCTGGTGACCTAAAAACAAAATCTTTATCATTACAACAACTACACGCCCATTAATTGACAAACAAACATGAATGTTATACAATTTATATCTACGATTTTTCGCCATCTATTGTTTGCCAAAGGCCACTAAACGTTATAAACTTTTTCTATCAGACACATTATCTTTTCCATTCCCCCCCCCATTTCAACAACCAAGATGAAACAAAACCATGGACTTAATATCCGGTACTTCTCAAATTATGATAAATCTTAAAAAAGTATTTTTGTATAAATTTATTTTGCACTTTCTATTTTAGAATCAAATTTTAATTAATATACCTTCTTTTACAAAAAAAAAGTTACTTACATCCAAATCATTCAACCAACATTCAAATACAATTTACAAATAAATTTTTAATGGTATTTTTTAATCATCATTTTTCACCAAAAAAATTTGAACACCACACCCCAATTGTGTAATGGTTACAAACTAAAAAAATTCAATTTTAACCCCCATAATATGGGTTTACAATTTTCACAACTGTTCACTCTAAAAAAATATAATTACTTCTTACCCATTCTCTAACCAACAAACAAATAATCCAAAAAGGTGAAGGGGATTTCGGTTCACACAATCCCATTTTTTAACAAAAAAAAAAACCTTATTATAATGGAATTGAAAAACTCCACTAATATAAATCCGTTAAAATCTCACATTAGATGTACCAATTTTAGCCCACCCATATTAGTGCATTTTTTTTTATTCTACTCACTAAATCATTCTAACAGTTCCACATAATACAAAAAAACCATAAATACAATAACCAACCTATACACCAGAATATTCCAACACTCTCCAAAATTACCTACCCCCCCCTTCAACAAAAAAAAATAATCACCATTACCATCCATATTCTATACGATTCATTATATACTACAACGAACAACACTAATAAAGTCTAAATCAATAAACACATATAAACCCACCTCTTTAAAAACCATAACAAATAACCACCTACCAACATAACGGCCATCACCCCCTAATCATACAAATTGACTTTTTAAACAAAAATAATATTTTACCCCCATTCAATTCCCTAAATCCCCCAATTTAAACATTCATTTTTAACCTCATAATACCCCCTAAACATATCTCCATTACAATATTTTCCCACAATTTACACAAAATTAAACCAAAACTCAAAAAACTAAATAATTTCATTAATAATAACCCCCCTCAATTACTTTCATTTACACCATAACAATTACCAAAAAATCATATACATTTATTCATCCCAACATCACCAAAAAACCCACCCAACCAACTTAAAAAATCATTATAATAAACAAAAACCCCCAAAATCCACATTAACCCCCCCCATACAAAAAACATAAAACCAATTACTCCATCTCAACATTCACATTAATCAAACACAAACCCCCCCCACAAACCCCAAAAAATTCCAACACCCAACAAACCAATAAACCAAACCACCCATTTACCAAATAACCCAAAACCAAAAAAATTCAAAACCAACCAAAAAAAACCCCAAACCCCCACATCCACAAACACCACAAACAACCAAAAACACCACCCAAAACACCCAATCCCAAAAAAACACAAACACAACCTCCAAACCCCCCCACAAAACAACCCCCAAAAACCAAACAAACCCAACCAAACATACAAAACAAAAAAAACCAAAACAAAAACCCCCCCAAAAACAAACCCCCCCCCCCCACAAACCCAAAAACAACCCCCCCAAAACATAAAAAAAAACCCCACCACCAACCCCCAATTACCCACCAACAAAAACACCCCCAAACCCCAAAAAAAACCCCCAAAAAAAACAAATACCCAAAAAAACCCAACACAACCAAACCCCAAAAAAACCAAAACCCCCCCACCCCCCCCCATCCAACCCCCCCCATTACCAAAAAAAACCCAACAACCAAACCAAACCACCCCAAAAAAACCCCCCAAAAAAAAAAAAACCAAAAACCCCCCCAAAAAAAACCCCCTACACCCCCCAAAACCATACCCCCCACACAAACATCCTAAAAAACCCAAACCAACAAATCAAAAACAAAAAACCAAAAAACACCCACCCCCCCCCCCCATAAAAAAAAAAAAAAAAAACCCCCACAAAAAAACACCCCCCCCCAAAAACCCCTAATTAAACAACACATCCCCAAAAAAAACAAAACCCAAAAAACCAAAAACCAAAACCACCATCCACCCCCAAACAAAAACCCCCCCCCCCCCAAAAACACAACCCCCCCCCCCCCCCCCCCCCCCCAAACAAAACCCTACACAATCCCCCAAACCCACCAACCCCCCCCCCCCCATAACACCCCCCCAAAACCAAACCCCAAAACCCTACCACCCCCAAAAACCCCAAAAACAAATTAAAAAACCAACCCCACAAAAAACAACCCCACCAAAATCAACACCCTAAAAAAAAACACCCCATTACAAAAACACCCTACACCACCCACACCCCCACCCAAACCACCCCCCCAAAATAAAAACCCCCAACCAAAAACCAAAACAACATTAAAACCCCCATTCCCCCCCAACCCACCCCACTTTACCCCACCCAAACCCCAACCCCCACCCAAACCAAAAAACCCCCCAAAAAAAATAACCCCCACCCCCCCCAACCAAAAATAAAACCAACTACCCTTAAAACCCCCCAAACAAAAACAAAACCCACCCAAAAAAAAAACCCCCCCCCCCAAAAAAAACAACCCCAAATCCCAAAACCCCCAAAAACCCCAAAAAAAAAAAATACCCCCAAAAACCCCCAAAAAAACCCCAAAACCCCAATTCACCAAAAACCCCCCCTACCAACACCCCCAACATACCCCCCCCCCCCCCCATACTTAAAAAAAAAATCCAACCAAAAAAAAACCCCCCCAAACCACAAACAACAATCCCCAAACCCAACATAACACCCCCCCCCCAAAAACACAAACAACAACCCCAAAACAACCCCCAAAAAAACTAAAACCAATCCCCAAAAAAAACCCCCAAAAACCCCACCCATTCATAAACCCCCCCCCAAAACCAAAACCCCACCCAAAACCACCCCCCAAAACACCAAAAAAAATCAACACTACCCCCCACCAAAAAACCCAAACCCCCCCCCAATCCCCACAAACAAACAAACCCCAACAAATCCAAACAACACCACCCAACCCCCCCCAAACAAAAAACCAAAAAAAAAAACCAAAACCCCCCCCCACACCCAAAAAAACCAACCCCAACCCCCCCCCCCAACCCCCCCAACAACAAATTCCCCCCCCCCCCCCCCCCACCCCCAAAAAAACCCCCCAAAAAAAAAAACCCCATCACAAAAAAAAACATAAAAACCCACAACCCCAAAACAAAAACCCAAAAAAAAAAAAAATCCCAAAAAAAAACTCAAAAATTCAAAAAAAACCAAAAACAAACCCCCCACAAACCCACCCCAAACCCCCTTAAACCACCAATTACCAAAACACACCATACCACAACACAAAACCCCCCCCCAACAACCCCCCCACATAACCCCCCAAAAAAAACCCCCCCACAAAAAACCCCCCAAAAAAATACAACCTTAAAAAAAAAACCCCCCAAAATTCAATTCCCAATAAACCCAAACCCAAAACCCCTACCCAACCCAAAAAAACCCCCAAAATCCACTACCCTTAATTCCACCAAAAACCACACAATAACATCAAAACCACCAATCAATCCCAACCAAAATAAAAACCAAAAAATCAACCAAACCACACCAATCATACCCCCCCAAAAAAAAAAATTCAAAAAAAAAAACCCAAACCCACAACACATAAAAAAAAACCCCACCCCCCAACAAACCAACCCAAACAAAAATAACCCCCCTAACCACACCCCACAATCCCCCCCCACCAACATCAACCATACATACCCCAAAAATAAACCCAAAAAAATTTACCCAAATACTTTTTCCTAACCCAACCACCCAAAAAAACAAATTATAAAAAATCTACCCCAAACCCCCAAAAAAAAACAAAAAATCAAAAACCATACCCAACCCCCAAATCCACCAAAAAAACCCAACCCCCCCCAAAACAAAAACAAAAAACCACCAAATCCCCAAAAAAAACATAACAACCCCAAAAAATCAAACACAAAACATCCAAAACCCATAAACCACCCCATAAAACCCCAAATCAATCCCCAAAATAACCCCCAAAAAAAAAAATCACAACAAAAAAAAATAACAAAAATCACACCCCCCCAACCCCAACAAAAAAAAACCCCCCATTACAAATCAAAAAATTCCCCCCCCAAAATCTAATTCCAATAAACATCCCAAAAAAACCCACAAACCCAAAAAATCCCCCCCCATCCCCCCCAAAAAAAATAAAAACAAAACCACAACCCAAAAACCAAACCTCCACTATATATATAAAAACAAAAAAAACAAAAAATAAAAAAATCAAACCCCCCCATCCCAAAACAAATCAAACAAACCCAACCCCCCCCCCATTAACCCACCCCCCAACCAAACTAACCCCCAAAAAAAAAAAACCCATCAACAAAAACAAAAAAAAACAACCCCCAACCCAACCCAAAAATCCAACCCCCCCCCCCAATCCCCCCCAACCCCCATAAAAAATACCAACCCCACCCATATATCACCAAAAATCAATCTAAAAATACAAAAAAACAACCAACCCCCCAACACCCCCCATAAATAAAACCCAAAAACCATCCCAAAAAAAAAAATCCTAAAAAACCCCCCAAATATCTACCAATCCTCCCCACCCCCCCAAAACCCACAAAAAAAAACCCCAAAAACCCCAAAAACAAACACCAAATCCCCCCCAACAAAAAAACCAAAAAAAAAAAAAACACCCCCCCAAAATTCCCCCCACACCAAAACCCCCCAACCCCAAAAAACAAAAACCCACCAAAAAACCAAATCCCCCCCCCTACCTCAATTAACTTTACAAAAACCCAACAACCACATAATCCAAACCCCATAACATCATCCCCCCCCCCAACCATAACCCAAACCCCAAAAACCAACATAAAAAATAACCCCATTAAACCCACCCCCAAACCCCCCCCCAACAAAACCCAAACCCCCCAAATCCCCCAATCAACCCCCTAAAACAACCAATCACAACAAACCCCAAACCCAACATTCCCACCCCATCCAAAAAAACACCCCATAACATTATCCCAAAACCCCAATTAAAAAAAACAAAAAAAACCTAAAATCAACCAAAAACCAAAAAAACCAATAAAAAAAACAAACCCCCAAAAAATAAAACCCAAAACCCAACCCCACCCCAAATACCAATTAAAACCAACACCAAACAACCACCAAAAAAAACAATCCCAAAATCAAAATTACCCCCCCCCACCCATCCCCCAAAAAAAACCCCAACCCCCAAACCATTCCCCAAAATCCCTTTATTCCAATTTTAAAACCCCCACAAACCCCCAAATTCCCACCAACCCAAAAACAAAACCAACCCCCAAAAAAAAACAAAACACAAAACAAACCAACAAACAAAAAAAAAACAAACCACACAACCCAACATAAAAAAACAAAACCCAAAACAAACATTACCCCAAAAACCATACCCAAAAACCCCCCAAAAAAACCCCAAACCCCAAATTTACCCAAAAACCCATTCCCCCCTACCCCCCATTAAACCCCCACACCAATTCCACCCCCCCAAAACCACCCCCCCCCCCCCAAAACCAAAAATCCCCAAAAAAAAAAACAATTTTACCCCCCATACCCCCCAACACCCCACAAAAACCCCAACCCCCCAAACCAATCCCCCAAAAACCACCAACCAAAAAACCCCAACAAAAAAATTACAAAACCAAACCCCCCCACCAAAACATCCAAAAAACAAAACCAAACCCAAAAAACCAAAAAAAACCCCCCACACACCCCCCAAATCACCAAAAAAATTCAAAAATAAAACCCCCCCAAAAAAACTAAAAAAAAAAACAACCTCCCCCCCCAACCCCCCCCCAACCATAAAATACCCCCCCCCATTCCAAAATCAACCACCCACCCAAAAAATCCCTAAAAAAACCCCAAAAAAAAAAAAAAAACCCACCAATCACAATTTACCCCAAACCAAAAACCCCCAAACCCCCCAAAAAACACCAATCCCCCAAAAAAACCAAAAAACTAAAAAAACCCCCCCCCCCCCAACCCAAAACACCCCCCAAAAAAACCACCCCCAACCATCCCCCCAACAAAACTATACCCCCCAAACCCAAAAAAAAATTTAACAACCAAACCACCAACCCCCAAAACACCCAAAATTCATTTATTCAAACAATAATCCCAAAACCCCAAATAAACCCCCCCCCCCCCCAAAACAAACCCCCATCCAAACCCATAAAAAACCAAACAAAAAAACCCCCAAACAAAAAACCCAAAACCCCACTAACCCACAACAACCAACCCCACAAAACAAACAAATCCTAAAAAAAAAAAAAACCCACCACAAACCAACACAACACCCCCCAAACCACCCCCAACCCCCCCATCCAAACCCTACAAAAACAAACCACACAAAAATCCCCCCCCCCCCAAAAAAAAAAAAATCCCAAAAATAACCAATTCAAAAAAACAAAAATTTACCCCAATAACCACCCCCAAAAAATTCCCCCCCCAAAAAAAAACCAATCAAACACATAACCAAATACCCCACCCCCAACAAAACCCCCACAAACCAAACATACCCCCAAAAAAAATTCCCCAAATAATCCCAAAAAAAACCCCCCACCAAAACAAACCCAACCCCAAACCAAAATCCCATAAAATCATAACAAAATATAAAACATTAACCCCCACATCAAACAAAAAAAATAAAAACACCCCCCAAAACACCCAAACCTCCAATCCCAAAACCCCCCAAAATCCTACACCACCCCAAACAAATAAAAAACCCCCAACCCCCAAATAACCAACCCCCCACCCAAATCAAAAAAACCCAAAAACCCCAAAATACCCAAAAAAAAAAAAAAACCAAAAAAAAACCATTTCCAAACAATTCCCCCCAACCACACACCAAAAAACCCCCAAAAACCCCCCCAAAAACATTCAATAATAAAAATACAACTAATCTAAAATCACCCCCACAACTTACACACCCCCCCAACACCTCAAAAATCCCCCAACCAAACCCCAACAATCATCCTTCCCACATCCCCCCAAACCATTAATAAACAAAAACCCCCACAAACCCCAACAAAATCCCATAAAAACCCCAAAAAAAAAATCCCCAATCCCAATCAATCAAAAAAAAACCCCATTAAATACACAAAATATCACCCCCAAAAAACTAACAAATACCCAACCAACCCACAACACATAAACACAACATTCAAACAATCACCAAACCAAAACCCCCAAACCATCCCAAAAAACACCACATAAAAAAAACCCAAAAAAAACCCCACCAAACAAACCAACATCAAAACACCCACAACAAACCAAAAAAAAATACCACCCATTAATACCCAACCACCAAAACCCCAACCCCCAAATCCCAACAAACCCCCTACCCCAAAAAAAAACACTACCATAAAATACCCTAACCCATTCACCAAAAACAAAAAAACAAACCCCCTTACCCCCCCACCCAAACCCAACAAACCTCCATATACCCACCAATCAAAACCCCACTAAAAAACACAACCCAACCCCCACCCAAAAACACCAACCAAAACCCCATACCCCCCAAAAACCCTTTCCCATCACCAATCAAATACCCCAATACCACCCCAATCCCCCCAAACCACCAATACCCCCAAAAAACCATACCAACAATCACAAAATCCCCTAAACCCAAAACTACATAAAACCACAAATCCAAACAACCCCCCCCAATCCCCAAAACCCAAACCCCCCAACCCCCCAAAACCAATTACACCATCCACAAAAACCCCCCCAAAAAACACAACCCAACCCCAAAAAAAAATCTATTCCATTACCACAAACCCCAAATATCCACCAAACCTAAACCCCCCCCCCCCACAATTCACAAAACCCCCCCACCAAAAAAAAAAACAACCCCATACCTACCCCCCACCCCCCCAAATAACCCACCCCCAAACCAAATAAAAAAACCAACACCCCCAAAATCACCCCCCACCCCCCCACCTCAACCCCCAATACCCCCAAAAAAAATTACCAAAATAAATATTCATATCACAACCCCCCCAACCCCATAAAACCCCCAACTAAAACCCAAAACCAAAAAAAAACAACCCAATTAAAAAATTTAAATCCCCCAAATCAAAATCCCATTAAAAAAAAAAAAAAAAACCAAACTACCCACCAACCCCCCATATAACCCCCCCCCAAAATCATCATACCACAAAACCCAAAAAAAAAATACCCCCCAACAAATCAACCCAAAAAAACCCCAACCATACCACAAAAAAACATCCAAATCCCAAATCCCCCAAAAACCAAACCATTATCCCCACATACCCCCCAAACCCAATTATCCATCCCCAAACTACCTCCCCAAAAAACCATCATACAATCCCCCTAAAAAATCAACTCAAAATCCAACCCAAATACCCCCCCCCCCCCCAAATCCCAAACCCAACCACACAAACAAACCATACCCAAACCCCAATCAAAAAACCCCAAAAAAAAAACAACCCCCAAAAAAAAAAACACCCCAACCACACAAAATAAAATAAACCACCTACCAAAAACCCCCACCACCATCTAAAAAACAAAAAAAAAACCACCCCCCCCTAAAATCCCCACCCTTTTCCCAACCAAAAAAATCCAAAAAAAAAAACAAAAACAACACCACAACCCAAAAAAACAATCAATCCAAAACCCACAACACACTCAATAAAATCACAAAAAAAACATTTTCCCAAACCCATAAATAAAAAAAACCCCCCCCCAACCAAAAACCCCACCCCTCAAACCACAATCACCCCCAAAACCCCAAAAAATCAAAACCAAAAAAAAAAAAATCCAAAACCCACACCAATCCAAAAAAAACCACTTCAACCCAAACAATTCCCAAAACCCAAAAACATTCCATAAAAAAAACATCAATTACCCCCAAAATAAAAACCCAAACCCAAAAATAAAACCCATCCACAAAATCAAAACCATACATCCCCAAACCACCACACCACCCAAAACCAAAAAATACCCCCCCCAAAACCCCCCCCAAAAAACCAACCCCCCCAAAACCCCCACCCCCCAACCCAAAAAAAAAAACCAACCATCCCCAAAAAAACCACAAACCCAAAACCCAAAAAATCCCCATTAACAACCCCCCACAAAATCCATAAACCATCACTCACCCCCCCCCTACAAAAATACCCCCCAACCCCAAACAAAACCCCCCACAAAACCCCCCCCCACAAACCCACCACTCCCCCCCCCCAACCAAAACCACCAAAAAATTACCCCCCAAAATAAACCAACCCCCCAACCAAAAAACATACCACCATTAAACCCAAAAACCAAAAACCATTACCCAACCCCCAAAACTACCAACCCCCCCCCACCAAAACCAAAAACCCCAACCCCATCCCAACCCCAAAATAAACCAAACAATCCCAAACACAACAAATATCCCCCCCATCAAAAAATCAATATAACCAATAAAAAACCCATCAACCAACTCCATACAAAACCCAACCAAACACTCAAAAAAATACTCAAAAAATAAAAAAAAAACCCCCAAACAAAAAAAAATCCCCCACAAAAATCCATAATCCCTAAACCCCCATACAAATCCTAACTACAACAACCCCCCCCCCCCAACCAAAAAAAAACCACCCAAATAAATATAAAACCAACCCAATAAAAACCAAACAACCAAATTTAAACCCTACTTAAATTAAAACCCCCCAAACCCAAAAAACAAAAAAAAACCCAAAAAAACCCCCCCCAAACTATAACCCCCCCCAAACCACCCAATCAACCACCACAACAAACCCAAACCACCATTCCCCAATCCCAAATCAAAACCCAATTAACCCCCACCAAACCCACCCCCCAACTACAAACTAAAACCCAATTTTTACCCAATACCCTCCCCCAAACCACCCATTTATAACTATCAAAACCCAATTCCCTTAAATCAAACCCCAATCCTATCAAACAAAAAACCCCAATCAACCCACCCAAATCAAACCCCCCAATTCACCCAAAAAACCTCACCCCAACCAAACATTTAACAAAAAAAACCCCCAAACAAACCATAAAACCAACACCCAAAAAATAACCACCCACCCCCCCAACCCCCCCCTAAAACACAAACCCCCAAACAAAAAAAAAACCACACCAAACCCCTACATACCCCATCAAATCCCTATAACCCCCAACCCCCCAAATAATCAAAAAACCTAAACCCAACCCCACAAAATCCCAAATCATAATTAAAACCCCCCAATTTCCATACAACAAAAAAAAACCCCACACCCCTACACAACCAACCCCCAAAAAAAACCCCCCCAAAACCCCAAAAACCCCAACCAACCCCCACCCCCCAAAAACTTCCCATTCAAACCCAAACCCCACACATAATCCAATCCCCCCTAATTTACCCCACTACCCCATCCCAAAATAAAAAAACCCCCAACAAAAACCCTTTTACACCCCCACACCCCCCCCAAAACCAAAATTTACCTACAACCCCACCCCAAAAAAAACACCTAACATAAAAACCCCCATCCTAACCTAAAACCAACCCCCCTCAAAAAACTCACACAAAACAAAACCATATTCAACACAACCTTACCCCAACCCCCAACATCCCCCTCAACCACTAATTCATCCCCTAATCCCTAAAAACCACCCTACCCCATATCCCCCAAACCATCCCCCTCAACCCCCCTAACCACTAACCCCAACCCCCCATCCCCAACCCCCAAAAAACCATAAAAACTCCAAACCTATAAAACTTCTACTAAAACCCCCCCCCCAATCCCACCCATATATCAAAAAAAAAAAAAAACCTAAATTTTCCCAACACCTAACCAAATACCCCCCACCCACAATTAACAAATACCACAAAAACTACCCCCCAACCCTACACCATCTTAATAAAATAAACACCAACTTTCATAAATATCCCCCAAACAAAAAAATCCATTCAACAATTAACTAACACAACCCCAAACCCCAAATTCCAAAAATACCCAAAACCTCAACCTTACATTCACCCCCCAAATAACATCCAACAATACATTTCACCAAAACATAACCATCCTAATCACCAACCATCCAAAAATACAAAAAACCCATATACTAACAACCCCCAAAAACAATTCAAAAACCATACCCAAAATAACAAATCCCTAAAACCCCCAATAAACCTAAACCACCCAAACAATAAAAAAAACCCCCACATTCTCCAATCCAAACAAACCCCCCCCCCATACAAAACCAACAAAAACTATAACACCCCTCCCATACATTAACCCCCTCCCATAACCATTCCCCAATCTCCACTCAAAAACAAACCATTACAAAATCCCCCCCCCTCTAAAAAAAAAACAAACCCCCCCATAAATCCACCCCCAACCCCCTCACTAACTAAATCAAACCAACAACACAATCACACCCCCAATTATATAAACATTACCCAACAAAAATCCATAAAAAAACCCAAACCCCCCCCAAACCCAACTCCAATTTATCCCCCAATACATTCCTCATACCCCCCCATCCCCTACAACCCCACCAACCCCCCAAACCCCCATCATTACCACAAACATCACCAACAAACCATTAACCTCACACTAAACCCACAAAACCAAACCATCCATACCCCAAAACTTACCAACCATATCAACCCACCCAAACCACAAAATTCCCCATAAACCCCCTTCAATCCTAAATCATCCAAAAACCCAAACCTAAACCACCAAATCCCATTCCCTAAACCCCCCCTAAATAAAATCAATAAAACACCCCAAAAAAACAACCCCACCAACCCAACCCCATACCAACATAAATCCATCCCCCCCCAAACACAATTCCCATTTATTAATCCACCACTTTAATTCCAACAAATACAACCCCCCCCCAAAAAACCCCCCTTACAAAAACACCCCCCAACACCCACCCCCCCCACCAACTACTCACCCCCCACATTCAACACCCATTAAATCCCCCCCACCCCAAATATCTTTCCCAATCAAAACAAAAAAATTCCCAACATTCAAACCACAATTCCCCTCACCCCCACCCCACCCCAACATACAACCCCCCCCCATATCCCAAAAACCCCCCCTACCCCACAAAACCAAAAAACTCTATAAATCTTCAAACCCAAAAAAACATACCTAACCATCCAAACAAAACTTCCCCAAAAAATACCACAACAAACCCAATTACACCCATAATAATACAAAACCCCCCAAACCAAACCCCCCACCAAACCACCATAAAACAAACAACCAACCCCCCAAAATCCATACCCCTTCCCAAACCCACACCAACCTAACACCAACCATTATCCCCCCCAAATCAATATCAAACACCATATCAAAAAAAACTTCCCCATCTCAACCCCAACCCCCCCCCCCATTACCCCCAAAAATACCCCCCCAAACAAATCTTCTCAACCCTTCATACCCACTAATCAACATCCAAAAATCCCCCCCACCCACCCCATATCATGTCAAATCTACAACCCCCCCCCCCAAAACCACATTAATCATACAACATTCTCAATAATAATCCCCCCACAACAACCTAACTCAAACACTCCCAACCCACCAACTCAAAACATTATAACTTACAAAACACTAATATCAATCCTCCCCAACCCCCCCAAACAACTAAAACCAACCCCATACTATTTACTACCCCACCCAAAATTACCCAATACCCATCCTCAAACCTTTAAAATACCCAAAATAACTCCCATACACACTCCCCCACTAACACTCCCAAAACTCCCAATAAAAAATCCCCCATTTCCCCCCCAATCCCAATTATACCTAAACACCAATTTAATACACCCCAAATACAATCCATTAACAAACCCCCTATATCACCATCCATACCCATAAAATCAACCATAATCCCCCCAAAACCAAACCAAAATAACCAAAAAAATAATCATCAATCCATCTAAAACCTCCAACCCAAACCCTCCACCAAACCTAAATCACAACTTCACCCATCCACTCTAAACCCAACTCCTCACACAACCCCAAAATTATAACCAACACACCTCCCCCCCTATACCAAACAAATACCTCCATATCCACTAACAATCCCAAACTAACCAATCCCATCACTCCCCTCATCTCCAATCACAAATTCACCAACCTTACCCCCCAATCTCCCCCTAATACCACACACCCCTCCCTCCCATAATCATACCCTCCCCAACCCCCACCCACCCCTATCCAATTCAAACTAAACCCCCCACCCCCCTAACTCCAAAA